>VZTJ01004660.1:414971-797954 GCA_013397795.1 Orthonyx spaldingii | reverse complement strand
ACTCAGGCGCCGGGCCCGCGGAGCGCCCCCTGCGGGCAGCGGCGGGCACGGCCGGGCGCGGGGGATGCCCCGGGGCCGCCGCGCACCTCTCTGCCCGCCCGGCGGGGAGCGCCGAGCTCTTCCCCGGGGCCCTTTCAGCGCACTTGGGGAGGAGGTGCAGCTTGCTTGCACTGCTGAGGGGCGGCCAGTACGGGGCTAAGTCAGTCCGACCAGTGTTTCCAGTGAGCTGAACATTGAGGTAAATTCGGGCTGTAACATCCGCATGCCGGCAGAATTGAAAATGCATCGGGGCCCACGAGGTAAGGAGGGAGCAGTGCCAGCCTGAGAGAGTGAAATAGGCTTGGATGATTGCTGTGGGGCCACTGCTCCTCCTGGCATCGGGGCTATCGCTGACTCTGCAGTGCCTCACTAAATGTCCTAACAGGGGGAAGGGATAGGATGGCCCCAACTAAGCAAAAAGAGAGTTCTTACAGTTAAAACACAGCACAAGGACTTGGGATATCAGGATTCACTGTTTGACTTTGCCCACCCACGGCAGCCTCTCAGTTCTTGATCTACGGAGCAACTGTGGTGATGCTGAAGTGTGTTCTTGTGAAAAGTCTGGCTGGCTTCCCAGAAATCCTCAGATTACGCATGGAATTGGATTCATACTTGTCAGTTAAACAGGTGCCCAAATATTTGCGGAATATGGCATCTTTGTGCCTTAGCTCCCCACCTCTATTATCAAATCCCCTTCCCTACCTCACAAGAATCTGATGAAGACCTATCTGAGGCACAACGATTTCACAACGACAGAGCTCCTGAAGCATATTCACTGAGAGAGAGATGCTGCAGTTTCACCCCAATCTCCTCCAAACAGGCATTAAAATAAAAACACACAACATTTTGAAAAGAAGGTATCTCCAGGGATGCAAATTTTTCAGGAAAGGAAAGGAGTGCGAGACAGAAACAAGTCAGTGTGTGCTGTGAATTTGATGCCAGGTGTTTGCTGAGCTGGCAAATCTTGGAGTACTGCTCCTGACACTGTGAGGTGTGAAACAGAGAACAGGCAGGCAAACACATTTGCTAGCCCAAACCGGGAACACTCATCACAAGTCTTCCAAATTAAAAATTATAAGAGATACCTCCTGGGGTATAGCTGAAGTCCTCTGTTGGAACACCATGACACTCTAATTAGAGACTTCAACATGATACTGATGCAAATGTTAAAATGATACACTGTAAACTTGATCTTTTTTCACATTGCTGATAAAGTGCAACAAAAAGCAGCATTTTACTGAGCATATTATGCAAAAAATCCTGCTGATCAGTAATTTGTTCACAGCGTTAAAACCAAAATATAGTCATTCTATTTATGCACTCACAGAAATCAACTTATACTACTTTTATAGTACAAAGAGAACTATACAAAACTCATCTAAATACAATAAACATTATGATTTCCCTTGTCTTTTCTGCTTACCTCTTCTGTTACTGTTTTGTAAAGCTGTGATTTTTTTCCCCCTTATGCACCAGTACTTAACAGTATAACCATAAAGGTAATCAAGTTCTCCAGGAAGCCAAGATTTCCCTTCATTTTACTTGGATCTCACAAGTCTTTAGCTTAATTTAGCAGCACGACCATATTGTACAGATATGCATAGGTGAAGCCTCCAGGGAAAATTTGTGAATTAATACAAAGGCAGGTTGTGCTGTCCCCAAATAACTGCTGGGTGAGGCTGCTTGGCTCCTAGACTCTGCATGCTGTGTCATGGTTGGGAGCTGTGACAGCACACTGGCACTGCTTCCTGCTAGTGGGACGCAGCCTCTTGCACACCAGGATGCTGGATGTTGTGCTCAGCTCTCTAGCAAACAGCCAGAAACACAGGATGCCCTGCAGGAATAAGGGAGACCTCGTGCATCTGTGGGTTTGGCAAGACTTTCACAGAACATATTTGTGGTCTAGCTGTAGGCTGGAGCCTATCACTGGGGAACCTGCTATAGGGGGCTGTGAGAAGGAGCAGGGCCTAACCCATCTGTGCTTATCTGAGTCCAGATGAACACGAAGAGGGAGCTCTCTGTTCTCTATCTTACACTCCAGCACTAAAATAATACTTCTCATTCTGAGGCACGAATCCAATAACGGCCTTGAATCTCACCCTGTAGTTATGTGCCCACACAGCTCCATGCCTTGACATTCCCTCTGCTTGCTAATATTACCTGCTTGTCTTGCTAAATCACCCTGAAAAGGGCAGATTGCTGCTATAAATTAGGACGGAACTGCTGAAAGTACCTGCGTCCTCCTGCGGGTGGCATCAGAATGTCTTCAGTGGACCAAGGCATGCCTAGGAAAGAGACAGGAGAGGGATGATGCTCCTGCTTGCCAACGGCCAGAATCATTACAGTGCGAGTGCTGCTAAGAAGTTCACATAAATCAGTAGATCTTTAAATTAAACGAACGATTTAAAGTAGTATTAAAGATGTTAAAGAATTAACATCACTCCATCACCACTTTTAATTTGACAATGAAACCTTTATTAAACCTCGCAGTCAAGCTCTGTACAGGTTACAGTTATCAGAAGAGGAGGATGCAAATGCATGGTTTAAACTCTCAGCTTCTACAGCTTCAGCAAAATGGGAACTTTATCGCCATCAAAAGTAGTTTCATACTTTTTCATGCAAGCCCCAAGGAATCAGTTACAAATTGGTGAACACAAATTAATCACTACAGTTGCCCAATAGGACACAGAAGTGTTAAGTGTAGCCAGGATAACAAAGGCTAAGATGCAACCAGAGAAGGGTTGTGCTGTGTTTTTAAACTGTTGTGTTACAATTGTCATGTTTGTTTCTGTATAGATCAGGAAAGATCTTATCACACTGAGACAGGTCAGTGCATACTCTCAAGTCAATATATGTTTTGGAAACATTCAAGTGCTATGCATCTAACTACCGAGGAAATGACTGCCTTACCTGCAGAGTATCTTGTGTTCATTTTAGAATACTTTTTTTCAGAATTTGATCATGCCTTGTAGTGTTCAGTTGCCCATATGACTAAATTACACTGCCTGAGACCATGATCACAACAAACCTTAGTCAACTTGTGCTCAGCAACCACCATCAGTTGTAAAAGGAGGAAAGCATGACCTTCAAAAACACATCAGGAGAAATGTTTCTTTTTTGTTTCTTTTTTTTTTTTTCCTTCCTCTTCTTTAAAAGACTTTTAAATGATATAAGTTGGTGTTTTTTGCTCTTGCAAGCATTGATCTGCTCATCTGACATTTACATCTGACCTTCCTACCAGGAAATCTAGTGATTTTGCTTAGGAACTACATTGACACTGTTGCTTGCAAAAGGCCTGGATTAATTTCATTAGAGACTGCATACTTGATCTCTACAACAACTAGTGAGGTGGGACCCTTTTGTTTTAATGTGAAAGAAGGCTGACGTTCAAATCATCTGTCTTCTGAAAAATCAGGTTCTTTCAGGGTATTTCTAGGAAAAGAAATCCTGTATGCTCCCC
Organism: Orthonyx spaldingii; assembly: GCA_013397795.1. NCBI lineage: Eukaryota > Metazoa > Chordata > Aves > Passeriformes > Orthonychidae > Orthonyx > Orthonyx spaldingii. Next base: position 794,455 of record VZTJ01004660.1, on the reverse strand, counting down.
TAAAACTCATCTCTGATTTGTACTGATAGAGGATCAATTACAGTTTACCATTTCCTTCCATTAATTTATTTTTAACAAAGTTAGTATTGAGAAAAAAGCAAGATTGGTTCTCATGAGATTTAGAGTTATGAGTCTGTGTGTACAATAGTCATCACGGGTAAGCGGCACAGAGATTGTTTTTTTCTTGTCAGCAGTGATGCTATTCTTAGTTTTGTATGTGGTCCTTATGTGTGTCATAGATAGGCACAATAGATACACATTGGCAGCTTTGATCATATTCAGAAATGAGCTGATCTCCCAGTCCAGGAAATTATCCTAAAACATTCATCATAGTAGCAGCAGAATTTTAACCAACAGTTCCCAAGAGCCTCTGCCAGCACACTGGTGCCTTTAGAGGATTCTGAGCTACTAAACATATTAGAGGAAATGAGAAAGACACAGAAATTCTATATTAAATAAACCCAAACCCACAACAACAACAACAACAACAAAATCTACTTGGGCTACAGCTATAACTTTGGATCCCAGTGGTTTTAGAAATCATTCAGGCAGTTGTGTGATGTGTGGCACTATCTGAACCCTCACGCTGGACTCTTTTGACTTCAATCCATAATCACCCCGTGGTCCCTTAGCACAGCTTTATGGCACCAAACAGCAATAAAGCTGACACCATTGCTGACACCAGGATGTGGTATTGAGTACTGTGACAAGACAAAGTACACTTTAGCCTGAAGGTAGGGCTGTGTTTTGCAGCAAAAGAAAGTTAAGTGGTACAATTTCTTGCTGTCTGCCACTGCTGAGTCTCAGTCACTCATGCCATGGCATGACTGTGAAGAGCCTGACCAGTGTCCAGCAGCTCCCACGAAACAAGAAGTATCCCAAGCAAGATAATCATAAGCAATATCTGATGCAGAAATTTATTCCAGTGACTTTTCAAGATCGTATTGTCTTCAGTGCCATCTGCTGAGCTATCTGACATCTCTGGAAATTGACACCAAGTGAAAGAATGAAGACAAAGATGTCATTGTTTTTCTAAAAGATTCCCTTCTTGAAGAAAATTATTTTAAAAGGGAAATAATCAAAGAAAGTGATAGGGGTTGAAGATTCTGAGGCACACAGAATCACCTCACTTTTGCCTACCCAGCTTGCTAGGGGAACCTCAGGCCATTTTGCCATGGGTGGTACTATTTCCCTTCTGCAGTGTATTAATCCCTTTCGTGCAATCTCACAGCCCTGCTTAGTGACATCAAATTGATCAACAGGGAAAACAATAAAAATAATCCTACCTCTGAATAAAAACATTTGTCATTACCCAAAACTTAACAAAGGAAAATTGAATTCTCCTTCCCTTCATCCTCTCCAGAAAAGTCACCTGGGATTTCTCATGGCTGGTGACAGTGGCCACCAGTGATGCCAGGGAGCATCTCTCATCCTGCAGCAATGTAATACAACTGTAAATGAACTGCAGTGTGGAGCTTTATGGCAATTGTGTTTCCAGTTGTAGGGTTTAAGCATACAGTTCTACTGATTTCAGTACCTGTCTGCATAGTTCTGGCTTTACATGCTGGTTAATTTTTGAAGAACCACATAGCTCAGCAGAAATCAGAATAAGCAGCCAACCTGTAGCTTCTCTATAGCCTCTGTATTCAAAACACATTCAGCTACAGCTACTGCTACTGCATATCAGAGATAGACAATGTTAAGGACTTGCCTTTCTGCAAGTCCCATAGTGCCACACCTCCCATATTTCAAGAGTCTTCATGTCATCAGACAAGTAGTTGGGAGAGGCTGTTCCTCCCTGTCACTACAGGATCACTGCTTTGGCTCCATTTACCCCTATATGGATCTTCAAGCTCAATACAGACAGCCAAGATAGTCTTTCACTGGCCAATGGTGTGGTGATATAAGATTTATCCAGCAAATATGATGCTGTCATGGCATCTGGCAACATTGAGCTTTGGTCAGGGTGGCATAACCAAACTTCCACATTGTTGGAAGGGCTGGAGGATAAAATTTCCCAGTGTGCGGCAGGAAGCTGTTTGCAAGCTTTTTTGTCGTGTCTGAATTTAATGTGGGTGAATTTAAAAGACAGTTAAAAATGTGATATACCTGGTTAAATATCATGGAAAAATGAAGACAGATCACAGAATCTAGACAGAGATATAATGTTTTAAAGTGCTTTCGCATTATTGAATAAAGTTTTCCTTATAGCAATGGTGAAAATGGGAGGAATTATAGTAGGACTTATCTAATATGCTTTGATGATCATTTTGCAAGGATATGTTAATATACCAACACCTTTTCCTCTTACCAGCCTTTTCTGTGCTTTGGCAGCCCATAATATTTTTTCTGTGGTCCCTCCACTGCCTCCAGAGCAGAGCTGAGAATGAAAAAAGATTCCAGCCTAAACCAAGCTGAGAATAATTGGTCCATCACAACTTTTTTTTCTGAATGAAATATGACATTTCACCTAGAAATAAAGATTCAGTTCAGTGTGTTTTTTTGGTCCATTAGTTAATAAAGGGTAAAGATTACACTTTGGTCATGCTGTTGCTGACATGTGCTTGGCCATTTGCCATTCTGGCTACTTCTGGACAGATTTTTAGCTACTGTGTAGCATGTGCATTTTTATCACTCAAATAGCATTGATTATGCCAGCCTCATGCTGTTTTGCTTGGAACGAGAAACTCTAAAGCTTGTTTAACAGTAAGAGTCTGTCACTTTCTCTCAACTATTGTCTGAGAGAGAAAAAGCATCTTTTGTTACAAATGGTTTGCTTAAAAACACCCAGCTGCTTTTGTGCTGAAGTTTCACGCACAGCTGGAGACTATCTGTGTTTCAGTAATAAAATGTCTCTGCTGTCAGGGTCAGAGGTGGTTTTTTGCAAGGTACCATGGTTCCTGGCAACACTTAAAGCCCTGATTCCATAGAAGATATTTTATATCCCTTATTCCCTGTATCCTGGTAGATGGTGATTTATATTGGCTTTTATGAGAATATGAATAAGGAGGTACTGTACCAAATGGGAATTTACCAATAAAAGTACATTCAGAGCCCTTAAATAGCTTGTTATCTTCACAATTTAAAGACACTGTTAAGCCTGTTCTCTATAATAAGGTAATGGTCTATGTAGGTAGAAATCACTTTTTCACCATCACAACAGAAAATTCCTCTTCACATATCCTCGTAGTATCCTCTTAGCAGAAAACAGAGGAAAAGCATAATTTCAGTATCCTCTGATGCAAAGCTAAGACTCCTAATTGCTCTGCATAGCTTTTAGTAGAAAAAGGGGACACCTTAATGCAATTGATGGATTCCAGTTTTATTTATAAGATTCTTCATTATTGCACCACAAAAAAAAAAAAAAAGTTAACTTATCTAACTTGTTCCTACATTATTTTAGTATTTTTTTTTAAATTTTAAACATCAAAAGCAGCTTTTCTAGGCCAAAATGACTTCTAATGCAACTCTCGTCTAGTCATGCCTTTAAGCAACACCATCTTTTTAGCAGTAATGATTATGGAAACCATTGCTTCCACCTTCTTGCTATGGAAAGCCAGCTGTGATGTCCAGGGCAAACAAAGAGAGACCACAAAGATGGGACTCTGAACAGGAAAAGAGTTGGCTTCACAACTGGAAGAGAAGGAAGAATATCCTGCAGCATTTTCTCTTTTGCATTGTCAAAGTTAGAAAGCCTTAGAGATTCCCTGCAAAGCAGCTGGGGACAAATGTAGAGAAGAACATAATTTTACCAGCAACCCTTGCAATTAGCAAATCAGAACTAAAATCACAGATGTCTGGCAGGGAGCATTCACAGACACATTCACAGTCACAATGACATGATTTCCTGTTTCTTTCAATAGTTGCCCCAGAAGCAGCCACAGTCTGGTTTTCATTTCTGTATTGTGCAATGGTATTAGTCTGGTCATCTGAAGTGTTATTATTACACACGGCTGCTACAGCTCTTTGCCCCTCACTTTTTAAAGGGACTGCAGGTGTCCTGGAACAGGTAAGAGAAGGCAAATTTCCAATGAAGAAGTTGCTGAATGGACAGCTTCAGGAATTCATAGATAAATGCATTAGAAGGAATTATATGAGAAATTCAAGACTGATGAAAAATTAATTTTCTCTCTCTTAAAATATCATATTTAATTCTGCTAAACTTGAGGTTCAATTTTTATTATTGCACACACTGGCCTGGACACCAGCTCTACTTCTGCAAAGCATAAATTGGTGAGATTAATTGCTGAAGCCAAGGATCCCAGCTGAAACTGAAGCCTCCTTTGTTGGGGCTTTACAGGAATAAAATAAGCAGCTTGTGCCTAAGAAGATGACTAGAGAAGGTAGATGTGAGAGCGCAACAGTGGCACAGATTAAAAATGTAATTTCTTGAAAGAATTTGTTTACAAACCAGTGTCAGAGCCAACAGTAGACCCATAACTTCTGATAACAACCTTCCCAGAGCAGCACCTGTTGTGCAAACACTCCACAAACAACCAAATGGCCTCAACTCCTCCAGAGGTTTTGAGCCTAGGGAAATATTTGCAATTAAGCACCTGTTCTTTATTCAAGAAAAGGGTAAACTTTACATTTTGAAGTGTATAGTGATCCCAGTGAACATTTCAGGCAATATGAGCAATCTGGCTTGTGATAAACCCCAGATTTCCAGAAGAGAGGCAAAGAATTACCAAAAAAAGTGTGTGTACACAACATTTTCCACAATTGGTTAGGGAGAGAACTGTAGTAAGTGCAGGGTGAGGAAGTGTCAGATGTTAACCGTCATTCTGCCAGTTGCTGTGGCTAGTGCTGAGAGAAAGACTTACCACAGTGACAAGGGTGGAAGAGGCCTCCAGGGAAGATGAAAATATATACTAAAAGCATTTTACACAAAAGGATGCTTGAAATGTGTTATTTGCAGTTATTTTAACTACTAACATGTGAAGCAGGAAGCAGACCACTTTCTCTTGCTTCTGCTCTCCCTAGCAACAGAATAAGTGTTTTTAACGGGTGTGAGCAACAGAAATTCAAATAGAAAATAAAATATGCTGAGTGAAACTAGGATAAGGTGATCCTTACAGGGAGATTCCTGCCTTGTCAGATTACAAGGATGACTTTAATGCAGAATTCGATAGGGATCAGTCACAGCAAATCACATGACAAGACAAGGACTTGAAAAAACCCCACCCACTATATTCGTAACTGCACTTTTTAGAACTTATGACTATTTAAAAATCTACTTGTTTAGGAGTGCAACTTTTCACACAGCTCAGCAAATCCCAAACCTCCTCTGATAAGATTAGGAAGAAATTCTGCCTATGCACAGGTTATTCTACATTAATCACCTGCCCACTGAGGCAATGGTAGTCTTCACAAGGGTAAGATGTCAGAACAAGATGAAGCATTGGTCTGATTCAGCATGAAAAGTTCTTACATGCTGGTGCTTCAGGTTTTCCCCAAAGTGCTGACTTTTATCCTCACTGACTTTAGTTCATACACAAGTGTATTAAAAAAAAAAAAAAGAAAGATTGTCATCCTCCTTTCTTCAGACTGCTGTTAATGCATGTGTTTTTTTCAGCCTGTAATAGGGCTTCCAAAAATGGGGTCCGTGATATTTCAGTGTTTCAGCTGTTTTGCGTCATAAATAAAAGGGTTGAGGAATCCTTAGATTTCCTATAGAAAGGTTTTCTTTTGTACTGTGACTAACACTGCTGAGCTGATATTTTTCTGCATATTTGCTGAAGATGGAGGTTGAAGGTAATGAGAAGAAGTTCAAGGCTACTGTGATTTGTACCTAAGTTTTAATGAGAAAAAGTTATGTCCTGGTGTCCCTTTTCAACTTAACAAAATATTTCCTAGAATTTACCCTGATTGACCTGAACTTTTACCTGTGAAGACATTCAACCATCTGCTAAAATCATTTTTATATAGCACCTTGCTTAAATCAAAAATGTTAGCTGAAGTTCTAATTCATGACCAAAGAGAAAGGGCTCATGCACATCTGTGCCTCAGAATAGTTCTGATGCTCCATGCAGAAAGCCTGGAAAAAATCAGAAATTTGTGGGTTTATCCTTTCTAGGATCCCTTTTTAACTTCTTTGTATGTGTCCTGTCTCTCTTCATGGATCTTACCTCTGGCACATCATCTGGGCTTCCAGGTTTTTGTTTTCTGTCTCCTTCCTCACCCCCTAGCTATAAGCTCTTCCAGCTCTGTTTTGCTAAACTTAGACTTGGGTTTATTTTCCTTTCTAGACAATATTCGGGACTATCAACAGTATTATTGATGACATATTTTATCATTTTATTAACAATCTTTCATTATGCATCTGCTGTACTGCTGAAGCCAATTAGAAAAATAATTACCTTCCTGTGCCTGAGCAGAAAATTGGCTTAGCTCCAGAAAAAAGTGTTCTCCAGGAAGGTTCCCATTAAAAATGTAGCTTACGACATGCAGCAGCCTGAACACTATTGATTCTATTTACTGAGTCCTACCTAGCCACAGTGCTTATTTCCCATAGCAAATCCATCAGTGATGAATAAGTGGGTTCAGCAGCTCCTGTCCAAAGATTTGCACTTGCTTACTGGAGGGAATCATGCATCATCTGTTATCCACATGCTGCCCTCAAGGGTCATCATTAGCTAAGAAAGAGCCTGTTATTTCTCGTATGCCGTCCTCTAGGCACACACAAGTCAACTGCTGCAGTCTTTCTGGGTTTTCGGAGGCCATCCACTGTAAGGGCCAGGCCCTGAGGGCATCACCAGGCTTGACTGTCTCTGTCTCACTGTGACCACTGCCCAGCAGGCCCAGGACCATCCAACCCTGCCCCAGCAGTGAAGAAGCAGAGCCAGTCTCTGGCATCCCACAGTCCTGGCTGGCCAAGGGCTCCACTGAGTTGGGCCCACATCCCATCCCATCCCTGATGCCCAGGGCTAGGGCTGCCTCACTTCTGGGATGGTGGAATGGGCCCTGACTTGTGAGGTCCTGTCCTGCTGCCCTGGGAAGGAAGTACCCTCAGGTCTTCATCCTTTAGGGAGTAGCTGGCCCTTCTGCATGCTGACAGTAACCACTATGAAATCTTTATATGTCAGACTCATTGGAATAGTTGGCAACACTGATACTGAGGGTCTAAAAAAATCCTTTTTATGAATGTTGAGAACTAGAAATTTTCTTTTCAAGGAGGGGTTAGTAAGTGAAGTATTTGCCCCAGCTATAAACAGAAACAAATATGGCTCACCAGGAAGAAATAAAAGGGGCCTGTTGAATAGGATAACAGCAGCATAAAGATCCTGCAGCCATCATCTCTTCTCCTGTTCCTGTTTGGGACAGTTTTTATTCTTGACTCCACCTTGGCCTCCATCCCAGCATTCTAAAATCCACACTTCCTCACTGCAAGAGTAACAGGACAAAGGTCTCTGTAAGAGCCCTGACACGCCATACAGAATTAGATGATCCACCATTTGGTGTCTATACAATTGTAAATATTCAAACACAGTTTGCTACATCTGTTCCACAGCCCAGACCACTGTCTGTCTTGATTCATCCAGGATTTAGCCATCAGCTGGAACATGTTGTCTGTCCATGAGAGGGGAAAGAGCACATCCACCACACCAGCCACCTCTTTGGCTGACCATCTCCAACCCTGGTTCCAAGGACCCTCTGGATTCTGGTTAGACCAAAAACTAAAATGAGCTGTTTACACAGGAGATCCTATGCTATGCTCACAGCTGTGTGAAATCAGAAGGCAGCACATTCTACCTTTGCTGGAGCTGTCCTCCCCAGGCCATCTATCTTTTGCTTTCTCTTCTATGACTCTTCCCAAGAAATTGGAGTTGCAGGGTCTTTCATCTCCACTGTGCTGCCCATCAGTCACATTCCCAGACACGCTTTTTGATCTTCTTGCCAGCCTGCTGCCCTGCTAACAGGAGCCATTTTACATCAGTGTTACACAGCATATTGTGAAAGGTGAGCCTTTCATATTCCTGCCAGAGCCACCCCTCACAGCTTTCCGTCGAAGTGGGCTCTCCTCTCTGTACAGCCTGCTTGTGCTTGGAGAGCACTCATCAATTAGGGTGGCAGCAGGCAAGTACTTACCACCTCTGAATCAAACACCTTTAGTTATTGCTTTCAAGTTTTATTAATGTTTATTAATTCCTGTTGATATCTTGCCAAAAGCATTTTTTGGAGAATGGCTGAATAGTTAGAAGCTATCCACTCTCTTTTTTTTTCCCTTCCTGGATGCTGCACGAATTGATTATAAGAGAACGACTAATTAATTATCCACAAATAGTTCATAACCCAAAAGCACTGCCACCTGAAAACATTTATTTTCAGCTGAAGTATTCTTTTCTGTGGAAGTATGCTGCTTCAGAAAGTCCTTCACTTCTGAAGCATGACAACAAGAAATTGCAGTGTAAATCTGGGGGCAGAGAATGACTAACCCTTAACCCCAGCACTTGGAAAGGTGACAAGTCTGTATTTATCTTATTTACCAGTTACAGCATAGCAATGGAAGAGTTTACTCCCTTCAGTCTGAGTTTTCAGCAGGAACGCTTGGACAACTCTCTGCATTTCTAAAGAACTTTAGGCAGTAAGACTCACAGTTTCTCAAGCACGGGTAACAACAGGAAGAAAACTGAAGCAACTTGACATTGGGAAAGCACCCAAACCACAATTATCCTTCAGGAGCTCAAAATGTATCCCACTTTTGTCTTCACAGTCTGCCAGTTGCCCAGTTAACACTGCATTTATTGTCTCTTTCCTTCTCCATATAGATAGCCGGATCATCTGCAAGTGAAAAAGATACTTGCATGCTAATAAGGAATCTGGAAAAACACTCCCCAAGAAACAAAGGCATGGCCAAGTATTAATGTAAGAAAACACACAATTGAGTATAAAGAACCAAGCTGAGACTGTGCCATGGTCTGTCTTTAGTTGTCAAAATGGACAGGTGTCTACTGTCCTGTTACAGACATTTTAAACATGCACTCCACAGATGGGAGCTCGAATACAGATCCCAAGATAATTCTGAAATACCCTTACTTTTGTATTTCTGTTTCACCACTAACCAAAGATATTTACCTATTCACAAGGCACAGACCTGAGTGTACAAAACAATTCCCATTCCCAGTGCTACAGAAATCTAAATAGAAAACCCTCATGTCTTCATTTTAATCCTGAAAAAGTTGCTTTACAAGGACTTGTCTCACAGACAGATTTCTGGTGAAGAAGAAGATAGCAAGTCTCCCATCTCCTCACATGACATTAGATAATGACCCGCTAGCTCTTTCTGGCTGGATTTTCACACTGATAGTGTCACCCCCATAGACCTGTCCTGATAGATGTCCCAGGGCATGCCTAACTGGTGAAAGTGAGCAGCAGAGGCACAGCTACCTCAGGATGGTGACCTCTGTGTACAGAACACTTCAAAGTACATATTCCCTTTCTCAAAACCATTACGTCTTTCCTTCTATGGGTAAAAGGGTATTCTGAAATACTACAACCTTTATTCAGAGGGTGGGTATAGAGGAGCATTCCAGCACTACTATAAAGGAATAATTTATGCCAGTTCTGCTGGGGAAGACTTAAGCCTCCTGTAAATTCATCACACAATTCTGCAAACAGAAAGGAAATGTAAGATACCGTTAGCAAGTGGAAAACTTTTCATATCTGCTCTCTAGCACAAAAGCAACACTTTATGAGGCTGTCCAGAAAACAAATCTAGAGATATGAAGCAGTAATAAAGCATGACTAGGTTGTGCTGGTTTACTGTTCACTATTAAACCTTTTCATGATGACAGTAAAACGCTACTGCATGCTCTCCAAATAACAAGAGGACACAAGCAGATTTTCACTTGCCAGAAACAAAGAGGAGGACAAATAAGCAGAGAATATGTTTTCTCTCAAACTGACAATGCTTTCTGTAATTCTACAACAGTGCAAAGTTTAAAATTACTTTACAGTTTCATTTTTGAAACAGGAAGTTCCCTTTCATAGCCATTCCCTATGAAAAATGGGCTGTTTCATTAGTTAACTAGATTATTGAGGTTAGTCAAATTAGTTAGAACATTAATTTGAAATTGTCTAATATCAACCAGACCATTAAACTCTGACAATATTCACTGGCATGACAACACCACAAATGCTTATTATAATTCCAGGATGGAGCTATGCAACTCATATGGCTTTCCTACATTCTGTAATGTATACAGGGTAAATTCTATTTATTTCAGTTCCATAGACTGAGTAATTCCAAAGATGAAGAAACAAGCAACAACATCGTGTCATTACTTGTAACTGCAAAGCTGTTACATATAAAGATTTGCTTTTTTAAATCATTTGTTCTTATTTTAAAGAACAATCTGTGTTTCAAAGGTTTCAGAGACAAAGACAGTAAGCGTCTGGGAAGGTAAACTGAGGCAACGTAGAGGAACTGTCTTTTGTTCAAGGTCTCACAGCAAGTCAAAATCTTCACCAATAATATCAGAATTTCCAAATTCACAGTGCAGGACTTACCTGAATTTTGGAGACTACAGTGTTTACAGAAAAGAAGTTTATTGTTATGAGCCCTGAAAAACCTCTACTATTCCATACTATGCAGTTACAAGATGACCAGAAATCACTCTGCATATGTTATGTGCCTGCTGGTAAACATGGTGTAAGCAAGAGATTTTTTTTTTTTTAACAGAAGAAAATCTAGGCAATATACAGATAAAATGCTAATCTTAAAGGAGAATAAAAGTACAGAAGAATGAAAGCTCTGAATTTCTTACTCCATGGCACACTCTGACAATGTGTTTCTGTCTTCTGAGCAATGAAGGTAAGACAGACACCCTCAGAGGATCCCTGATGTCAGATCCTCACTGAGGGACACTTTAAGCACCCCTGGAAATGTTGGTCAAATTGCATTCAGAGCCCACAGGGATTTGCCCCTGCCCTGTAAGGAATATCAGACTGCTGGTGACCTTGTCACCACCCTATCAGAGCAAAAATTAGAACAATTACTTGCAAAGTAAGGACATGCAGAGAATGAAAGTAGTAAATTTAAGATTTTTCAAAAGGAAACATTTTTACTTGCACAGAAGTGCTTAAATTGATCCCTTTCCAGGACTAGAGTGCTTCTTGCTGAGCAAAAGATAGTAATTGAGGTGTTGCCCCCAATAACAGTATAGTGACCTGCAGACAAGTCCTGTCCTGTCAGATAATAGTTGAGACGGAAATGATATTAGTGTGGTTGACGAAAAAGTACAGCATATTTTCATACTTAACAACTTGGTCAGCTTCTGTGAAGAGTGAATACAATAAGGAAAAGGAACATTCAGTTCCCTACTGCCATCCTGCCTGGTGAAACATCTATAGATGCTGCACTTCTACTACCTCTACAATCCAGGCAAGTTTGAAGAAAGCAAAATCTGCCCTCAAGAGCCAGCACAATTTTCACCATTTATTTCCGTACAAATGCTAAATAACTATCCTGGACTAGAGGAGAGCACTTCAGGATGATGCTGGGATACAGAATTGTAACCCATGATTGGTATGGTTTCCCTTCAGCACTGATTTTTGCTTAGTGTTACAGCCTGATTTGGAGTCACTAATGGAAGCTTTGAGCTTATATAATAACTGGGCAGTAATCTCTAGGGGTTGGAGTGAGTACCTAGTGTATTGATTCATGTAATTTCTCTGCAGGCATTTCCCAAGCCTGTATCCTCAGAGTATCTAAGTAGTTTAATGTATTCTTCTATTCTATTGTTCAAAATGGCTAAAAATGCTTAGTAACTTCATTATAAGTTTCTGCTAATCAGGCTCTGTTTTTCTCATGTAAAGTGATAATGTGTCAATGCTTCATAACTGAGATGTGTTGGAGAGGTTTTCTTCCTTTAGCCAGATATTTAAAATAGCTAGTGATGTGTGATGTATATTTTTAGAGGCTGTCAGGCAATGCTATTTTTGATGCTACAATATGTCTGTTTTCCCTTACCACACAGGAAGACAGTGACAGTGGACTGAACATGTTTTTCTCCCCAAATAGCATATCTTTGGGGAAATAGCAAGAGAAGTGACAATACATAAACAAGAAAAATAGCATAATTTAACAGTCCCTGCCATAAAACCCATTATTTAATTGAAAGAAAGGAAATCTTTCATGGTTGATTTTTCCCAAGGAAATTAGTCTCTTATCAACCTTAAACCTACTTCTGCCCTCCCTGAAATCAGTGGAAGAATTGACTGCGTTCAGTCAGACCTCAGGCAAAGCACTTATTAGTGTTGTTGCTGTTAGTGGATTAGAGAGAAGAGTCTGCTAATAAATTAGCATTCTAATACCAGGATCAGTGTCAAAAAGCAACAGAGAAAAGCTATAATTTGTGAGCTGGTTTGTGGTGAGATAGCTGTAGGTGTATGCAGTAGGAGTATAATACAGGCACCAGGACTGTGTTGTGATTCATGTTATAGATCTTAATATAAACTAAGAAGGAAAACACATTTATTAAGGACTACAGTGTGCCTATCCCTTGCAGAGACACACAGAAGTAGAGGAGGAGCGTGGTCTCTCTACCCAATGGTCTCAGGATTGGCAAGTAATGCTGTGCCAAAGGTGTTCATGGCAGCACTGCCTTTGATATTTAAGACCAGATGCAACAGACAGCCAAGTTCAGCTTTGCTCTTTGCGCACACAAACATAGTTATTCTGCAATTAAAACAAAGAAAATCCAAAACAAAAAATTAAGCCAAACAAAAGCAACCCAACGAATTGTAAAGACTTCTAGTAAAATGAAACACAGTCCCAGAAGGACATCACTACAAGATGGATACTAAGGTCTGTGAGAACAATAGCTGCCACAGGTTGAAGACCTCTTGGTTTCTTCAGTAAAAGGAAAGAGCAGAATCTGCCCATGACATAAAAGCCCTTCAGTGTAACAGGGCTGGTTCAAACCTTATTTAAACTGTGATGGTCTATAGAAAGCAGGTAGATGCTTGTGACCTGATCAGCTTCCACAGGACTGAGCATTTGCACCGCAAGCCAGTCTACTGACTTCCAATCTCATCCTTTAACAAGACAACTGCCTAAAAGACTGTTCTGACAGAAAAAGAATGAGCCTCGGCAGGCACATGACACTAAGCAAAGTACCCCAATTCTGAATGCTGAAGTTAATATATTGCTCCTAATTAACCCAAACCAAACCTTCACTGACTACCCTGGAGCTAAAATACAAATGAGTTTTGCCCATTGCTTCGAAAAACAATAGAACTCAGAAGTGAGATGAGAAATTACTCCAGGTTGGTGGCAAGTAACAAGTCAGGACACCTCCCATAAGAAGCACCCATAGTTACAAACCTTCTGGAACCCCAACACTGCTGTTTCCTGGCATGGCAATCTGCTTCTGAACAGTAGGGCTTCAGAAAAAATAACTGCAAAATAAGCCATAGGAATATTCCACAATCTGAACAATGTCAGGAGTCAAAACATTATAAACCTATTACTCTTCCACTGTAGTTACGAAAACATAAGAGACTGGATTTCTATAACTGATCCTTATCAAATAGATATGATCATACTAAGCTGGACCTTGTCTATTTGGATAAAAATAAGTCCTGCGGAAGCCACAAAGCGATTCCTCTCTTTCCTCTCTATTTCTTGGCACTCAGAATTACAGGTTTTCATCCAGTTGGTGGGAGAAGAGAGACTAGATCAGAGGATTTGCTTCAAAGGTGTGAGCTGTAGGACTGTATTCTGGCCCAGCAAATGAACCACTCTCTGCCTTCCCAGTGTCAGTAGTCTGCTTCGGTACCATCACGGACCTTATTGTTATATTCAAATCCAAGTTCCTGTGCATTGGTCACTTCAAAAATATTGAAAGACCTTGCCCAGGGCCTTGAAGCCCAAAATAAGAAATCAGCAATATTTCATTGATGCCTCCACGCTCAGTGGAGCCTGTTTCTTTGTTACATACAACTCTAACTGAGACATGTTTGCCAAATTGATTTTAAGTGAGAATTAGGTGAGATGTTTTCATTCTGTCATTGTCCCTCACCAAAGATGTGGCCCAAACTGAGTTTATTAGGAGAGAAAGCGCTGGTATTTTGCTCAAGTATCCTCACAACTCAGAAAAGGAAGCTACTTACAGCATGATTTTCCCTGGGAAGAGCAAGAGCACTTGATCCATATGCACAGAGGACACAGGACCAAAGAACTACAGGTATGTGGAAGGGATATAAGCTGCAATGTACCCCAGAAAGGTGACTGCAGATGCAAACTTCCTTGCAGAATTCCCAGTCTCCTCCAACAGAAAATTTCACAAGTTGAATTTGCTACTAGGAAGTTGCCAAGTTCGTAATGCCTTAGGGTGGTTTGGTACAGACAGTCCTACAACACTAGCTGAAATTCCTTCCAGGGAAATAAATTCCTAACTTTTTTTAAAAAGCTGATCAGCCTTGGCCCCTGATTTATTTTGCAGGGCTGCAGTATGGTAAACTGCCAGCTGCTGGAGAGCAGCATCATGCCGCTGCCAAAGCAGAAGGTAAAGAAGCTGCAGAGAGGAATGACCTACAGTTCGTATTTAATTCCTTTTTTTTGTTTCTGCACTGGCGAGAAACAGCATTAGGGGTCTGAGATGAGTAGGAGAGAAGAGCTGAAGAAAGGATGAAGGATTAAGTCCTGGAGCAAGGAGAAAGTGCTGGGGTGGAAGTGACGTTTCCACTTCAGAGAAGGGCAAAGGATTGGTGGAATTTTTGTGAAAAACTGATATATGGCTGCAAATATTTCCAGAGTGGCATAGATTTATTTGGTCAGTTCCATAGCTTGCAAAGTATCTTCCACATGTACCTTTTCCCCACAGAAGGGTGAAAAAATTTCACTGTGTGTGGAGTTATAGAGCAACAATTTAATAACTGATCCAATAACCAGCTTCTGCAATTCTACATCTACCTTTCCTTTCCTTCTATAAAAGTAGAGTTTATACTTTGTGTGTATGTGGTAATAATTTCTTTTGCAAACTTCCTTGGACAGTGAGGAAGTATCTTAGATGTATTTGTCCTTATAAATGCTTCTACATTCAAACTTTCTGAATGATGTGCTGCATAAAACCATCTTCCCAGGCCACATTCTGTCAATGTGGTTTCTAGAGGGAGCAGACATGAGAAACTCAGCAATCACAGGCACATGCAGCAGAGTGCACATACTTTATACTTCACAAAATTGCTTACAAAATCTGATTCTCCAATAGGCAGCTTTCCACGTTAGCTATTTTATTTTATTATTCCTTCATAAATGAGTTTCTGTCTCTTTATTTCAGTGGACTTTCATTATTAATTTTTATAGGATAGTTAGCTGACTGCAGTTATGTTCTCTTATTAGATCACCCATTCAACCCACTGTACCTTACAGGACTAGTCAGGAAACAGGAGAGCACACACTATTGAATTTTGGGCTTTGAATCTCTCAAGCGTAGCTCAGATCACTAAAAGGGCCACTACAACTTAATTACTCCCTAAAATCAAGAAGACAAGTGCTGAGCAGTGATGAGCCACATTTTTTCCCAAAGTCCCCACCAGCAGTCAGCATCTATTCAGAAGTGCTTTACTGGTTCTTTTTCTGGCAGGAAATAAGCTGCATCACATCATTTTAAGGTCCAAAGTAGCTTTGTTTGACACCCCCAAACTCCTCATCATTTTAAAGTGAGGGAAAACTTAATTTGTCTCAGTAATCTAGCATCAAACTCCCACAGCCACCTGCAACCTTCCTTCTATATCCTGCCCTAAGTACCTATACAGATATAAAACATTTCTTTTTAGTTGTACTAAAGTAAAATGTCTGTGACAGAAGCATTTCGTTTAGGCAATATATCTGATAGAGCTGTGGTTCTGGAAATTTCTGGTGGCCATTTGGACTCTTGTGTAATAAATTGTTTCTAGGACATTGAAATAAGCAAATTTATACCTGATATGCCCAGTTGTCACATTGGAATGATATAAAAGATGATGCTCTCTTTTCCCATTAGCAGTCCCACAGAAAATATTAGAGGAAAAAGGAAGCTACAAGTTCATTGCTGTATCTTAGAGCATTGGACAAACTTAGTGTGATGGGTGGCTTTTCCAGCCATACCACTCACACAAGGTCCATGTAAGCTGGTTGTTTTGCCAGTATCTTCTTCAAACCAAATCTTTTCCATGCACAGAACTAATTTAAGCAGTGACCACCATAATGAGGATACAACACTGTCTCCAGGAAATACCAATCTTGTCTTAACTGCTGAATCTCATAGTCCAACAATAAATAGTCTTCATTCCTGTCTAGTGCAATTCTAATCTTCATGTGACCATCAGCAAATTAAACATTTAGCACAGTCCCATGTAAATACTAAAACTCATTTGCTCTTCATAGGCATTGTTACAAACAAATCACATCCTCTATTCTTGTTTTCAATAATTCTCACCTACCTGCAACTCTACCTCCCTCTGTCAGAGGAACTATGGTGCTGCTCAAGCTTCATATGTAATATTGACTCAGGGGTATCACAGCTTTACTTCTAGGCATTTAAGGAGAAATTATTTTATTTAGCCTTCTAATATTAATTAACTGATATTAACCCCTACCCTTTCCCTGACAGAGTGCCCCAGTCACCTCACAAACTGCATATTCCACACTGACTTGCAGAAGAATGAACTTTCACCCTAAGCTTGCAGGCCATTCCAGATCAAGCAATGAATCACTTTAGTGTGGTTTCTGCCTCCCACAAACTTATCAGAAAACACACCTGGAGTTTTTCTTGTCAGAGGGAACTCAATTTTAGAAAAATTTTGGGCTCTCAGAATTGACTGCTGGGGGAAGGCTGTTGCCTCCGACCTCATATTTCTATTTCTTCTAACCTACATTTCTATTTCCAGATGTTTGTTTTAAAAAATAAGTTTGTGCTCTTCAAAATGTGACAGACTGATTGTAGAGAAGTGAAATTTTTCTGTCCACAGAAGGCTTACCTGTCAAGGCTCATCATCACAAAAGCAGAGAAGATATACGCATGCTGTTGATCAACGGCAGTGCAAAATCTCAAGGGTAAAATATTTCAGCCTCCATAATTTCTTCAGACAGGAGTGTTTGGTTTTTTTCAGGAAATCCTCAAAATGTGTAAGTTGGTATTCTCATATCAGGGTCTAGACCTATTTAAAACTGCTCAAATAGTTCAGCCATCTGAGCGCTTGTGAAAGGGGTTTATCACCACCTAAATACAATACATGGCTTTTGTTAAAAATTAAGTGTCAGAACCATCCTTTTGTTGCTTTGAATCAAGAGAGTCCATTTGAACAACATGATCACATTCCAGACTTCGGGGGAACATGCTTCAGGATCTTGTTAAGAAGTAGAATACTTACATATGAATCATCATCTTACAAATTAAAGTTTGAGTAGGATTTTTCTCTCATATAATCATGGCAGGCAAACTCGCTCTCTCTTTTGTTTTTTAAATTATTCACCAGTCAGTCAAGTCCAGACACAGAGTAACATTTCAAAAAGAACAACTTGTTCTTGGGCACAAAATCTTTTGTGGCCTTTATAAACCCTTGCATGGAATGTCTTGTGGATATAGACATTGCTGCCAGAGTTTGTTTTTCTACCTTTGTTCACTTAAGACTGGGACAGATTATCTGCAAAATCAAAACCTGCTAACCATACAAATATATTTATTTGCTTCTTTCTCCAAGGATGCAGTACTTCAGTGAACTACCTCATAAACTTTTAAAGAAAGCTGAATGCAGATGGAGCTTCCACTGCACCACTGTGTGTCATAACGCAGATTCTCAGATGACTTTTAGTGCTCTGAGCAGTAAATAAGCAGAATTTTCTGCTCCTCATTATTTCAAACTCAATCATGTGCCAGGAATGTGCAGCTGTCCATAAAATAACTCAACAAAACAACAAAAAACCTCACAAACTCCCTGCCCCCAAAACACAAAATCCTAAGAAACAAAATAATGCCACAAAAAAAACCCAACTCAAACTCAACAAAAAGCTCTCTGTGACCACCTGTGCCCAAATAAGAGTCCTAAACATTTATTAAAGTAAAAGTGCATCTTACACCACCTCTTTGCTACCTACAGATTTTTCATAAATACACAGTGAAGCAAAGTCTTAATGATAGAAGGAGATCTGCAGCTTGTGAGAGTATCTATTTCTAATTTATATTGATGAAATTTGTGCCCATATTTCAAATTCTCTATGTCGGAGCAAATATTTGCAATCCCCCCTCCTCTTAATCTAGTAGTAAAAGAACAAGTAGGATCCATTGATCTATACACTATACACATAAAACTTCAAGATAAAACTCATGTTTTGTGCCATGCAGTGCCAAAGGAAATTCACATTTCATTAAACAGAATTGATTTTCTTAAAGAGAAAACCAAATTAACAAAGATGTCTTTACGTAAAACATGGGAGATGAAACAATGTTCATTTTAATAAACACACTCAACAAATCCATTTAAATCAAAGCTATGTATAAGTTTTCAGCAGTATCCCCTAGGAATAAGATGGAACATGTTAAAGATAAAACAGGTAATATTGGTTTCTGCTTATCCTAGGAAGTATAACAATCATTCATTGACTTTAGTCCTCAATTATTCAGTTCTATTACACACCAAAGGAATACATTCTACCAAACAATTCAGACACAAAGCAGTCAAGAAAAAGCAAAACCACTGGCAGTCCATATAGACAGAAAACAAGCTAGACCCTGCAACAACGGCTAAAGAGTGCATATCCTTAAAATTGACAAAGACAGTTTCTCTGCAAGGACCTTGCAAGAAGAGGTGGAAGAAAACAGGTAAGATTCATGCTATTAGCCAGCCTTGCAAAATCTCATCACACCAGACTGAAGAAACATAGAAAGCTGAAGAGATTGCAGCCTTAGTCATACTCTCTGGACTTTGAGGCCAAATTTAAACATAAATATTCAGTTCAGAGATCATCTCCGTATGTCTTTCAGAAATACTCCCTTCTACTCTACAGCCACATATTAATTGACATCAGCTTCTTATGCAACTATAGTCATGCCCAATTTAAGTATGTGAACTTTTATTTTTTTTTTCTAACAGTGTTACTCATGAAACTTAGAAGGTACACTTGCACATGTTCATATGTTGTACATATGTGTGTGTATATATATATATATGTATGTATATTTTAAACTCTGGTATATGTTAGCTCCAGACCTTGCCCTTTCATACAGGAGAGAAAGTTCCAGTAAAGTAACCAAAAACTAGCAAAGGGTCATATGAAGAAAGAGATAAGTTAAATTACTATTTGAAACTACTCTTTGGCTGTCAAATATCAATCATTTCATAAGTATGGAATCAGCTGGACAACTTAGAAGAAGCATTCTCAAGATTCTTTCATCTTCATTCAATTTTCAACACTAGGTTCAACAGTGTCTTAAAATTGTATGAAAAAATATTCATCTTCCCTTCACCCACAAGGTCAGCAACACAGATCCTGCCTGGTGATACTGACAAGAGGATGAGAAGTTACAAGATGATCTCTTAGGTTGTATTTCAGCACTAAAAATAATGAAAGACATTTCTACATATAACAGAATATAGTGATAAAAACGTCTTCAGGTAGTGGTGAGAAACAGTTGTTCTGTACTGCTAAGTACCTTCATTAGGAGGGTGGATTTCCATCTTCGAAGCTCATTTGGGAGGGAGCCAAACAGTGATTTGAGGAGCCAGCACAGGTGTCCACATCCAGGTCTTTTCTACTTCTTCCAGTGAGTCACTCAGTGGTCATGGGAAGTCACTTTGGATCTGAAGAATTAGGAGAGAGAGATTTGTGGAGGGTGCCTGAGGAAGGATACTGAAGTCAGAAGACCTGCAACTGTTAATAGCAGTTGAGATGCTGAGATTTTCTCCCAGTTTTGAGAGTTGACCTTCTTCTGCTTCTTAAGCATGGAATTTCTCACAGGACAGCAGAGAAAATTAACATCTCTGCTAAGGACAAATGAAATACCTGACTAAAGTCTTTGGAAGCAGAGAAAGGAACATTTCACAAGATAAAAGGAAAGGAGAGAACAGTTCCCCTTCCTGTCACATTGCCCACACCAGCTTTCCCCTTAACTGAGGTGAGAAGCCAGCTCTATAATTCTAATTGTGCTGTAATTGTCTGCTGTGTATGTTTAACATCTGCCTGTGCCATAACAATCAATACCAGTTAACTTTGTTTTCCTTTTCCCCCTTGATGTGATAAGTACTGTTTCTTTCCAGCTTGTCACAGTTCATATTGTCTTTGTTGACAGCTCAGTTTGCAAGGGAGTCCCTCCTTAGCAATATGTTAATCATTTTAGAAGGTAGATACACAGTGCTAATTCCTAAAAACTAGGGAAATGAAACACCACTGTGTACCTGGCTACAGCCCTAAAAGTGGAATGACAGAGCTATTTTGTCTGAGTGCAATGGCAATGATCTCTCTTTCCATAAAATTATGCAACCATACATCAAAGTAGTGGTTCCGTTATTTGAATGCCTAGCAAACAAAACTGGACATTATATCCTGGAACCTGAATGTTTGCTATATGGATAGCTACACGAAATGTTTGGTTGCTGACAGACCATCTGCAAGACATGTCATTATAAATTGATTTATGAGGGACAGAAGGTAAAATTCTCTGGAGATAGAGAGTAAGTTACACTTGCAATTTCAGATTTTCCTCCCTAACAACTGCAGTAATACTGAAGATTGGCAAGAAAAAACAAACACAGGTGTTCCCCAGTTTTGGCTAGTGCTTGGTGATTGGCAAAATACAAAAGTCCCAAATCTGCCTTTGGTAAAAGGCTACGAGGACTCTGGGTCCTTGTCTAAGTGTTTGCATGTGATTCCAATAAAACTCCCACTCTAAAAAAGTCTTTTTCCAGATTGTTCTTACATGGAGAAATAAGGTGAAACATTGAAAGAAGAAACACAAAGTGATCTGTACAAATTTTATTTGTTTTTATGTTTGAATGAAGCAGTGACAATCTCCAATTTTTTTTTTAAAATCATAACATTTATAAGGTATTTAGTAATCTCCCATGAAGAATATAGATCACATAAATTATTATTTACCAGTGAAATCAAAACTCTTAACAGTGAACTAAAACTAGATTACATACTTGGGTATGCCTGCTTTTCACAGGATAAAAGTATAGAAATATTAAAAGGCTCTACTCAAGACAGTCCTTGTTGAACACAACAGAAGAAGTTTATAAAGATCTATTTCCAGTCAATGGAGTTTGAACAAGTTTAAGACAAGGCATCTAGGCTCCTAAATATTTATTTAAATCAAAGCTCTGAACCATGACAGGTAAAAGCATTCAAGAGTATAAAATATATTAAAAAATCCAAACAACCAAAGCCAGTGGGTAAAATATAAAGACTATGTGACATCCTGTAGTTATCTATGACAGCTTAATAGCATTTCAGGGATATAACAAATACAGCAAAGATTTCTCCAGAACATTAATTCTTGGCCACACTAGCTCAAAAAGAAAATGAATTATTTGGTATTGATACCTGCAGAAAAAACTTACAGCCTTTTCCTTCTGTCATAAACATTACACATCTTCCTTGCAGGAATATCCTTAACAGCCTCATCCTCTCAAGTACCATTTTAGAAAAAAAGTTGCCATAGGGCTGGAATATAGCCTGTGTTATCCATCCATCCAACTCCTACTTCTGACATTAATGTTCATGGGAACTAGTGAAAAAGAACAGTAATAGAAGCCCATGAATGTGATAACATATAACAGATTTTTTTCTCTTCTGTCTTTTTGATCCCTTTGCTGCTTGAATATTTGTGGTTATATCTTGTTTTCCTATGTTAGGAGAATGAGATGACAATTTTTTAGTGTATTTTTTCATTCTCACATGAAACTAGCTTGACAGGTTAACTAACTAAATGAAAGCTAACTCAAAGATAAAAATGGAGAATGTAAGGAGGAATACTTTTCCCTAAATAGTTGAGCTCAACATAAAGTCTTCAATAACTCTACTCTACAGTGAAATATGCACCTTCATAGTTTTGCGTATCTCCTTGTTAAACACTAAGCTAGAAACACACACTGACAAAACCATACTGGTTTTCCCACACTTACAATATCTACATGCTCCAACTAAAACACAGAATTCTGAAGGAAATATATCAAAGTATTTACGTTAATTACCTTCACTGCTGCCAGAAACTGTAATTTCAAAATCCTTAAATAGAATTTAGTAAGAGAAACAAAACCAGGTAGAGCCAATTCAGAAATGAGCAAGCACTCCAACTGACTTTTAAAAATACTAAGCCATAAACTCCCAGAAATAAAATATAATTACACAGATGTGCAACCACAGAGGAACGGTTACAGACTATGAATGGTTGCAGGAAGCAAAAAAAATCTTTTTGACAAACACTGCACAGGTAAAGGCAGTACTGCAGATACAGCCAGGTTTAATTAAAGACATCAAGGGGTAAAACATTTTGAGGACAAGCTTAGTGTTAAATGCATGATTCTTGTGACAAGCTGCAGGTGACAAAATCCAGATGGCAGCAAATCATTACTGTGAGAGAAAAGGGACTTTATACATTTATCATTTTGATCATTACTACTGTTACTATTTTTGGTAATAAGCAGCATTTCTAAAAGTGAGCAACTTTAGGCTGAGATACGGGCACAGTAGACTACTACCCTTGCATCCCTAAGAGCACATCGCTTTCCAGCCTTCAAGACAGACATGGTGCAAAACAGGTGGCCTCTCATGCAATGTGCTATCAGCAGTACTGACTTCCATTTAGGTCAGGCTTTTAGAGACAGTCAAAACTCCTAAGAAGGTTAAAGATTTATTTGAGGCTACTTACATCGTTAGGCTTTCTTAGGAAGAACCCTGCTGGAGGGTTTCTCCCAAGGTGCTTCTCTCAGAACTAGTCTCTCTGGAGGCTGTTGCCCAAATCCAGAATTCCCACAGAAAAGCCCCATGGACGACTGCTAAGGAACTTCTTGGTTTCAGCTTTGTGCCAGGCCTACTGGCCAGCTCACAATATTCCTAACTCTATTCCTGACCAACCAAAATTGGTAGTTTCAGGTACTAAACCTAAAATCTCAATTTTACAAAATTGCTTCAAAGAGAGTTGTCATCAAATCAAAGGGGAGGTAAGTGAGGGCAGAGAGTCATCCTAATCACCACACAGAGTTCTTCTGGAGGATGTGGGCTGTATAGTTAGTTCATCACACAGAAAGCAAGGGGGTTATTAAGATGTCTCACATAAAGAGCAGTTGAGAACATTAAGATTTGGTCCTGGCTATGATTCCTTGTCTCTGTCCTGACACACCAATGCTATTTTCTATCCTCTCATCACTTACCAAATGTTAAAACCTCCCAGCCTTTTCTTTGCCTATTACTAATCATTACTGGCAACTGGCTATAAGGTTAAAAATATCCAGTGGTAGTGCTCCATGTAGTTTTCAGAAAAAAAACTCCTTAGAAATTCATATGGTGAAACACCAGGATACAGAGAATAAGGATCATATTTTTGACTCTGGGATCCATACTTCCACATCACTGTACCACATTACTGCACTGTATGTATTACTGTGTATATCTGCACATGTATTTACAGTTTGCAGGTCCAGATCTGGACACAGAAACTACAACCCTTCAAAGAAGGACAATAAGAAGAAAAGCTCTCTTCCAAACACTTAACGTAATTTACTTGAACCTTTCATCTCTTTTTTATGAATTAGCATTTTGAGAGTAGGGCACAAAATGTGTCTTGATTTTGAAGGGCTTACTTATCTCTGATGTGTGTGGTCTTTCATATACAAATCAGATGGTATTTCTTCCCTTGAACAAACCCCATGTTCAGTTTATACCAAAATCTAGATTTACATGCCAAGAAGAAATATGACCCCCATTTATTTCCAAGCTCATTTTGAAGTAAAATCCAAACTCTGGTGATAAAAAGACTGACCCACAACCACTTACCATTTGTCCAAATTTACCCAGCTTTGGCAAACCTTCTTTGTCTACTCTTTCAGAATTTCTGCATGCTGTTTAGACAGAAGTTCCCTCAAAAGGGTTGCTACAAATCAGCAGTGCACAGCTGGTGTTTTTTGTGAGTTTGCTATACAAAACCTGGAATTCCCAAAGTTTTTGTCTTTCCAGACATTGTGAAGACACAATGCTGATTTAACAGCCCAGAATCGCCCAAACTGTTCACTTCTGTGAGAAGAATGAGCAATCAGTAGCACATCAGGACAAACCAGCATCATCTATGCCAAAATTCACAGCATTTACATTTGCTTAGCACCTAAACTTTGACCCTAATGCCCTGATCCAAAAGAGCATTAGATCTGAGAATGTTCTGGTTCGAGCCACCCACCGGTAGCCTTTCAGAAACATAGAAAACACATTCAGATCAGCTTTCTGTAATATGAATGTTTAATCCTAGACCCATCAAATTCAGCAGCAAAATTCTAGCTGCTTTCTATGGTATTGAATTGAAATAATCTGAAGTAAGTGGAAGTTTTCTACTTACTCTAAAGTGGCATTCTAATACAATAGCCAACAGAGAGTATTAATATAAAATTAGCTTCTCACCTTTAGGCTCAGTCTTTGAAATAAATAAAGACTATTAGTTCTTATACAGCATTTTTAGCATCAGTTAATTATAATCTAAAACAGGGAGAGTCCTGGTCTAGACTGGGATAGGTGGGATGGATATCTGTCAGGAGCCTGTTTTGTTTGGACTTAAAAAGAGCAGACTTGAGGAGTCCTTGTCAACAACTGTCAGATGGGAAGGAGTAGAGAAATGGTCAGACTCTACAGCTACATAGGGGGTAGAGGAGAAGCAATAGCCACAAGCTGCAACTTAGGAAATTTCCATTAAAAAAATTTTTGTCAGTGTGGTCAAACACTGGTACAGAGAGGTTGTGGAATTGAACTGTTTTAAGAAGGGTTTGAACTAGGCTCAAGAAGTTACTTTCAGTCCTTGTGATTCCCTGCAGCTTCACCAATCTGAGACCCCCATTACAGACCCAGAAACATTCTCATACTTGTCAAATTGGGGTCATGCTTATTTGACCAGGAAAAGGAAGCCAGAAGGGAGATGCAAAGAAAAGACAAATGCCTGAGTGAGAACTTCCTCAGATCAAGAGGGAAAAATACGAAAAATCATGCAGAGTTCTTCATACATACAAGATGAGCTTCTCATTTCACGTCTTGCCAGCAATGAACTACCTATGCTATTGTTTCCAGGAAACTTACTCCAGTTCATGCTCATGTAGCTAGAAATCACATCCAGTCTAGAGAATTTTCCGAAGTTTTTAATAAAACATCATCCTTAGAGCTGCCACTGGCACTTTGCCCCAGCAGTGTTCAGCACTTCAGGTCTCACTGTAAAAGTTTATGCATGCTATAATTTTGATGTCTGTATTTGTAATTCTTGCTCTAGTCAACACTTAGAAGGCTACACTCAGAAAAAAAATATATTTTTTAGGACACTATATATCTATTTTTGCCAAGGACATCTGAAATTTTACAAGCTATTTATTCTTTCAGAAGTGTCTGTTCCTTTCATTTATTCCCTACCTGAAATCATCCTGAGGTGCATAATCATTCCAGCAGGAACCAATTGATTTCACAGATTATTCTTTCAGTTGAGAAATAAGCAGGAGATGATGAAACCTGCAGGGAAAAAAGCATCCTTCAGAAGTTTCCCCTCTCCCAATCTGAAAACCAGAACAGCAGGTAAACTATATATGTAACAATTTCCAAACTTTTTTCCTGAGAAACAAGTAGACAAACGATGGTCCTAATTCAGCAAAGTAATGAAGTGTCTAGACATTCTAAGAATCATGAGTGTTGGCTAAACATATGCCTCTCTGAATTTAAGCCAATGCTGAGTTACATTGTGTCTTCTCCTTTCTCATTTTCCTTGACCAAAGAACTCTTTCCTACATGGCAGATATATCAGAAGAGCTAAGGAAGCTTCACAGGTACCAGCAACTGGTGAGTGCCACTCACACGTGGAGTGTTGGTATAACTCCATGTAGCTCTGCCCTCCCCCATAGCAGCTGAGATAGGCCAGTCCTAAAATCTCCAGAATGCCATTTAACCCAACATTCTATAGGAATAAAGTTGGATTATAGCTCTCTCTACACATCTGCATCAAGTAAGGGAGGCACCTGAGCCAGACTCTCTTGCAGTATTATATCACTTCTCCAGTTCTTCTGCTTCCCACAGTAAGATACCACACTCTCTTAATAGATAAAATCCTCCTCACTACACTGACTGAATCAGAAATACAAGAGCAGGTGCTTCGTAGTGCAAGCCAAACACAATGGCTCTGAAACTTCTATGTGCCACTTTCATACAAGGTCAATTGCACCTATAATTAATTTATACAAGCTGAACCCTCAGCTGCCACCTTACAGAGCTTTGTAAATGCACACAGGCTGCACAAAACTGTATTGGTAATTAATTTGTCAAGCAAATGCTAGGGAAGAACAACACTGGTAATTTATACCATAGATATTCAAATGAAACATCTTGCCTGAGTAATTTAATGTCAGAAAGGAAAGAGCCGCAAAGTTGAACAAAGAATTGGAATCCTCCACCAGCTATTTCTTGAAAGGACATTACTGTAATGTGTTATGAGCCAATTTCAGATACAGTAGAAACACATGCTTCTTCACTGAACTGTTGTGGACAGGTTTTGGCATTAAAAATGGTTGTGAAATTATGGATGAACATCCTATG
The DNA here is from genome assembly GCA_013397795.1 of Orthonyx spaldingii. NCBI lineage: Eukaryota > Metazoa > Chordata > Aves > Passeriformes > Orthonychidae > Orthonyx > Orthonyx spaldingii. The sequence goes on along the minus strand of VZTJ01004660.1, from coordinate 767,703 downwards.
TACAGTGACTGGGATGACAGAGGATTATAGGTCTCAACCAGAAAAGACCTGCATGGAAAACACTGTGTGTTATCCTGAGAAAATATAGGTTAGCTATTGAAAATATATGTTGCATTCTAGTTCTTTGCAAAAAAACCACACAAAAAACCCACAAAAAACCCAAAAACAACAAACCCCAAACAACAAAAAAAACCCACAAAAACCAACCAACCAAACAACAACAACAAAACCCAACAAAACAACCTAACAACCCTTCCCCCCCCAAAAACCTTAAAAAAATCAACCTCCCTCCCACCCCAAAAAAAAACAACAAAACAAAAAAAACCCCACAGGACTGACCCCACACCCTTTCTCCTTATTCTACCATTCTTAGTATACTGTCATAGGTATTGGGACCCTCATCACTTATTACCAACAGTGCTCTCCAACGATAACACTAGTGATTGTTATTGTTGTAGTGTTACTTTTTGTGTGTACGAAATAGAATTTCACTTTAAAAAAAAAAAAACAAGTTGGGGTGATACTACAGTGCTTTGCCCAGGATATTCTGGATTCAGTAGACTTCAGAAGTGAGAAAGTCAGAAGTGGGATTCCCTGGTTTTGCAACTATCTTCATAGTCACTGACCTGGGACACAGTGTAAGATGGAATGACCTAGTGTTGGAAATGCTTGTAAGTGCTATAGTACTGTGTCTGAAAGACACACAAGCTCCATTTTCAACTTGGTCAGCACTTCATCCCTTCTGCAGCAACTTTAGGAGCCTTGGTGAGAATTGTAGAACTTCCGATCTTGAATAAAAACCTATCTCAAATCCTGATATTCCAGAGTTTCACCCTGCTAAAAGACTTCCTCAAGTCTTCTACCAGTCCATATTAGAGGTCTGGACCAGCTGACTTAAAGAAACTGAAGTATCTCAGAACAAAATCCCACACAATGTTTCTTGGTTTCTATTGCCTGGAAAGCTCTCACTTCAGTAGTCAAGAAGGGGAGAACAAGGAATTCTTCCTGGTGGCAGAAGTTAGGTAAAGCATTTCAAACCTTGTTGAGAATAGAACATTTTATAATATAAACTGTAAGAAAACTATTTTTAGATGTATTCACAACAGATGATGGGGAAAACTGCACTTCTATGTAAAAATAATTAATTTGCTGTACAAAAGAGCCCCTTCATTTTCCATGAGTATTTCCAATTAGGATATCACAGCCATCTGAAACAGGCGTCCTCAGCCCCAAGATAATCCATTTTCCTGACTTGTGTGCCTTAGGGTGATTTAGTGGGAAAAACAAGGGCATTTCTGAAGGAGCAATGATAGAGCAAGCAAAACTACACAAAAGAAAAAATCCCCTTAGCTGTCTGTCTGGTTATGAAACTGTGCAGAGAAGCAGGTCCTTTGGGGAAAATATGAAAGCAAAGAAGAATAATTTGGAAATAGCCTGACCACTGTTAAAACCTCTTTCTCCAAGCAAACTTTGTTGCTAGTCTTGAAAAAAGTTGTGTTAATATATGTCTGATAGTGGGATTTGCCCCTTGATTTTTTACACAAGCCATTCGACAATAAGGCATATCACTACTAGATTTTAATCCAGCTGTACTTTACTCTCAGCAATATTTCTGAAATATATCCTGCTGAACAGAACATGATAAAACAAATGAAAGATGAGATGTAGAAGCACGAAGGATATTTAAAAAGAGGCAAGTAGAAAATAGAATTCATATAGAGTTGAAAAGTATAGAGTCTTTGAAAAAAAGTGAGAGGAGATGAGGGGAGCTCTGCATATAACTTCCGCAAAAGCACAATTAGTGAATCTCCTATGTGATAAAAATATCACTATTCAGACACTCTAGGTGTACTTCAACCACACAAAAGAGAACAAAAGAGCTGTATCTCGAGCAGTGTGGAGATATATATGTAAAAGTCAAAAACAACAAACAAGCCTCACAAGATCAGGTGGAAACATTCTGAGGAACTGCTCGGGGAGATGAAACTATCATTGTAGCAGAGTTTACTTAATTAAATTAATTATAAAAATGACAAGTTAACTCAGTCACCCAGTTTGACAGTTAAGGTAACCAAGCTAAAAAACGTAGGATGGATGAGATGTAATCATGAGTAACTCATCCAGAGTATTATACAATAACTATAAAGCAGTAGACATCTCATTATTGAAATAGGACTCAACTTTTTGGCCTCTCTCTGGTGCAGGATCAACCATCAAAGGACTGAACACAAGTCATGTTCCCAGCAAATGAAAATATGGGTAATTTTTAAAGGGAAAAATGTGGTAGAAAGAATATACTAGCTTCCACAACACAGGATTTATGATGGGAGAGAGAACTGAGAGCCAACATACCTGGCTTTGAAATCCCACATTTTTCATTCATCTCCTGAGACTCCATGAACAAACCACCTCTTCTCTTGCCATCATTTTCTTGTGAATAAACTGTAACTGATAAATGTGTGATGGGAATTTGACAATCCTGATGTGATCATCATTTGAAAATCTTTTTAAAATGTAATATGGGAATGTTGGAGAAGTGCTGCAGTCATACTCCCTCCTGGGTTTCTATTCACAGGTGTATGAGGTGGAGGACCAACCTGTTCTTTTTTTTAATGGAAATTGTATTTACTTACAACCTGGATTAGTTATTTCTCCTCTCAAGAGAGAAAGTTTGAGTTACTAACTGTTAGGAAGGTTGAAAATGGTATCAAGCGGCCGTAAAACCCAGCTCCATGTCCATTTCACTATTGTCTGATGAGAAATGCAGTGTGGGGACTCCAATTTACCAGCTGACTAATGCTTCAAACCCAAGGACAAATACCATATTACAATTCAGTAGGAAAGGAGACCATTTCTATAGCATAGTAATCTCCACATAGTAATTGTTTGACTGTTTTCAGCTGGAAAAAATTATGCTAATAGGATCAATAAACAAAGAGAAAAAAGGCTTTGAAACAATGGTGAATACAGATAAAATAGCTCAGTGAAACAGAGATGTTTCCACATGGCAGCCAAGCATGAGCTAGGAAGCATTGCAGTATCTTTTCTGAATGCAAAGAAAGAAGCAAATGCCCAGAAATAGACCTTAAAATTGTACTTAGACACGGAGAAAAACTCAGTTAGGGGTAAGGACTGTGAGGTCGAAGCAGAGAAATCTGTATCATCTCAGCTCATTTACAGTCATTAATTTTTTTTTTTTTTTTTGACACTTTGACCAAAAGTGTTGACTATCCTGCTTTAAAAAAAGATTGTGGTCTGTCATGGAGGTCCCATTTTCTGGGTGCTGTACTTCATTAATTGTCTGGATATCTTCATTTCACAATTTTTCCTAAATCTTCAGGAACTGTCATTATTCTGGCTGAGTTTCCTTGAGTAATTCTGTTCCTACTTGAAGATTACCAATAAAAATTCCCTCAACTCTCTCTGGGTTCTCATCAAACGTTGCCTGAAAATACCACAGTGCTATCCATGCATTCTTTCTGCCCTCAAGTTATCAACCAATACTGCTGACCAGATACAGCCCCACAGATGATATGAGAATTTCTATTCCAATGCTGAGAAAGAGCAAAGACAGAGTGTCTATTGCAGTTCAGTCCAGGGGTTAAATATTAGTTAGCTTCATTTCACATGAAAACCTTACATGTTGAGTGCATCAGCTGTGAAACTGAAGGTATGAACCAGAAGTGTCATTGCAATAGATTGCAAAACATGGAGCATGCCAAGAGTAGTACAACAGAAGAAGAGAGGACCTGCTCCTTAATTTTTTTTTCACCAGAACCAGAGACTGGCCAGGCAATGCCATTGAGTTGTACAAAGTAACCTCCTGATCCAATCTTACCAGACCACTCTGGCTTGCAGAGTTACCATACAGGCAATTCCATCTTTCAGACTATGTAATGGAAAGTTGGCAAGGCAAAAGTTGCAAAGGTGGGCCATTTTGTATTCAGTGAATTTCAAAAGAGGGATCATTTGAGGAACAACAGCTTGGATACTTTTCCCAATAATGTGTAATTTTTGTTACACAAAAACAAGTTTGTTGCTTCTAGTCACAATTCAGAGCTGATGTGAAAAGTGCGTAGGTCTTGGTGTGGATAAAAGGCCCATGTAAGTGTCCAGCAGACAACCACTAATGTTACTTTGTTTACCTTCTGGAAACTGCACATTTCACTTTGATAGAACATTTGTCTGAAAAGCAATCACAGGTTGAGCTGGTGCTTTGAGATGTGCATTGTACTAACACAGAACAGGCTACAAAAAGCTCAAAATTACTACAGAGGTGCTGTAAGCAAGGTGAGATTGTTGGATGGGTCCCATTCGACACAGGGAAAAGTGGTCACATACAGCACGAAATCACAAAGGTTATAATTTCAAGGACTTCAGAAAAAGGATGCACTTCAGAGAGATTTGTACTTTCTCATTCTTGGAAGTTTTTTTGTTTGGTGGGGTTATTTTGTGGAAAGAGGGAGGGTTGAGTAGTTTGCCATATGGAAGGCTGCTCTTACTTCAGAACAGCCTACAACAGCAATTTCTATAGTGTTAGCACCTGTCAGAAAAGAAATAAGTTAGCAAAAAAACACTTGTTCAATTACAGGACCAACATAAAGCAGTTTTCAAAATATTATTGACATGTGGACTTTTCAATCTCGGATGCAGCAGGAAATAAAAAAATAGGTCATCCTAGTAGTAGTCTTCCACCCAAATTCTGCACTAACTTCCAAAGAATGTGGTTCTTCACTGTTCCTCCTTCACAGTTTGTCTCATACCAGTCACTTCCACCTCCTTCACTGTAACACAATTGTTAATGCTGCAGCTCCATGCAAGAAATGAAAATATTCAATCAAATAATCACTGTTACATATTATACTACAAGTATGGATTTCTGCTCTCCTCTTCAAGTTTACCCTAGACATACTTCTATTTTATGCTGGCAAGTTCAAAGGAAGGATTTCTCGCAGCACATATTATGGACAAAATTGAAATTCTAATATTTTCCTCTAAAATTCATGAAAAGAAGAAGACTGTTTGGATCAAATAGTAGCACACTATATAATTTATCTAAATTACCTTAATCACTGAGGTCCACATATAATCTTTTATTAGTACAAAATATTTCATGCAATTGAAACACTAACAGGAAATCCATGATGGCTTGCTCTTCTTTTCATTATTTGAATGTTAATCCTGGAAAATAATTCTAAAATCATGAACAATTTTGTTGACTTTGCAGTATTTTTTTTTTAATACTGCAAAGAGGAGACAACTACACATAATTTAATGATGTAAAGCATAAAAGACCAAAAGGGTAAAATCAGATGAGCCAGACTAGATCATTTTCTTAATGGATTGCATTTGTTTGTTCCTTAGGGCAGGAAATACACCTGCTTTCATAATTGTACATGTCCAGTGGAGATATTCTAGGCCTAAATACACCTCTACGGTAGCACAGTAGAATATGCATGTTTTTCAGAACTTGAAAATTAAATCACTGAATTATTCATTCGCTAACTAACTTGTGATTCCTACAAAAGACATTAGGTGAATATTAATTTTTGCATTGCACATGGTAATCATCAAAAAGAGAGAAGATTCATATTTGATGTCACACAGCCCCACTTACACAGAAATTCAAGAACAACACACATCTGACCTGGCATTGTTTAACCAGGAAGAGAACATTAAAAGCAGTCTGATGTTTCCCGAGTGAGAAATCCAGAGGAAAGAAATATGTTTCAGAGATCAGAGATGTCAGGATCTGAAGCAAGTAATCATCAGATGTTTCTATATAACACAGCAAAACAATTTACAATTTCTTGCAAGGCAGGTCACTGAAACTTTTGAAGACCAATGGTTTGGATACATGTTTGTGTGTGTGTGTGTGTGTGGGCACGCACAGCATGTGGATATTGACATTACAGCTGGCTCACAGATGGGATTAGAAATACATACCATGAAAGAGACACAGTGCAACAAATGCACTGGTTGCTGCAACAAGTATTTTTCTTACTCAATTCCATGCTGTATTAGTCATCCAAAGAAGGTCCTTAGTTTTTCTAGCAAAGATTGCTGTCACAAACAGCAAAGTAGCAAAAACCAGTGCTTTTTTGGCTCAGTTTAATTTTACTACCAACTGTAAAAAGAAAACACTTTTAGACTAATTTTGCCAGATGCATCTAACTTCACTTTAAAATTAGTGAAAAAATTACTAACAGAGATCAGACAAACTGTAAGACGGCACAGTTGATTTATGAGTTACCCTCTTATCTAGCTTTTGTTAACAATTCCTTGATTAATATAAAGAGGAAGATCTCAAGCACTGCACAAATTTCCTGTATATATAATTTTATAGCACACATATCTCACCTGTTCTATCTCGGCATCCAACTCAAGTTTATAGCTGTCTTCACATATAAATTGATGCTTTATAGAAATCCATACTTCAAGGGCTCTGATTTTTTTGCCATTTAGCTGGAGTTTTTCCTACGAAAATGGAGTTACAGGAACTCAGTACTTTGTTAAACAGCTGTTAGGATTTCCATTTTATTGAGCCAGTCTAACCAAAACACACTCACAGTCATTCATCTGTCCAGAGTGTTATGAAGAGCAAGTGCTTAAAATTACCTTTCCTTTGCTTAAGTCCTTGGCTATTATAATACCAATTTATTTGACAATCTTTCCTGAGTAGGAGATGTTACAATTTTCCCCACAGCTTCACAGTTGGAGATGTCAGAGTTTCCAACATACTTTCATACTGTTGATGTGACTGTCATTTCTTCATGCAGCAGGACTATGTTCACATGAAGGAAGTGTTTTGGTCCTCAGGAATCAATATATTTATTAACAACAAAGGGTCCCAGGTCAAAACTTTTATCATCTTTTAATCAACAGCAACGAACATAAAGGGTGAAAGTTTGTCCAAATATTTGACTATGAGAAGAAACAAATTAACAAAGCTTCTGGCACAAAGAGTGCTGAGAAACAGCTGCTTATTTGTTCTACTCTTTTCACCAGCAAAGTGTGTGATCCTAAGAGAGGAGCTGTTATCCCTTCCCTCCAAAGTACTCCAAGAACTCTCAAGTCTCTGAGATATACATCTTCTGGCTCTTTGCCATAGGAAAATCTCAGTCTATGGCTCACAGGGACTGAGAGTTTGGCCGTCTCCTTTCTTACCTTACCTTTTGGAAGGCAGCGACAATCTCTGCTCACAGTTGACCGAAAAGGAAGGGGAAATTCAGTTATCCAGTACACAAAACAGCCAAGTCAAAATGCATTGAAAGTGCATTGCAATACTTGTATCATACTTTTGCAATGTTCCACTGATGTAATTCCATAGTAGTGTCATTTATTTTACAGAATACATCTGAAACCATTACAGAACACAGGTATGTCCCAGAATATTGTGACTGTCTCGTGGGTTTAGAGATGGATGGTAACTCAATTAGAAAGGTATAATGATTTCTGCCAATGGTGTCTTTCCTTTTCCCATTTTCTTAAAGAGAAATAATTTATATAATTTCCCAATCTGCATTTACTTGCAATTTACCCAAAATGTCTAAGATCGCCTTTGTTATTATTAAAACCTGATGTGTGTGATACAGTGATTTCAATAAAACACAGATTTTCTGGAACAGTTTTGAGATAGATCAAAGCCATACTAAGACTTCCAACATGACTTCCAAAATGTTGTTTCCAGGAAACTAAAATTTAAACAGTAGGATGTAGATTTAGACATTTCTAGCTTCACAAGGTGGTAATGAAGGGGAAAAAAGTAAAGAAACATCTTGGAAGTAATTTTCTTAGAGCATTATTGACAGGAGGTGGGGAAAGTGCTATGAAATCTGCCAAAAATTACAAACCTACCAATCAACAAAAGTTAGTTACTTGAAAAAGAGTAAGTAAGGATCAGAACTATGTATCAAAAGATAAAGACAAGAAAATAGAAATGGTGGTATATGAGAAAAAAAAATTCCATTGCAGCTATGATTTTCCAACAATAAACAAAATTTAATCTGAAACCAAACCAGCTCCTTAAAATGGTTTAGTCAAAATAGCAAGCACAAGGGAGGCTGTTAATTTGACTTGGACAGTTCTGTCCGAGTACAAGCACAGAAAGATTACCTGCTATTCTTAAATATGTTCACAGAGTTAAGAATGCTTCTTATGCTTCTTCATTGCTCATTCTGAGGAAGAAAAGAAAGCAGCTGTATTAGTAGTGCAATAGTCCATTAACTTATACATACACACATAGTTAGACATGAATAAAACTCAATATTTACTTTTACATTTCCAAGGTGAGCAGATGATGAAATGTAGAGTAAACTTCTCCATTTTCCTTTTCTTTGCCTACGTGACAACTTTTGGCAAATGTTTCCATGCAAATACATTAGTCTGAATGATTGAAAATGGTTTCCTCCCATCAGCTTAAAAAAAAGTCTTAACAGAGGAGGTAGCATTGCTGGATATACTGGAGCTTTATTTATATGTTTCTAGATGAAAATCCTCTTTTTTTTTTTAATATCATACAGATAGGAAATTACAGCTTCAATCACTGAAGTACAACAAAATTTTATACAACTATAAAGCAGGATGTCATAGAGGTAAAAGTTCTTTCTAAAAGCAAGTGTTTCCAGCCAGCTGATAAAATTCTAATCTTCAGCTCACTATCTGAAAGCCATTGCTAAGAATCAAGTGAGTCCAAAGTCAAGAGAAAACATGGAAAAAAATGTGAAAGGTGTGTCATCTTTGAATACCACCAAAAATAATACATACAGAATTTTTCTCTTTCACATTAAGTAAAACTGAGAACTGAGAGGCAGAGGAGAAAAAAAACCCAACAAATTGTGTGAAAAGAGGAAGAGAGGAAATTACATTGCCCCAGCTTAATCCTTGTGACTACTCAAATTCTCTCATCTTGTAAAATTAATCCAAAAGCCTCTCTCTCTTGAGGAACTCCTATCATAACACAGATGAAAATATAAAAAGAGAAAATTATTTAAGAGTTAACAACACATGCATAGAAAAATCACTGCATTGTTTTTTCACCACTTCTCACAGTGTTGAAAGAAGAACCAGACACTGACTTCAACTCTTAACTTCTGGTGGGTACATTTATATTGCCAGCAACCCTGAATATAGGAATGAAAAATGATTGAACTTAATCTTTATTTAAATTTGGAAATGCAGCCTTGTATTCTCGATGTCTGGCTGCAGTAAAGCTGTTCTGCATTTCTCAACACATGATAGGATTTCCAATGATTCTTACAAAAGTGTCCATCAGGAACCTACTGCAGCTACAGTGGTCCAAAATACAACGAACAGAAGAGAATTTAACACTAGATGGCAATATGCTTTTGTGAAATATTTATCCGAGGTGCCTGTAGATAAAGGCAAATATTCTTCAAGCTATTGTACTATTTCTTAGTTCCTGCATAGGTTTACACACACAGTTTTTCTTTGATTTGCACTAAAATAAACTCTCATTTCATGCTACTGTATTTTTCTCATTGTTTGCTTTAAATTAAGTTTAGACAATACTCTGATCCGAGCAGAGGAGATTCACAGTTTAGTACTGCACCTAGTGTAGGGCTTTTCCTAAATTCTTGGAAAGCTTAACATGTTATGAATCAAATCAATAAACCTACACTTTGTAAAACTAGACCCACATTATAATTATCAACTAAGCTTCTAAATAATGGGTAGCTTGGTTGTTTCCAAGAATTATCAGTATTCGAAGGTCACATTAATCTGTCTCAGCAGTGGCAGCAGTTCAGAAAGGCCTTGGCCAATTCCCTACATGATTTTAGGTGCATCTTCCTTTTACTAGCACTTCTTTTTCTATGAAATTGGGTCCTTGAAGCTGTTACTACTCCCCCACACAACATATTCTCCCTTCCCTATCCCAAGACAAAACAACAGGGTGATTGCCAGTACCATTTCATCTGTTCACCATTTTAGCTATTGCCCTCTGGATAGTTTTTCCCATATTTCCACAAAAGGTAATTATTTTACACCTTTTGTGCTCTTTATGGATGTGTCTGTGAAGACAAATATGGACAACACAGGATTGTAGTAGGTGAGAAAATGGGACATTATTTGAGGTACTTTGTTGAGGCCGAACAAGATACCTGATGAAACAAACTCAATGTGTCACTCCTAATTTAAAAGAAAGTTTGAAAATTTCTATTACCCTGATATGCAATATTTATTTTAGTTTGATTTAAAGTGAGAGAAACTGGACATATGACCTAAAGGAAAAATACACAGTGTTTCTAACAGTCATATTGACAGTCAATGCAAATTTCCTTGGAAACGCCAAGGAGGGCTTTGAAGTAACAACACTACCAGGCAGTCTGGTTGGTATTAATAAACACAGTGTAGTGACATAAAAGCACAGTCATCCATTTTAACAGTTCTGACAGTTTCATTCAGAAAATGTTTGTGGCAGTATTTAAATCAATCACCAGTTTCTCAAAAAAAATCTGATTGAAAAAGATTTGAAATGTGCCATGAAAGCATACCTATGTCCTAGTATAAGATGCTTTACTGATTCAAATGAAGAAGAGCAAATATAACCAAAACCTTCAAGAATCCAAAGACCCTGAAGGATGATAACAGTATAGGAACAGCAGAAAGGAGGAGGGGGAGGAAATAGCTCTGAACAAACAGCTAATATATTAATTCTTCACTACTAACTCAGGATGCAAATACCAAAAAATAAATTATCCACAGGGGTCAATGACACTGATTACCAGAAAGATACAATATTTATGAGAAATTGTTGGCTTGTATTTTACCTCAGTTGGTATTTTTATAAAGGACTTTTTGTTTTGTATTACAATAGAAATAAGAAAGTTATTGAAAGAACATTTCTTCCCTCCCACATATTTGCATTTCAAATCTTGCAGCATTGTGGTAGGGCATGATCAGAAATCATTCCAGCTAAGCAGAACAATTGCTTTAATCATAGTTATTGCAGCCTATCTCAAAGTTAAATATAGTTATTAAAATTAAAAGAAAGCAGCAACCCAAACTCCTCAGGTATTCTAAGGTGCACAAGGACAATAGCTTGATGCATGATTACACACAGGGAGGTTGTTTGCACTGTCAGCACTTGCATGAAACACTTCTACTTTATGCCCAAGCTAGACAGCTGTGGTGATGGCTGGCTGGAAGAAAATGTTCTTTCAGAACGAGTAATATTTCATCTCTCATTGTCCAAACAACATGATCCTGTTGGTCCATACAACTCATTAACAAGCCTAAATGACTAGATAGTGTCAATGGTGTAAAGGCCTTCATCTTCTAGCCATTTGCTACAAACCTTACTTCTTTCCTGCAGTGGCAGTCCAATTATGGGATACAGCCATCCATCACACTCAAGCAACATTACTTGAATTTGTTCACAGAATTTTGGGAGAAAAAGAATAATGGACTTTTGCACTGCACAAAATTCAGGTTTGTGACTCACTGATGGACTAAGACCAAAACAAGCACCACCACTCTGTGGAATATTGCCAGCTAAACCCCTTTGTTCTGATACTATAGTAATCATCTGTTAAAACACAACTACCAAGCTTCATCTTAATCAGCAACTCCTCCATGTCAGTGTATTTTATGACCACAAAGTTGATGAATCACACAGAACTGGAGAGAAAGTGCTCACATTTGAGATGTGAAACTCCAGATGAAGGTGCCGAGAACGTCATCAGTGGAAGAACGGCTGTGTAAACCTCAAGGAAAATATATCTGGAATAAGTTCATCAGCTTCTAAACAATTACTCTATATTTGCATCAGTGTAATGGAGAAGAAGCTGGCCACTGTGCAAAAAAACGTACTTTATCTCAGATGACTTCAATAGTACAGCTTTCAACCCAAAGAGAAGGCAATTGCCTAGGATGCTGAATGGCCTGAGAACAATCACAGCCATATTCCTTACAAGTTCCAACACTGACTGCTGTTTCCTCTTTTCTGCTGGAATTCGAGGAAGGATCAGAGGATATAGGGCAATAAGTGATGTATTCTGCCAGCAGTAACAAGGACATCATGCACAGCTCTTAAGGGCCCCAGTTACCAGTGAAGATTAATTTATTTGCTGGACAAAGGTGCTCCATTTTGTTCACATTCATAACAAGTCTTAACCCAACTCCTCAAGGCTGCTGGACATGCTTCTAACTCAATCTGAAAATGGGCAGAAAAGAGTATTATTGAAAGAATATTATTGCATGCCAGCACTGAAATCATTAACAGAACATGTGTATCTGATTGGGGCAGAATTTTTTTTGAGGCGGGGGTAATATGTCTCTGAGGCACAGGCATGGTGACATGACATGCCTTTGTTTTCCTAGCACAATGGAGCAAAGAAGTCTACGTTAAGCATTAGCCAAATAAAGGCAGTTGATTCCTATCTATTTACATATGAAGCAAGTGGCTTGGAGTTGTATATTATTTTTTTTTTTTTGGTCTGGCTGTTACTTTATTGTAGCTGAAGAAATTATACCTTCACTTTTCCACTTTTCTTCATCATTTAACCAAAGTGCGCATGCAGGAGACAAAGAGGTACACTGTAAACCAGAGCAAACCTTGAACTCTCTTGACAGATACAGCCTTGATCTGACTGGAGCTGAGAAAAGAAGATGAGAAAAAGTCAGAGAAGCAGACATGGACATCAGAACTGCAGAAGCCACAGAGTCATTACTTCAACACTAGAGGCTGGAATAACAATCCCACTAAGGAGTTGTTTCAGGGAGGAGGAAGAAGGGGAGGCAGGATGGGAAGCTTGAAATCCTCCTCCAACTGCAGCCTTCTCCCCGCACTAATTCTACACTGGAGTCTTCTTCTAACATGCTTATAGCCGTAACTTCAACCAATTCTGATCCTTCTACATTGCAAATGACACAGCAGCATCTCAAGCTGCAAGTCCAATCCTACACTGTGTTTACATACCAAGCAGATTTAACCCTACGCTTAAAAGCTGGGGGAGGGGGCAAGCATCACAGCCTGGAAAGGATTCTTCATATTGTAATTTGGGGGCAGAGGATCAAATTTTGTTCTTTGGATTAATAAGTTTTCAAATACAATAATAGCACTTAAACCATGAAAAAATTTTAAAGCACTGGAGCATCATTAATGAACATTTACATTTCCCCAAAAAGGTCAAAGATGCAGCAGCATCTCTTAACACAGTCTTCAGATATCACAGTACAGAACACAACACAAAGCTGTACTTTTACTTGCTTAATATTATTATGTTTCTCATGATCCCATAAATATTTCATCAAGTTTATTGGTAAGATAAAGGCATGTGATCTGCACCTCATATATTTTCCTTTGTTCTCCCAAGGAAGTGAGAGAAGTACAGTTATTACCTTTATCATTATCTTCTCCTCTTCCACCTTCAGCTGTTGCTTTAACACAGACTGCAAGAATATTAAAGAAGCAGTTACCTTGACTTTGAAACAGCTGTAGTTTTCACACCTCTCACCACCTGCAATGAGGAATTTCAACAGGTAAAAGCTGCCAAGAAAGCTCCATCTCCTACTCTCTAGAGTTTCAATCTCAGGAACACCAGTATATGGCACAGCACTCTGTTTCATTCTCCCTCTGTGACCTTCAGCAGGAACAAAATTAATCAACATGGTGTGCTTTAAAACAATTCCAGCCCTTTATATGTCTATTCTCACAGAATTAGAAGCATCAAGATCAGATCAAAGGAAACAAATATCATCTTTAACACTACTATTTTTTCACATTTTATTAATATTTTTACACCAATATTTAATATTTTGTCATCCCCAAAGTAAGAGTAATTTCACCATCCTTGTTACAGAAGTCTCACATAAAGTGGGAGGCAATGGATGCTTGAAAAGATGCAAGTTAAATCTTTCTGCTCCTGTTGTAGATCTGCTGTCCCTGCCAGATATATCCACAGTATATGAAGAACCTGAATGGAGCCTTGCAATTCTGAGAACTTGCCTATTTTTTCTGAGTTGGTCTAATTAAAAACCTTGTCTTGCAGAGCAGTGTATTTTAGGAGTAGTGTCTGATGCCATGTTCTCTAGAAACAGCAAAACACAGACTCTTCAGAGAAATTTTTGAGGTATGACAGCCAGTGGAGACAAGAAAATGTACAGGGTGTGAATAGCTTTAATCAGTTGACCCATATCTCCCCCAGATGCGTCCAAAAAAAAAAAAAAGGGGAATTTTCTTTCTCAATAGATGTGGGTAACTCCCTACATTTTTCTATTTCTAATCTGACCCCTGACTGTTTCACAGAGGTATCTCTTTAGCTCTGACAGATGTGAAAGATATGACATTGTTATCTCAGGAAGGACTGATCCCTCTAGACAAGTCTATATCTAATAATCAGAAGAAAAGTTCTGTTATGTGCCTTAAACTGCCTTGAGATTATATAATCTTTTAGGGCAGCAACATAATTTTTTTTCAATAATTTCTTTTAAATTCTTACAGAGAGCTTTTGATGACTAAGAAATCACCCTCAAGTTTAACATATTAAGAGGACTTTCATTAATACATGAATAGGAGTGAACATAGTTCAATAACCTGCAAGATCAATCCTGCCTCTTGTAATGGTGTCTCTGACCTAGATTTTTTTCTTATTTAAAATATACTGGAGAAATGACAGAAACAACCCTTGATATATGTACACTATAACAATGAGCGTGTTTGCAGCAAGAGAAATTTGAAAATAAAAAAATTATCTAACTGTATGACATTCTGGGGGATAGTTCTAGAAAACAGTAGCACATGCTTTGCCACTAGAGATAATCTACTGAAGAGATTAAAAGTTCATTCATATATCTTGATATTTTTTGCAATGAATTTAGGCTTATTGCTGCTCCTTTGCAAAAAAACCTTCTGTTGCTTATTCCTCCTACAAACTACAGTCAAATCCCAGGAAAATCCAGAGATTCTTTATAAAAGAACATTTGTTAGCTCTGCTCCTTCTAGCCTTCTAGTACAAAGTGTTCAGAGAAGACTGTGAGCACTAGGAATGCAGATGGTTTAGCTGCTCTTTTGCACACAGTAAGATATCCACAGCATTTTCATTTCTGGGAAGGCTGATTGACCTATACTAAATCCTAGCTTAAATAATAGAAGGTAACCTCTAGTTCTTTACTTTCACCTGCCTTGCAAGTGCCAGGGGCAGGAATTAGAAGGCTCAGAGATTTCACTCCATGCTATACATGGGACACATAAATTGAGTACAAATGCAAAACACACTTTTCATTTCTTGAGTTCCCTGAAAAGCATTAACCCTAGAAGGGGAGAGAGGAAGGGGGAGACAAGTTCACAGCCCACTCGGACTTCACTAGGCACAACCGACTCCACCCCTCTTAGCCACATATCTACTCTATTACTACATACAGCCTGGGACCTTGGGGAGCAGAATAGCTGAAAGCTATCCTCAGAATGAGAGCAAGGCAGCTGGTCCATGGAATCTGGAGTCTGTGTTTCATGTTCTGCCTTTTCTGCATCTTTCTTCACCAAACAACAGCTAAAAGAAAACTGAAGTTTGTGTCCATAGTAAGTATGGGCAAAGAGAATTTCTTCAAAACCTGTCACTTATTGTTCTTCTTATACTCTAGGGTACGGAGGAGGGGGCACCTTTTCAAATATTTAAGTGTTTCTTGCATATTCAAAATTTATTATTGCATTGTCCAAAAAAAAAAAAAAATCTCAATTTTAAATAAGATTTCATAATTTTGTCTCCTTTGTGCACTCCTAGATGAACTTTACTTTCTGGATGGATATAGAAGGCTTATTTTATAGCACTAAGAGGGAAATAACACAGGATTCTGTTTTAAAATGTAAAAGAGGATTTCATAACTAAATACTAACTGTGCAAAAACCTGCTTTACCATGGAAGAGTTTCCACTTTTCCAGTGGTTTCAGTGGATTAATATGCAAAATAAATTTCAGTATGTGAAACTCAAACAAATGTACAATGACATTGAACTAACAACACAGAAACAAGTGCTGTGAAACTAATGCTATTTGCAATGATTATGAGGTACTATTTGTTTGCAGGAAGCCTGAATCTTGTTCTGAACATCACACACGCTTGTAAACCATTTATATAATTTTTGTGCTGCAGTTGTTGATTTAATTTCTCCCTGCTTGAATTAAGAAGTAAAAAAACCCCTGGTGTTAAAATTTAAGAATTATATGGCACATACCTACATGAATTATGCTGCAAAACATATGAAGCAAAAATTCATCGTAGGAATGAAAAAATCCAATGTATGTGTATAAATACATCTTTTATCTGAAGTGAAATTCCAAAACGGGTTCAATATTTTCAGAGTAATGGTTTAGCCTGTATATACATATTAGATAACATTTTTATCACCTCTTGTGATGAAAAAGCCAACATATGACTTTTTAAGGCTAATTTCTGCCAAGTAAGAGAACTTCACAGCAGTCAGCCACAGAAAGGTTATCTCGAGTAATAGCTTAAGGTTTTTCCTTCTGAATTCCAACTTAGTCATATCAAAATGTTCAAATATTTCTGCAAAACTACTTACATGCTTCTGTTTGTTTTCTGTTTGTTTAATATTATGTTCTATACTTCCTAAAATACATAAAGCCTGTTTAAAATATAATAGGGTATCCTGTAGTTTTTATAACTTCCAAAAATTTATTTGAGCTAATTTATTCTCAAAAGCCAAGAAAAAAACCTAATTATATTTGTCTAAATAAATCAAACAGGAAATGTAGCTCTCTAGACTTAAGGCAAGCACCATTAATATATTTAGCATCTGTAGGATACAGTACTCACTGTCACTGCATAATCCTTGTGACTAAACTAACTAATTGTAATTATAAAAAAGAAATACCAGTAACACAAAAGCAACTTCATCTTTTTTATCAGGTATTTCGCCATGGTGATCACACTCCACAGGAGTTTTTTCCAACTGATAAGCACAAAGAAATTGCAAGACAACAGGGATATGGCCAACTTACCAAGGTGAGTTTGTGTACCTGGGCCAAGATATTGAAATACTGGAAGATGGTGCATTGATATTTAGGGGTTGGAACTTTGCTTTCACTTGGAGAAAACCCTTATTAAGTTGCCACTTCAGGAGAGCCAAAGAACTTACTAAGAAACTACCGCAACAGCACTCGCTAATTTTAAATGAAACAGAGTCAGTCTGTTCTGGTCCAGTATCAGCATATGTTGAGCTTTTTGATTGCAGGCTGGAGTCTTCTGGGAGGAGCCAGGCACTGGTGACCATCTCATTTCACCTGAGACCATACAGGAAGTTTCAACCATCATTAACATAAGGTGGTGGAAGTGCTTACAGACAAACCCCTCCCTCAATCTCTGCTGAATAGGAGTGTTTCCTAACTCATGAACTGTTAAGATCAGTCCTAGAAGTAACTTCTCTTATGCTATGCCCAGGAAGGTTGATTTAAACCTCAGCTATTTTAGTGCAGGCATTTGTGGAATCAGCTGTTGGTAGTACCCAGCAGCAGCTGAAGCAACCATAGATACTGTATCTGACAGATGCTCTGCCAGCCTTGACTGTAACTTCTTTTAGCTGCCACCTCTTACAAATGGAGCCAAGGGTGAACTGTACTATCAGACTGTAAGGCAACATTTGGGCACTGGATGGTTTTAACCCTACTTCTGCACCCCTCCCACCAGCAGGACTCACTGTGCCTGTGTGGGCTTGTGCTTCATTCTTTTTTCTCCAAGATATGTTATTTGGATGGAAAAAGCTGCTAGTTTTTTTGCCCAGCACTCAGAACCAGGCAGTCTCCCTGAAGTAGTTTAGAAGTGCCAGAAGTCTGGTTGTCCCAGATAAATGGCTACAGTGCATGTGGAGGCAGACTGTGAGGTGTGTCTCTCTGTTTGGCACACACACCTTATGTCCAGTGGGTCTCTCTCCTGGGGGAATTTGCCAGGTCGCCACCAAAATCAGAATAGATCAAACTGCCTGAGGGGTTCCTCTTCACACCATGCTTAAGATGGGATTTCCTAAGATCTGATCTCCAAACCGATCTCCAAAGCAAAATCAGGCCTGTTTCTGCTCATGTCAACTCCCTTGAAGAAACCAGAGTAACAGAGCAGCTTCCTAACTCAGCTGTGACTCAATCATTCCATATAAACACTATGCAAGTTCAGCAATCCATGCCAGCTTGCTCCAGGGCATGGAAGACCTCAAGAGCCAGGTGTCAGGACTTAACAACAGGCATATTAGGCAAGTTGGGGCAGAAGCCTAAACCACATGTATACCTTAGGAAACTGGATGCACAATTCCAGCAAGAGAAAGAGGTGATCACATGCACACACAGTGGGTCCTGAGTAACTTAATCTGACTGCACGGCTGGTTTAGCTTTGAGCAGGAGGTTGGACTAGAGATTTCCTGAGGCCCCTTTCAGCCTGAATTATCCTTTAGTCCCATAACTTAGAAAATTGCTTTAGGAAGCAATGAGTAATCACTGTACTTGGGATCCCAGTGTACAGTAATGATTACATGAGCAAAGTGGAATATATTTAAATTTAGGCCAGGAAACACCAGGTACAAGTAAAAAGATGACAATATGGAGGCTATTACAGGGACATTGTATGTGACTGTGGTGGAGTCACCATCCCTGGAGGGGTTTAAGGAAAGACTGCAAATGGTACTTAGTGCTATGGTCTAGCTGACATGGTGGTGTTAGGTCATAGGTTGGACTCAATGATCTCAGAGGTCTTTTTCAACCTGATTCCGTGATTCTGTGATTCATATGTCATGTGTTTACGAAATTATGTAGGTGAGTTGAAAGACGTTCAGGTAAGAGCTACTAAAATGTCGGGACTAGAAAACCTATTTTACTGTGAGGGTAGAGAATTGTCATCAGTATCATTTAACACAGAGATTAAGTGACTTGATTCCATTTTATGAATTATTGTTTAAGTGTGAATAAGATCTGTGACGGTGAATGTTATTCAAAAGTGTAACAAGAATCAGTGACTGAAAGTTGGGAACATAGGCAAGAATCAAATATCAAATGTTTCAGACTGTTGATAATAATTGGCTATTTCAGCAAAATGCCCAAAGGCTTGGAGGACTTTTACTTCAAGTATTCCATTCAGAAAAACTAATCTTTCCCAGGCTAAAACTGTAGCCTCCATACAGAATTACTGGTGATACTCTATGGGATTCATATCCTGGATGTGTCTTCATGGACAGGTGGCTGCTCTGTCTGCACTCCCAGTTAATCAGTTCTGAGACAGCAATAGAGTAGAAGCTAGACAGATGGTGTTGGAACATCTCTGTGTCTGCTTTAAGTCTCACTAGCTCAGATAAACATATACATAGTTTTCCACAGAGCAAAATACAAAACTGCATCCACCAGGAGTCATATCTAACATTATCTAACACTGTACACGCAGCAACTTTACTACTTTTTTCTCATGTCTTCTTTCCTCCTTCACTTTGGAAAGGAAAAAAGGTTTTTATTAAAATAATATCAAGTATTACTGCTCTCTTTTTTGGTTCTAGGAATGGATGCATAGCACATTTCTTTAGCCCCTTACGCTCTTGTGTTACTTCTACAGCTTGGCATACAACAACAGTATGAGCTTGGCCAGTACATGCGGAGGAGATACTCTCATTTCCTGAGTATTGTATACAAGCAGTGTGAGGCAAGTACTGGGTCTGGGCAGGAGGCTGTTTTTCGTGGTTGTTAATGGGACTTCCTGGATGCATATGAGTCTAAACGTGGTGCAGTTGGAGAAAATTTAATACCTATTGAATTCAATGTAATTTCAAAGTATTCCTGAAACTGTGGTTCAGCTTTTATTCAGACTGATGGTTAACTGAAAACCACGTGAAAGGCTTTTTAGGCTGCACATCAGGTTCAGCTCCCTCACTGCTGTCTGGGAGAGCATCTATGTCAAATACCTCCAATGCTACACTTCCACATGGAATGCAGTTACAACTTAGTTTTCATTTAGGTTCCAGCTTTTCAGTGCATATATGATGTCCCAAAGCCTAGATGGTCAAATAGACCCAATCTCATGCTGTCTACGATTCCTAAGGTAAATGTTACCATGTTGTAGCTCAGTTGTTCTATAAAATCTTATTCCAGCTTCAGTCTTTCTCATAGTCCTTCTTCATGCCACTCCATTGTAATGACAGCTTCCCCAGCACAGTACCAGCTCCCTTTTTTCCCTTTCAAGAGGAAAATAAAGCAAATCTAATGGGAGAAATTACCTTCCAAAATGTTTGGTTTTTTTTTCCCTTCCTTCAGATTTATGTTCAAAGCACTGACTGTGATCACACACTTATGAGTGCTCAGGCAAGTCTTGCTGGACTGTACCCACTGACACAGGGTCAGATTTGGAACCCCAGAATCCTTTGGCAGCCAATTCCAGTTCACACAGTGCCACTGCCACATGATAATGTGAGTATAAATTTGGGGGATCTGCTTTCCCTTAATCATTAGTAAAGTACATAGGATATGAGATGAAGGTGCAGTAAAAAGTGCATGGTAAAGGCAATGAAAAGTACACTCTTACAAGCATTGTGCAGAAAGGTCTAATAAACTGAATAGAAGTATTGGCAAGTATTTTCACAGGAATGGACTTAAATGTCAGAGACACGATCTTAACAAAAGAGGGACAAAAATGGAAGTACTAGGTATAGAGAAAAAGAGTTAATCTACAATGTGAGTAAATCACTGTAGAAGTAGATTAATCCTAAATTTAACACAAACATGACTTTCTTTGTGTGAGAAGAGGAAACGCTTAATCTCATTAGTGCTTCAATATTGCTTAGTCCACAGCCAACAGAAAAGACAAAAGAACCATTCTGGAACTTACATTATAGTGAGAATTGAGTCACAGGGTTGTTTTTCAGGCACTTTGCAGGTCAGCGCATGCACTTCAAGGACTGGTGAAAAAAGTAAAAGGGAAAAGGAAGGAGGACTCAGAGTTTTAAGCACAAGTTCATAGGACAATGTATTTATTAATCTCCCTTCCTCAACTCCCCACTTTGGAGTTGTGAGGAATCCTGTGGATAGCAGCTCTGTAGCTCACATATACTTGTCCTAGAGGGGAAAGCTGTGCAGTTGACTGGAGCTGGAATCCCCCTTGTGTGGAAAATCTATGGTAAAAAATTAGAGGGGATCGGGAGCGTGCAGTATGAGTCCCAGTTTGAGAGAGCAGGTTTGCACATGTGCTGCAAGATAAATTGAGTGGGCTTTACATGTCTAGTTAACACAGTCTGTGATGATAAGAGAATCAGGTTAGATAGGTCATGGAGCAATGGTTCTCACCTCGGGGTGATGACAGCATGAAGATGGAAGGTATGGAGACATGTCTTCCTGTTCACACACACAGCCAGGCAGAGTCAGGAGCTGCTTCTGACACTGTCACACATAGGGATATCCCAGCAGACAGTCAAGAATACCTGGCCAGTATCAACACAGATGGCAAACTCAGCAAGCAGGTGTTCACTTCATTCACATCTAGGGGAGCACGCAAGTTTATTCAAACAAATCATAAAGTCATGAACACAGGCACATTTTTCATACTTTTTTCAACTCTTTGTGTCTTAACTTTATTCATCCTTACTACATATACAGGCTAAACTTGAGACCACATGTATCCTACAACACAAAACAAGTGCCCATCATTTATTGGTGAAGTCATGCCTGTTCATTAACCTATGGTTATAACTCAGAAATACTTTCCTATCTTGTGGAATAGATAGATTGTATTTCTGAAAAGACTGAGGAACTGCTGTGAGGGTTTCCAAGCTAATTATCCCTCCAAAACTCTCAAGTCCTTTTAAAAGTTCTTTTCACATTGGGACTATATAGATGGAACTACATTACTGGAAAAAGGACAAAAAGCACATTAGAGAAAAACACTGATAATATCTCAGTGTCAAACTTTAACTTTTGTTTAAAATTTAACACAGAAAATAAGGATAAACTCAATTTAGCTTAAATAAATGAAATATAAAAGCTCTTAGGTTGTTCCAGTCAGACGTAACCTTTAACCTTCATATGTCTTAGGTTAATGACAGACAAAACCAAGTTATGGAAAAGTTCACATGTTTCTAAATTTTAGCTGAACTAAATGAAGCTGTGTTAAATACACTCAACACAGCTGAGTATGCACAAAGGCTCCTATTGCAGTCCAGCTGCTGCTTGGTAATTTGTTGTAAAAATGTGATGGTGTGTTTAAAGAAAGACTGAACACAATGAATGAAATCATCCCTGGAGAAGCTAAGAACAAAGCAGTTCATGAGGGCTTGTCTTAGTCTTCTGTCAAAGGACAAATTTCATCTTGTGTAAATGAATCCTTTAACTTTTAACTACTGCAGCTATTACTCCTCTGAACATTTAAAGATTATTTTGTACATAGTCATTGCTATGACTCCTAGAGTCATGAAGATGAATATCCTTGAAACTTCATTCCCAAATTATTTTTCAGCTTGTCCTAACTAGTGAAACCAATCAGAACAGCAATCCTGCAACGGTATATTGAATTGCAGAACAAGATGCACCTTGCCTAACTAGGGTTTTGCAATTTTCTTTTCAGTTGCTATATCTACCTTTCTCACACTGCCCTAAATACAAGGAGATTCTGAGAGAAACCTTTGCAACAAAGGATTTTCAAAGGCAATTCAAGCACTACAAGGTAAAGTATTTTCAGTTCTGGAAGTCCAGTTAAAGTGTACCACTTCTTCAACATTATCTAACAGGTAGGCTTAAAAAATGGCAGTTAATATGCTTCTTTCAGATCTCTAATTTTCACAGTGGGTGTAGACAACATATCCAAAAAACAATTACAACATTACAGATCCAGCTGGACTGGGCTGTTCCCAACAATTGAAAACGGCAAGTCATAGAAAAAGTCAATTATTGACCTTCTTGCAAAAACTTAGTTTCTAGGAGACAGATGAAACAAAAACTCAGATAAAATCAGTGCCAATGCCTCTCAAATTATTCCAATACCTCTCTCTGTTTCCTGCCATGCAAACCAACTCCTCTGACACCTCTGCCTATATAAGTCTGTGAGTTCAGATTCATTTTCTCAGCTCAATTTCCCAGAATTTCTATAACAGTCTCAGTGTTTTCCTCAAGTACCTATTCATGCTTCCCACCAAAAATCTTAATTCAGGTGTTCTCTTCTGTTGTGTGCTTGTCTTTATATGGTATCCTTTTCTTTCTTTCTCCATCACCAAAATTTTTGCATGAGTATATAATCACATGCTTATTCTGCTGCAACCTTCTTCTTCACATGTGTATTCAAAAGGACACTATGAACCTCACCTGTTTTTCTATTATCTTTCACCACTGACCTCAGTCATCCATCTGTGACTCTGAATCTGGGTATTATATGCAAGTAAATCACAATTCCTGTTTTATCAAATTTACATCATACCTCTCCTTCTGTTGAGTACTAATATCAGAATAATTCTGTTTATCACACTTCCTCTAAGTGCTTTTTGGATTTCTGCCAGACTTCTTCATATATCTGTGTTCCCTCTACCTCCTTCTAAACATTCCCACCAAACATAAACAATCACCATACTTCAAATCTGAGCTAACATCACCAACCTTGTCTAGATTAATAGGTCAAATTATTTTACATGTAGGCAATGGTTCACTGCTTAAGTGTGAAGTGCAAAGACTGTCTTCTTTCTAAAAATTCCTATGTACTAGTATGTCAGTGCATAGAAATCATGTTGAAAGGCCCTGTGTACCACAAGTTTGGTTTTCTTGTATTCCAGCCATTTCTGAAGTTTTTAGCCACTCATACAGGATACCCATTGAAGAAGTTGACTACTGAAAGGATTTGGAAGCTCTCTGACACTTTACAATATGAGGTAAATAGAATCATAGAATCATTTAGGCTGGAAAAGACCCTTAAGATCTTTGAGTCCAATAGAAAATCTTACACTTCTTTCAACCTGGTATTTTTATTTGGTTTATTTTTTTTATTGTAAGACATAAAAAGGTGGTAGATCTGTGCTTCAGATATTTTTTAACCATAGATTATTTTCAGCTTCTTCCCCAGAAACCCTCACCTAACATCAAACTCACAACTGAAAATCCTGTAAACACATTATGTGTGAGGCTGCTGTGGGTGATCCACCACTATAAGGAACACAAACTAATGGCCTATCAAATTCAAGATCCTGTCAGTGACTGCATATGGAGAATTAGGCAAAAGCATACCCAGTAGGAGATACACAGGAATTAAATATGTTGTTAACAGAGAAACACAAGCATCTTTCCATGAGGATTTTATGCAAATTGTATAAGCAAGAGAAGTCATTATTTGTACATGGCCAGTAGTGGACAGAGTATTTTCAAGAATTAAACAGACATTGGAATGACACAAATGGCTGTTTGTGCAAATTTGGGAGCTTGTTCTAAGCAAAGGTACCAGGAGTATCACAAAAAAGCATGGATTTTGTAACAAAAGGGGTATAGTGGTGCCAAACTGGCATGGTTATCTGGGTCCCACAGTCTGGAAACTTCATGATTTAAAAAAATCCTGACTGCCCTTAATATAGCAAGAAGCCCTACTTCAAAGTCTAGACTTACCTCAGATGATGCAACTGAAAATTGCAATCTTGTCTTAAAAAGTTATTTTTGAAGGCAGCTTTTGCTACACTTTCATGCATAGCTATTTATAAACTTAAATATTAATGATAAATTGGTCATCAGTACTGGGATATTAGTGAGGCAGTTTTAAGGTGGATTTCAGAAGTGACATGTAATATTTGGATGTGATGCTAAGGAGTTTACCTTCATTCCTGCAGTTTTTGTAAAAGTCCAACCTTGGTCATAGGAGACTTGAATGTTAGCCAGGGCCTTAAGTTAAATGAAATGTTAATAGCTGGGACATCTCACTGTAATTTCAGTGAGGTCACCCTTCCATGTTTTCCAAATGCAGGACCACAACTTTCTATTTCAATAGTTAAATCATACTGAGAAACCTGTGTCACCAGACAACATGCAAAATCCACAGCTCGCATCAAGAATCTATTTAAACACTGGAATTAAAAAAAAAAAAAAAAAAGGGGGTTTTCCTCCTAGTGTTAGATTTGATGAACCTTGATCTTTCATACTACTGACTGAGGACTCTGGGGGGTATCAATTAAGACATCTGCCATAAAAGCCTCTCTCATTTTTCAAGCATACAGAGAGAGCGTCCTTACATAGTTTTTTCATACAATTCATGAAACTACAGTAGCATGCATCTCTGTATTTGTTACTTTCAGCTAAGAGTCATCTGACTTTCAGGTAACTTGGAGACCGAGGTGTTTGCTTACCTATAGACTGTCTTAAATTGCATGAAACCAGCCAATTCTTTCCTCAAGACATAAATCACATTTGTTAAAAGAGAAATGGATAACATTGTGATCTGAGCTGGTTTAACCTAGCATGTTCTATTGTTTTCTTGTTTAAACAAACCCTTAAAGTAGTCGACATTTTCCTTTGAGGCTCACTTGTTACAAGAACACTCCTTTTGGTGAGCTCAGTCCAAAGGTTACATTGCTCTAAAGGAAAATTACCGACCTTGTTTAAACAGGAATTCAGGGTAGTGTGAACCAGGAATGTTGTGCATATCTTCTCACAATTGTGATCACTAATATACCTTGGACTGCATCCCCAAGGAAAGACTAATCCATGCCACTTTAGCTTGTATCCAATAGACCACAGTAGGTATGGATTTCATTTATATCTCATCCTTATACATCTACCCCATACTTGGGCACATCCACACTACAGCTATGCATATTCCTACTTGATCTCTGTATTCCACTTACATCTGAGAGCTACTAGCCCTTAAAATCCTGATGTTTATACAGGGTTTGTTTCAGTAAAGATATATCCCAGTACATGACTGAAAAAGTCATATAGTGCTTTTTTTTCACCTGACAACATAAATAATGCCAGTTTCTTTTTGCATAATTTTTAGTATTATATTTCCTCTCTTGTTTAACACTGCCCTTTAAATGTCTTTTAAGCACTATGATGCTATAAATAGGAATGCTACAGCTGTCTAAATGCAAAATACAGTCATCATTTTATTACAACAAGAAAATGTTGCTGGAGTGAAGCATTCAGAATTTGTTCTGTGAAGCATTTTGTGCCAGAATAAATAAATGTTAGCAGTAGGAATCAGTAAGAAAATCACTATGTTTTCTTTCTTCACTGTAGGATATTAACAATTACACTTTACCTGTTTGGGCTACTCATGGTGTCAGGACCAAGCTGATAAAGCTCTCAGAATTGTTATTGCAGGCGGAATTCGGGTTCCACAAACAAATACAAAAATCACGTTTGCAGGGAGGTAAGCTGAATTCTTACCCCATTTAAAACCAGAAGTAGGATGGGAAAGAAGAAAGAGTACAAACATTGCTGCTGATTCCATAGTAGAACAGTGAAAGGTGCCATTATGGGGATATTGGTGGTCAGCACTGAAAGACGTTGATTAATGGGGAGAGAGATGGTGAGCATATGAATCATGAGTATTCTAATCTAACATTATAATGGAGGTATTATTTAGATTACACTGTATAAGAAATTCAAAGTAACACACAGATTCTTGTTGAACTGAATCAAGTCTGAATTTAGCATAAGCCTCCCTGTGTAATCTACTTTAAAAAAATATTATTTGTAGTAATGTCTAGAATGGTGACTTTGTTGCCTAACAGTCTTTATATTCCATTATTGAGAGTCCTAAATTGAGATTACTAAATGGCTTCTAAACCTTATTCTGCTCAGAAAACAGTAGCTGAAATTTGAAAGTATTTTATACCTTTTCAATCACTCATTCTTCTCTGTTTATCCACTGTCATCTTTAGACCCTCTTCTTTTATTTTATATGGGACTGTGTACAGTCAGAATCTGTGAGGTACAAACACAAGTAAACGTATATAAGCATGAATCAATTTGTTGCATTTTTGAAGCTCCAACTTGCAAAACAGCACAAAGTTCAAACCTCTGCCCTTGCTTTACTAACAATTGCTATTAAAAATGTGCCAGTAGCTAAAGACTAATTCTGTCTAATTTGCTAGCTTGTACAGTTCTACTTTTAGGATTTTAATTTGTCAAGATGCCAATCTTATATTAACATACTAGCACTGCCATTGATTTCATTCAAGTAGTTTGTCTTACAACTTTTCAGCAGTTAACATTAACAAAATAGAGACAACCACACAATTTACAAAGCCCCTCAGTCCAGAGGACATGCTTTCTTTTTTCTCTGAAAAGCAGGAAATCAATCAAGTTACACACACAAGAGGGTAGTATTCATTACGGCACTCTTCTTGCACTGTTCTGCTGGCACAAAGTAGCTGTGAATGCACTGTTTGAAGCCGTTGAGGCTATTAGAGATCCCCAAAACATTTTACACAGTAGTAAATTAAGCCCACTGTTCATTTGAAAGATAGTGTCACTATTAATCAAGGCACTCTGCACAAACTACCGATGAAGTCAATTGAATAAACCTGGTTCATTTAGCGACAGATTGCTAAAATGGCAACAATGAATACAGATGTTAACACAAGCATCTCTTTCACTGTCACTGCTTCCCCATTTTCTTTCAGGTATTCTTTTAAAAACTATTCTAAAGCATATCTCAGATGCTAGAAAACCTTCACACCATCAAAAAATGGTTATGTATTCCACGGTGAGTGCTTTCTGTTTCTCTTGTGTTTCCTTTCTGCAGTTATTAAATGCAGTGAAAGCCACAAAATGTTATTTCCTTCATGAAATACAGCCACAAGCATTTTTTACTTGGTTAAACCTTAAATATCTTCGGGTTTTTAGAATTTTTTAATGAACAGATAAAACTTTGAAACCTGAAGCATTCCATTTTCCACCTCATGTCATGGTTTGTTTATTGTAATAATGTTTTGATTGAGCAGAGAACTGGAAAAACCATGCCTCATGTTTTATTAAACCTGGATCACAAAGTTAATTTAAAACAAAATCTCCTTCTTCCTGTATCTTTTTCAAGTGCAAATGAGAAAAAAAAAAAAAGAAAAAAATTAAGTTACAGTTATTTTAGAAGGCCTTATGAAGGCACTTACTCAATTGTGATCTTATATTTTTGTTCAAAATGTGCAAATGCTGTCATTAGAGGAGGAAATTTCTGCAGTGCTCTCAGTAAAAAGCTCCTGGTTCTAAACTGCAGTTATATCATGACCTATTGAGTACATTTCAGCTAAAGAGCTTACTGATCTGATCTCAAATACTGTTTACTTAACAGACAAAAACACTAGTTCTTTTTAAAAGAAGTTTTAACAGCTCCTCTTAACTTTGGTAAGAGCTGCAAGTGACTTTTTAAATATTTACGTATATGTATGCTTTATACATGAAGTACTTCAGTTTATATAGCTATAAAGGGACAATATTTGCTCAACAGTGCAGAAGACAAGTATTAATGAGTCCACACAAGTAATGCTAATGTTGAGTGGACAGATAATGTGTGCTGGAAATATTGTTAAATAACAGGTTCATGTAATCATTTTCAATAGACCTTTAATTAAAGGTTTCTTCTGTTCACAGCATGCAGCCACCATTGCTGCCTTACAGATGGCACTCAATGTCTTCAATGGGAAATTGCCTCCTTACAGTGCCTGCCATTTTTTTGAACTTTACCAGGAAAAAAATGGGCAAGTATCTGCAAGCTATGCTGCTAATATGTACTCTTTCTAAAAAGGAATTTTCTGAACCTCAGGCTAATTAAACTGGATACCTGAAGTTCACTATTCAGGAAAATATTATACATTATTTTGATTATTGTAATTGGATTCAGTTTAGTAGTCAGTAGCAGAATAAGCCTGAAAACCATATATATATATATATATATATATATACACATATATATATATTACTGTTATGAGAGGTTTTACTCCATCCTTTTAATCTATTTAACTCTTTGACAAAGACAGCAAACTACATGCAAATTGGTGTTGACTCCCTATTGTTCAAGAAGTTCTCTTCGGAGTACCAATTATATTAGTAAATCATAAACATATTAACAACCAGACAAATAAGCTGGCTAGAAGTTTCTCCCCAAGCACGATACCTGCAACATGGAAAGGCTGTGTGGTTTTGCACACCTAACTTTATTTTGACCCCTCTGTATTTTGAAACAGGCAATACACCATAGAAATGTACTATCGGAATAATTCTTTGAGTGAGCCTCACCCCCTCACTCTTCCTGGCTGCAAATTTCGCTGTCCCCTGGAGAGATTTACTCATCTGGTCTCTCCCATCCTCGTACACTATTGGACAAGAGAATGTAGACTGTAGGACATCAAAAGAGGTAAGCTAAGTGCTTTGGGCACATGTACCCAAAAGTAAAGTCAGGATTACATCTTGAGCCAACAGTTCATTTGAAGTGACAATCATTTTCATAACGGTCTGGTTTGAAATGCAAAATACAGAGGTCCAGGAAGAGAGAATTGTACCCATGGCTGTCATTTCTACTCCATTATTACATTTATCTATTCCAGCTCAACTTTCTGATGAAATGAAATCAAGGCTGATCAGATTTTAGGGTACTGTTTTTCATGTGGGTTTTTTGTTTTGTTTTATTTTAGTACAGTCCAAAAGACCTTCATTTATTGAAGAATAACATGTAAATGCACTTACTTACAACAGTCACCATATCTTCTCTAACTGCAGAAAATTTGTCTAAGCTAATAAACAACAATTAACAATTATGCATTCTCTTGATTTTAGCAGGTAGTCAGAGATCAAAACAGATGAATATTGAATAGTATACCAGATTGGGACTTACCAGAATGTCAAATGTATACAGACACACATTGGCATGCTAACATATTCCCTCATAGGTTGTCTGTATCACTATATTAGGATGTTCAAATTTCCATTTTGACCACTGATGATATTTAGTTTTGCAGAATGAGGGAACAGGAAGGCACAAAATGACATTGTCTGTCTTTTATATAGCTCTATATTACTTAAGGGAAACGAATAGCTATGAAACCCCACTTTTTGCATGATCAAATATTGCACCCAACATTAAAGAATCCTATATAGCTTTCTGAATCACTGATCTCAAGAAAAATTTGAATTGCCAGAGATTATAAGAATGCAGACCAGCCAACTCATCTGGTTGAAAATAATTTCCTGTTAAATATCTTGAATCCATTAGCAGAGTGGAGATAGTCTGGCCAGAATGAATGAAAAAATTAGCAAGTAATGATTCACTAAACAAATTTCTTCACTATAGTCATGGCACACAAATTCTCAGGAAACATATCAGGAAATTACCACATTTAATTGCAAAAGATAATTTGGCAGAAGAAGGGGGAGGTTGTTTCTGATGAGGTTTTTTTTCAGCCATACTAATAATATAGTCATAGAAGATAATGACCAATAGTTCATGTTTCTACTGTGGTGTTTAGTAATCTAAGCTTTGTGGAAATGAATCCGCCTCCTTCACAAAGCAAACTGTGTAACTGATCAGCTAAATAAATGAAAAAAATCTACCATATATCAAAATTTTACAATAATAAAGACATGAATATTTAGCCTTTAATACAAAGGCTGTCCTTTGTTTCAATCCTCAAATTTTGCTGAAGTAGAAGTTAGATGATGTTCAGGCATTTTACAGCAAATCCAGCATCACTGCTTTCATTAGAAATCCTGAGTGCTGAAAAAACATATGGACCACTAGAGAGGTTACAACCAAACCTGATACTCCACTAAAAATATTTTCCATATTGTCATATCAAAATTTGACACTTTCCACTATTTTATCCTAGTTCAGAATGGATCTGTTGGGGCCAGATCCTAATTTTTTTGACTAATTTAGGAAACATTAATTTCACTTTTCCTGCAGGCAGTTTTAAACTCTCTGCTGTACATGAGTGGCACTTGGAAAAAGGCCAAAGCACACTGACCCACAGGCTGCACAGTGCACAACCACTGTGCGCTGCCAATTCTCAATGAATGCAGACAGCCTGGAACAACTGACTTTTAACACCAGGAAGCTAAGTTAAGGAGAAGAGCGATGCAAAGAGTTTACAGGTCACAATTATACTTGACATATATAGCTGCAAAATCCCTGATTTTAGCTGTTTTCAGCTTTGTCAAAAATCATCTCAATAATCGTTCTTTGCTAATGCATTTGTTATTAATTTGATTATACATGCATGAGAGCATTTTATGAAGCCCATAAATGTGATTTTTTTAAAAAATAAAATTCAGGAATGTGACTGACCTCCAAAGTGTAATTTGTATAGGTAGCTATTCTACAGGGAGACACCAGTTCCCAAACATACAGCTCTTTCTATAAAAAGCTTAATTGAAGTTTTATGGAGAGAATTTATGTCCCCACTACAAGGAAATAAAGGGGTTAGGCAAGTATTGTTATTACAGGTCACACAATACAATAGCAGTATTTGAGGGTGGTTTAAATCAGAGTCAAGTTGCTTCACATCATGATGACCATAGTGTGGAATATAGGAAACGAATAAAGCTCAGCAGATTTGGGAAGGAGATAAAACAGTGAGCTCTTCCTGTGCTCTTTTTGCTGCTCAGGAAGATTTCAGCATGAATTGACTCAGTGTTTCAACAGACTTTTCCTAATCCCATCAAAGTGGGAGCAAATGTGTTAACTCCTCCCCACTCAGTCTGAACTGCCCACTTGTTGAGGTACTATTAACAGGTTTGCCATGTTTTTGGAGAATGCCCTATGCTAAGAATGCTTCTCTCTTCTTGTCTTACCTTTAGGTGTTCACTCCGTTATCTTCAGTGGGATTTGCTTTATGAAAGAACTCTTTCCACACTGTGATGTGACTATGGTCCAACATTTCTCATTATATTCCATCAGCATGACCAACTGAGTCTCCTGATTGCTATTAAAAGAAAACATTCCTTAGTACAACAAACAAAAATTATAGAAAGCAGGGACTTATCCTTCATGAATATTTGCTTTACTTTAGCACCTGGTAAGACCCAAGTGCAATATGAAACCAGAGGAATTTTTCAAGATCTATTCTTTTCAAGGGACTTTGTCAGAACTTATTCGACTAGGTAATTATAGTTAGAGTGTTTTGAAGGGCTATAGCCTTGATTTACAGCAAAATTGGAAAATCCTCTGAAGGAGGTTTTGAAGAATGAGACAAGAACTTCCAGAATTGGTGACAGAAGACCCTAAAAGGAGGAGTCATTCCATTGTCCTTAGACTTTATTTTGTTCTAGAAGTAATGAAACATTTTACACAAACAGATCTCAGAAGCCACAAGAATTAGGATAATATCTGCTTACTAACCTAAGAGATGTCTTTCTTCTTCTTTTCTCTGCCTTATACATGTACAAATATCCCATCTCTCTATAGAAGGATGATGAGACCTACAGAAAGCTTGGACTGTGAATCTAGACCAAAAAAGGAGCCTACAAACAGCCAGGCTAGCTACTATGAAGACCTAGAAAAAATTGGCCAACCCAACAAGGCTTTCAGATATTCTTTCCAAAAAGACAGCAAGGCTAAGCATTAATTTTGGAAGAAAAATAATTCTTGGTTTCAAATAGCTTTCCTAACACCTTCCTTTTTTTGTGTTACCTTGGTTGTATACTCTGATCTGATCATGTAAAGTCTGTGCTCCTGGGAAATCTGTAAGTAGACACTGTTCTTGACCTGAACAACAAAATGGCAATACAAAATAAAAAAATTCAGTTGCATGCTCATTAAAACATGCAGATCATGTTGGGCAATCCTTCACTAGTTACGTTTTCCAACAGTGCTATTGCAAAAGCAGCTTGTGTTCTTACTACAAAAGCTCGATCATCACAATCAGATGCAACTAACTTCTGAAAACAGTGGACATGTCTTTGCTTGAAGAACTAGGATTTCTTATTTTTTGTTTTCTCACAATGGATAGGGCCTTTCGTCAACAGTCTTATTACAGGTCATTTCAAAGGAAACCAGAGTAACATTTGAGATGCAGAAAATGTTGCCATTTTGGCTTCCTTTCCTCAGATCAGGCTTTTAAAATGGATGCTAAACCTATGAAAAGTATATTCCTTACAGCATAAGCAGATAACTGCCACTCCATAAGCTACAAATGAATAAAAATAATAAAAAGATCCCTTCTCCTTCCAACAAGAATCTAAGTTTCAGAATTCTCACCATAAAAGCCTTTTCTCTTCTCAGCATGTCCCAAGCAACAATTTCTGTGCTTCTTAAGACACCATAGGAAATATAGTTCATCAGCAAAGCTGTAGTGAGATTTCTAGTTAAAAATGCAGCCCCTTTTACCATAGCATCCAAACAATGGTAAGAATATTTTCTGACAACATGAGCCAACCAGTTCTACCTGCTTCTTAATGCAAAGAAGAGCAAGCTTGTTTACTCTCTACTACCTTAATGTCCCATAATAGACACCAGAAGAAAGTCTTCCTAGGTCTGGCAGGCCTCACAGGAAAGTTAGTACAAGCACTTTAAATTATTCATCTCAAAACCACGCTGATCATCACACCTCCCTTCCTAAGAAGTAATTAAAAAAAAACCTGCTAGACGAAAGCAAATAGAAATGAAAAGCCAAGACTCCATCTTCATCAGTGTTAGACTTCTAACAGATTGCAGCCTTGGCTGTCAAAATCAAATTTCTAGGCACTCTGTCTTCTCAACCTGTTCCTGTTTCTTCTTTTCCTGAACTTGTGCCAACTTGTGGTGCTTGAGTTGCTTTTAATGTTTTGTTTGCCAGATGTTTAGAAGTGAAAGTTCAAGAGCTGTAAAGGATAAGTTTCATGCTTCTCTCATCAAAGGTAACTTTTCTGTTAGATTGGACAAGGCTCACATAGAAAATGTGATAGAGACCTGAGACATTCTTCATTATTCTCTTCAGTCTCCAGTTCTCAGTTCCTCCCCTCCTTCCTAACAAAAATCCATGTCTCAAAAACTTTCAGGACCCCATGAAGACTCTTTGTCCCACAAATTTGCCTGGTATGGGGGATCATGGACCTGGACGGACCCTGGCCTCAGCACTTCAGTTGAGTTATGGAAGTGCATCCTATGTGAGGTCATTGCTTACAGTACAACAATGTAAGCTTCCCCTTTTCCATCACATGTTCAGACAATATCTTCCTCCATGCTACATGCCCCAGTGTATATACCTTGAATAATTTGATTTCTGCTGAGCAAAAATAAATTTCAAATTTAATTCACAAATTACGACATTTCTAAATTATTTTATTCCCCCTACCCTTATTGAACAGAAACCTTGTCATGCACATTCTTTGTAATGTTTTTTGTTCTTAAGACTACCACTGTAGAAACACAGAAAGGAAGATTTCCTTTATACCTTGCTAAGTCTGAGGGAAAATAACCATCAGTGTTCATAAAGGCTGAAACATAAAGCCCAGATCTTATTGTAGGAATATTGTAGGAATATAATTGGGATGTCAGTGAATGAATGTGTTCTAAATTATGTTTTCCTACAACTTCACCAGTTGACTTCATTTGAAAAATCTGTCTTACAGTCTTGTGCAGGCATGAAGTCATAAACAAGTTCATTTCAGTTCCTCTTAAAGAAGAAGTGAGTCAAAATGAGTAAAAATCCCATACAGTTTAGCTTTGGAAATATTTAATTTATTTTTTAAATATGTTGCAACAGCAGGATCACCTGGATATGCAACTCCCTCTCTTTTTTCACAAACAATGCTTAGACAGACCAGTCATATTTTGGTAACTTGCTAATGATACAATAACCTGAATAGTCATAGATGCTGTAATATAGATGGATATGAATTCTGATCACTATTTTTCCTTTCATATGCTGAAGGAGTGTCAGCAAAATGGGGAATGAACAACAGAAAAGTAACAGTAATTTTGTGCTGCCTGAGAAAGGTGGCACTGGACAGTCTGAACTATCATTTTCATTAATTTTATCACATCCTTTTCTCTTTGGGTTAATTATTGACCTGACTGACTATCAAAAATGAATGAAAGAAAAAAACTCCAAACAAAGCAAACTCTGCATAATTCAGATCAAATTAATCAACTCATTTTGATTTGTTTCATGGTAGTACTAGAAATAGGTTTTCCTTCTTTTTATTTAATATTTATAATACTCATCCAAGATGTGGCAGACACAAGTTCAAATCCCTCCTTTACCAAAAGGATTTGACTCCACCTCTTCCAGAAATAAAATCACCACCAAACTGCAGAGTTTCAGAGGGGAAAGAGAAGAGGAATAGTGCTTTCCATCTCTTTCTTATTTGCTGTTCACTTTGTTTTTGCAAAATCCTGCAAATTAGGTTTCCCTTGTCTCAGGCAAATATCTTAATCTCATAAGACCAAAAAGAAATTCTCTGAGTGCCCTGCAACCAGGTGCATATTACAAACTTGGGACAACTAAGAAATTATTAGAAGACAGTGAATAGACTCTTTCTTCCCCCCACCTGCCTTAGATTAGTAACTTTGGGCTTAGGGCATTTTTTCCTGTAATGTAAGATATAGGTTCATGTTCTGTCAGCAGTATAAGTAAGTGAATTCTTGCTGTGTAACAAATTAACTCCTTTGTCCCTTCCCACTCCCCACAATTGGGTGAAAACACCCCAACACAGGACTGCGAGACAGTCTTATTTTTCTCACGTTTCAAAATGGTGCTTGGAAAATGTGTCACTTTGTTTGCTGAAACCAAATTTTTTCTTTTCTTTCCCTTTTTCAGCTCAAAAAAATAAGCTTGAAAAAGAAAAGATTGGTGATAAAGCCAAACTATGCCAAGTGCTAATCTGCACATGCAGTCAGTAACAGGACCTGAGCTGTTTCCCCATGTGAGCAGCCTGGTCCATGGGAGCTTGCAGCAGTTTCATACCTTGTGCCTTGACTGCAGTGACTTCCACCCTTTCAGTGTGTAAGTTGTGCTGCACCAGCAGCAGTTACCTCAGGTAACCCTTGTGTACACCTAAGCACAGGTTCTTTTGCAACCAGGCCACTTCAAAGCAAATCAAGCTATGCTTCAGCAAGCCTTTAAGATAGGTACATGCACTTAAAATGGATAATTGTGTTTAAGTTAATTCTACTTAATGCCCTAATGTTGTAATTAGAACTTATGACAATAAGCCAAATTAACATAAACGTGATTTAAATTGTTTAGGTTAACTTGCATTGTAATGCTTTGACAACTGTAAATAGATTAAGACGGACTTTTTTAAAAATTATTATTTTGAAGTAACTTTTCCTGAAAAGTGCCAGGATTTAGTTGCTGCAGAGTATGGCAAGTTTATAGCTGCCAAATGCCCTGTAGAAATGGTGATAATTCAAGACAGGTAAGGAAATTTCCAAATTAAATACATGCTACCAACATACTTACAGATTGCATACAGGATTCCTACATGACCCTATCTTAACCAGTATGGCACATAAATGGAGATATTTTTCCATTTCGGAATGTGTAGACATTTACTTGTTGTGGTACCTATTCTTTTGAGCATAAAATACTCTCTCTAGCAAAGTATACATGTCAAAGGGAAGAGTGAAGCCACAGAAATCACTGCTACTGACCTTATGCTTGGTCTTGTGTTGAAGTACCATTTTTTAAGAGACATTAGCAAAGATTTTCTATAAAATGAGGTTGTTACATATTTTTGAACATTCCTGAATCATGCCATCCAGAATCCCCTCAACCCACAAAAAATTGAGTTTCAGGTCCTAAAGTGAAGTTATTATCAATGGTTCCTTAATAGTGAGTCTTCAGTGGTCATAGTCACTCATCAGTGAAACACAATAAACCAGTAAATCTTCTAAAAACTAGTCATTTATGAATTTCATGGTAAGGTCTTAAGAAGGACAAGAAAAGATTCTGAGAGCCAACAGTGATCCTTGATCAAAAACCTTAGGAACCACCCATTATATAGATTAAAAACATATGACATCCATTCTTGATTTTGAGGCATATTGAAGTATTCTAAAGAAAGTATATTTTATGACCTGCACTCTTAAATAATGAAGACGATCAGCTTATGTTTGTTTTCAGAAAGACAACATATTATATATTTATGAAGTACAGATTACTCTCATACACCTTCTGCATAGGTAAAAATCACACCAGGAGAGATCAAAAAGGAGGGTGGAGACATAACAGTGGAAGAAGGAAGAAGTTCAACTGCTGAAAACTGGGAATGAACTGAGAAGACAGACAGGAAAGTTTGGGAGCTGTGGTACTCCTCCCTTCCAGACCCATCCCATCAGACAAAGTGTATACATAAGGTTATTCACACAACTCAAGAGGAGAGAACACCTGAGGCTTAGAGTGGGCTTTAGGGCCCTAAAGATGAAATTTCTGGTAAAGGGTAAAACACTGTTGTATAAAATACTGGTGCAGAGAGCTGAGCAGAAGGCCCTGAGACAGGTTTGCATATGACAGGAATGGAATGAAAGTACACAATAACCTAAAATTTTAGCATTTAAAGAACTCTACTTATATATCTCTGCAAATGAATTCATTTACTCACAAAATGTTCATGAAGTCAACTCTACAAGTGTCATTATTCTTATTTTATAGAGAGGAAATCAGTAGAGGCAAGCTGAGTAACCTTCTCAAAGCTGGTGAGCTACTGTCATAAAGCATGCTTTTAATCAGTACCAATAAAATGTGAGATCCAGGGCTTGTTCACAAGAAATTTCTTAGAGATTTGAGGCCAAAAAAGATCTCGATATAAGCAGTTCCAAAGGGGAAGTATAGGAATACTCCAAGGGAAAAGAAAAATAACACACAAATTGAAGAGCAAATAACTGCCCAGCAAGGATCTTAAAGAGCATACTTGTTGCAAGATGTATTCAAGTGTTTTATCTGAGGGTTGGCAATTTTAACCTACATGAAATGTTGTTTTAAACAATTATTCTGATTTCACAGTGATACTGTGGAAGAGGGGAAAAAAAAGGGAGAGGGAGGAAGCTGAAAAGTGTACTAGCTGAGCAAACAGAAAAGACAAACTATTGCCTGGCTCTTGGTTCTGAGTTCATCCTCTTGGCCATGCTATAGTTTGGAAAAATTTCAAGGACTGAGAAGTCAAATCAGAACAGGTAGGTTGAAATATTAGGAATGCTTAGCAATTCCTTTGTATTTTAACTTCATCCATACACTCCAAAAGAGAAAAACATTACAGGAAAAAAAAGGAACTGAATTATGATTTGATTAAAAAGAATGTAAACAGTAATTTGAAAACAAAGAGCAATGCAATTTGTTGCGTAGTCACACAACATTCCTCTTGGATTTGAAATGCACTGGCAGTGGTTCCACCCCTTTTGAAAGTACAGCCTGACGTCTCACAGTTCAGCCTGAGCAGCTGCTGGAGCTACAAAGCCTTTTTTTCCTCTTCTGTCAGAATGGGTGTGATATGGCTTCCCAGCTCGCCTAGGATCCTGTGTTTTTATTTTCATGTTATTCTCATTCTGCTTCAACAGACTACTGCAGCACGAGAATTGAAGTTTGTGGTTGTAGTAAGTAGATTTGTTCTCTCTTTTGTTATGGGGAATACAGGGACAGAATTACATGTCTGTTCAATCAAACAAGGTGTGCAGTTGCTTTGCCTGTCTTCAAACTTAGAAATAACTACTGCTGCCCTTTTGCTTACTGAGTTTAAAGACCTTACTTAAAGAAAGACAAAAATGTCTCTAATTATTAGAATTGTCATCTCCTAACCTCCAGTTATTATTTTAAGATAACTGACTTTGTGGTAGATGCACAGTGCACAGGAGTTAAGAGATGCAAAGTTTACATTTACCTATTCTTCCTTAGTTTAGCTGACACTCCAATGCATAGCGTGAGAGCTGGTGATTATGGACCACCTCTTCTATGCTTGGAAGCTGAAGCTTATGATGTTACAGAACTTAGCACACACAAACACACACAAAAAAAATTCCATTTCACAGTAACTTAATTGTCACAACAGTACACTGAGAAACAGAAATAGATAGGTATTTTTATGTACAGATTTGAGATGTGTTGCATTAACTTCAGTTAGGCTGAAGACAGACTGTAATAATTTTTTTGCTGGGCCATTTCTTATTTCAAAGTAGCTGTACACTACTTCAACGTCACTTTCCCAAATACCTCTGGCAAAAGAGAGATTAATTCAATGCAATACTTTGGATTATGAAGGTTGAAGCATAGTCCTTTTCATTCTTTTTTTACATAAAAGTTATAATGATAAACAATAGTTAGTACAAAGGAATATTTTCTATACAAAGTTGAGAGGACTGGAATTAACTTTTGTAAATAGGCAACTGAAGATCTTCTCCTTCAGCCTTTCTCTATTTGAGACATGACGTGTGCACACACGTAAGAGGCAGAAGTACTGTGTCCAAATCATATCATCTGACTCTAGATAAAGTATTTCATGTATAGTTGTCTATTGGCTGCATTGTAGAAGCACAACTTGGAGGGAGGCCAGAGTGCACAGGAAAAACCAGTTCCTACTCCTGCTGAGACAGACACCACACATGGCAGGGACCCAACGCTAGTTCCAGTAACATTCTGTATATACTAATATACTTAAATGTTGTTTCAATGATAACAGGGACAACTGGACACACAGAGGAAAACAGGTAGACAGCAAGCCTTGGAGCATTAACTCCTTGAAAGGAATGAGATTTTTATTGAATTGTAGCTGTTATTGTGTTTTGACAAGCAATGGTTTTGCAGAGAGTTACTGGAAATGTTTATCATTATGGAGACAGAGGCTTATCCAAAATCATCTGTTTACCATAACTATGCAGCCACCCAACAAAAAAAACCCGCAAACAATTTCTAGGGCAGCTTGTCATAATAAACATTAAAATAGTAGGTAAATTTCATTTAACCTGTTTTCTTTTTAATCCTGTTATTTTTGCTTAAGCTGACCAATCACCTGAAAAGTTATAATAGGTTTAATCTTCTCGCAATATACGTCTTTTTTCTCAAGGCATGGTTTATACATGCTCTATTGAATTTTGCCTTCTGAAATCACTGATTGAATTTTCACAGGAACAGAATTGCTAGCATAAATAAATAGGATCGGAATTATCCTCAGAACATATCAGTGATATAATGGGATATAATGAGGGTATGGCTACAGACAAGGTAAGTCTAAAAGGCATCTTTCTGAGATAATTCAATAGCTATTCTCCAGCTGGTCTATGTAAGTTACTATGTTTTCACCTGGGAGTATTACTGCATTGTGAAGATTGTCACAATGACTTTTAAAAACTTTCTTAGCAGAACTGCACAATATAAAATACATCTGCAGGAGAGAAGAAAAATAGATAAATGTTCCCTTTTGCTCACTTCTAGAATTGTGCTGTGCCTGGAAAGGTGTCTCACTCTCTCCTCACAGCTTCCAGCTTTGTGCTGATTCTGTGTGTTTTGATTATTGGCCACAAGTCCTTTTGTCGAAAAAGCTCTAATTCAAGCCAATTTGTCAAAATGCTATTTAAATTTCCTTGCTTACATGTAAACACTAGCCCTCACCATAACTCTTGTGCACTGAATTTAAGATTAAAGGTAGAATTTAAATTTAAAGAACGTGAATTTTACATTTAAAATAGGAAGAAAGTAGGAAATATGTAGGACAATCAGGCACTTAAGTAGAAAATAAATACTGATTTATAGCCTCTTTTTAAAGAAGTTCTGACCTGTAACTTCTGCCTCTACACATGCACACATTTCACCTGTCATGTATACAAAGAGGTGTGGTTTCTGAGGTACTGTGATTTCATCGTGTCTTTCTTCTTGTAACTCAGGATAGGAAGCATTGACTGAACATGTTATCTCTGAGTGTGATTTGTCTAATCAAGCGAAGTCATCTGAAACCTTGACTAAACATGC
Organism: Orthonyx spaldingii; assembly: GCA_013397795.1. Classification (NCBI taxonomy): domain Eukaryota; kingdom Metazoa; phylum Chordata; class Aves; order Passeriformes; family Orthonychidae; genus Orthonyx; species Orthonyx spaldingii. Next base: position 726,870 of record VZTJ01004660.1, on the reverse strand, counting down.
TCAGTATTTCTACATCTCTGTTTTCCTGATGGTTTCACTTCATTTTTGTTTCTTCATTCCCACTGCTGGCTTCAAAGTAAGAAATCTTCTTGTTTGAAGTGAAGTCCGACAATAAAATTGTTTACAAGAGACCCTCTATGACTCAGAGACAGATGCTTCACTGTAATTCATGGCATTTCTAAATGAAGATATTATGTATATATGTGTATAGTACACATGCCATATTCTCAGTTCACCCTCTCCCCTGCACCAGTTTATCTCCAATATGGTTTTTTACTTGACAACAATGGAAACAAATGCTGGCCAAAGTTGGAGTCATGTGACAATTTTCATATGAAGTGATCACACTCACAAAGTTACCAAGAGTGAATGGATCAACCCAGACACCAAATCAGGTTCAAGCTGTATCAGAGTGGAAGGACAGTGTAATGGATTTGCTAATTACCCACCTACTGCTTTTCAGAACTGAAGTGAAGCACTTCAAAAAGGACTGACAAAATTAATATACCAAACAGATCTGCTTTGCTCTTCTTGTACACATTCCCCTTACCCTCCCTTCCTTCTTGATTTCTGGTGTCTTTTCACTTTTTATGATGCCTCCTTGTTCCTTTTCTCTCATTCTGCCATGTTCTGTGTCTTCTCAAAGGTCAGAAAGGCAATCTGTAGGCCAGGAGTAATAAATGTTGCAGTACACATATTTTTAAACTAATTTGAAGAATCAGCTCATTTTTAACCAAGTTGAAATTATGAGTGTTGAGAAACACATATTGATGAGTAAGGCAAGATCTGTAGGGATCTTTCTTTTCCTGTCAGGTGTTCTAATGAAAAATGGAGTTTCAAATTTTAAAAAAAGTCTCCTAAAATGTAGCTATGAGTGAACAAGTTAGTCTTTCAGGTTAAGTGGTTGCTTATACAGTCCCTGTTTCATTTGCAACTGCAGCTGAACCCAGGTCACTTCCAGAAGTAGCAAGGAGGTTTGAGCACATACAAAAATCAGTTGGCTAAGAAGTTTTGTCGCTCAATTCCTAAAACCAGGGTTCTGCTTTCTAAAGTGTTTGTTCCCTTCTTGCTGCTTCCAAATCAGTGTTCATATCATATTTATTTGTCACGGTGCAATGAAGGTGCAGAAACGTGAACAAGGAGCTGAACTATTTCCTATTTTGTATGGATTTAAAGAAACCATGCTTCTTTTTAGAAGAGCATATCCTCCACTCCTTCAATTTCTTAAGATTACAAAGAAATAAAATCTTTTTCATTGTATCTCCTGTTCATATAGCCAATACATCTTTTGATCTTGATCTTTTTGCACACTAACCTCTATTCAAGTAAAATGCTACTCTGTTCTGGCTTATTGAAATCTTTTAGGGGTTGACTGTTGTGACAGTGACTGTTGTGACACGCTCAGGATTATGTCATATTTTAAACATAAAACATCACAAACCAGTATTTAAAATCTAACACATTGTCAGTAATTTTTCACTAATAAAAAGGGCATACTTATTGGCCAAGTGTGGATCTCTTGTTAAATATTACCTATAATATGCATAAAAATAGACATTTAAACATATCAGTTAGTTTGAACAACTGTCAGTTACCCATAGAAATGCTCTTCTGTGAATTTGGATAATTTAACAAGAGAGGATGCAGCTATATTGTAATTGGGAATTGAACTTAATTCTTTACAGAGGCATCAGCTTGTCCAGAAAAACTAATGAATCCTACCTGACACCTATGTATATCAGCATATGGAAATGAGCAGTAGAACAAAAGTCCTTCTCACTCATTTTTATTGCACACAACTGAATCAGCCACCAGAAAATGTAGCTCTTTACTTAATCTCCTGTTCACTACAGGTGCACCGAGAAAGAACCAACTCAGATTTCAAATTAGTAAGAAAAGAGATTTAAACAGAATTAAGAATTGCATAGAGAAGGAAAAAAAAATCCCAAACAAATTTGATGATGAGGGTGAAAAACCCTCCTTGATTTGCTGCAAAATATTAATTTCAGGTTGGCCACACCATCAGTGAAATTCAACTAGCAAAACAAAAAACATAATAAGCAGTCTTCTACCTGGTTCTAATGGTAACTTATACCCTAGCGAACTTTGTTGTCTATTGTAGAAAATGAACAGAGAGAGAAATCCAATTATATTTGTCTTTAATGGACAGTGTTTTCCATCTCTGCAGTACCTGCTCTAGCACAGGTTTGTGTACATTAATGGAGAAGGCTGATGGAAAGGGTGTGTGTTGTAATTAAAACACTAAGTCACACCGCTGGTGTTTACTTTGAAAAATATAAACATGAAACACCTCCCAGTGGGAGTGGCAAACTAACTAGTGTGTACAACCCTCTCTGATGTCTGGGCAAGAATGATGTGGCTTAATGAAGCAATGGAGAGTATTAATTATAAACAAGTTATATACCACTGAGGTATTAGGGAAAAAATGTCATTTTACTAACAAATATACCATGCTGCTACATTGTCATTTTATTGTGCTAAGTCAGGAATGAGGTTGGTGATGGGAACACTGATAAGCAAAAGTAACTTTTCCAACAGTTTGGGTCAACATCCTGGAAGGTTGTCTGGAGCCCTGTGAATTTGCATTCCAGCATTTTTTTCATGTGAAACTTTTGTGGATTTACTTTTCTAAGCCCACACAGCATACGCTTAGGGGGGATAACTCACTTTTTCAGAACCATTTAATCTAGGGTTGTAATTTTCTTTGTATGCTGGAATAAAAATACAAAAAGGTTCATTTAATTTTTAAGATTAAAAATCATATGATTGAATGCATCACACTAATATTCACCATGCTGGAGTGTCCAGGATAGTAAAGCAACCAAACTGAATTTGATAGATATAAAATCCTACAGACCTTCAAAAATATTTTATACACATGTGTAAAAGTATTAATAAAGTAAGTATTAATTAAGACAATAATGTAAATGTTGATACTCTTTCATCTTTATATTTTAGGAATATTGATAAATTGAGCATAAGATTCATGTGTACATAGAATTACTTTTAAAGATACTGCTATGAAAGAAACAGTTACCAAAAAATTTCAAGTAATTAAATACTAACCTAAGCACATCAACTCCTTTAATATTCAGAAGCACTGAGTCTCCAAAAGTCAGTCAGATTTCCTGTCTAGATGCCTAGCTGTGACTGCAATCCCAGCATTAACATCTTGGGTGATTAATTTTATGTTCTAGGAGGAGGAATCATCATGCTTATGCACACTTAATTCCTATATAACTATACATATTCTTGAATGTAAAGAAGGTATTCACATCCTACTTGACCAGGTTTCTGCAGACTCTCTAATATTTTCACTTGAAAAATGACACTGGAAGTATAATGTATGCTTGACTTCTAATTAGATAAGAAAGTATTGTTAACAGTAATGAATTCAAGGGGTTTTTATTGGTTATATTGTTAGGTTTTCCGACATGGTGACCGAACACCAATTGTAAACTTTCCAACTGATCTACACAAAGAAAGCGAGTGGCCCCAAGGATTTGGACAACTCACCAAGGTATGTTGACTTTCTTAGAAGAACTTACAAATGCTACTAAAAGCGGAAGTGGGAAGATGTTTTTTGTGTTTGTCTCAAAAGCATTAGCAAATCCCAAGTTCTGGTAGTTGCTATTAGCAAATACCAATACCAGTAATTCATAAACATTTCTGCAATGTTATTCATTCAGCTATTGTTAAATTGAAATCTTTTTCATCATAGCTTTATAACTACCTTCCTAAAAGCAACAACTTCTTGATAGTGTGTCTGTATTCAAATAAATGGCAAGTTTAAACACTGTGCTGTTAACATTGATGAAGTTCTAATGACCATTAAGCACTGAGCCCTGTGATGGGGCAAAGGCATGACACCTGCCCGCCAAGTCAAGTGAGGAGTCCACATCTCATCATTGGACTGACAACCACCAATTCACAAAACAAGAGAAGACTTGCAGGAGAAAGTCGCATTTGGGGACAATGTGTCTTCTAACAAGGGCCACTTGCAGTCCAATATTACATCCCCACTGCCACAGTCCAGAGTTTCACTAGGATGCACTGAACCTACTTGTTGTTCTGGCATTTTAGCATAAAGCCTTAGCTCGTTGACTGTATTTAACATATGAAGCTTTGGAGCAAAAAGAAGCCAATGCATTTCCCAATAAGACTTTGTCATGGTGCAGAAGTATGAAACAGAAACAGTTCAGCCCTTAATGTTTGAAGGGAGACTTGAAAGATCTGTAAAATTCAGACACTGAAACAATGCATTACTATCTTAGGTGCCTAGCTTATGTAGTAAGAAGTTCCTGCTTTGGCATTGACTTTTTTGAGAGTTTTTTGCTATTTGCTGTCTTTTTAGCAACAGTAGTAAGAATATACTTCTCTGACAGGTAGAAGTTAAAAAGTTCAGCTCAAGCTCTAGAAATTAATAACAGAAAAGACAGTATGCAACCTAAGACCACTGCAGGCACACCAAGGCAAGATGGAAGAATGCTATTTAAGGCATGAAATATAAGCCACAAATTTATCAGGTTGAACAAATAACAGAGCAATGACAATGATAAATACTAGGCTGTCAATCATCCTGTCTCGGCTGTCACTAAGTGACATACATCGTAAAAGACAACATTGATCAGTGTCTACAGATCTACAGCACTGTGGAAATAGTATTTGTGCACAATCAGGGGCACTGCTTTTCTGTAGCAGATGTTGCAACCTTAGCATTTCAGAAGATAAAATTTATTCACAGATATAAGTGAACATTTCTGTTAAAAATTCTAGATCACCTGCAACATACACAGTTGTCCTGGTTTTGGCTGAGAGAGAGCTGGTATGGAGCTCTGTTTTGGATTTTTGCTGAAAACAGTGCTGATAACACAGGGATCTTTTTGTTACTGCCAAGCAGGGCTTACACAGATTCAAGGGCTTCTTCTGTACCACCCTGAGTTTGTCTAGGGGTGCACAAGAAGTAGGGAGGGGATACAGCTGGGACAGCTGATGTCCACTGACCAAAGAGATTTATTATACCTTATGATGCCATGCTCAGCATATAAAACTGGGTGGAGAAGGAGGAAGGGGCAGACATTCAGCTTGGTGTTGTTTGTTTTCCCAAGTAACTGTGATGGAGCCCTACTTTCCTGGAGGCTTAATACCTACCTGTCCATGGGAAGTGGTGAATAAATTCCTTATTCTGCTTTGTTTGCATGTGTGGCTTTTGCTTTGCATATCAAACTGTCTTTAACCCATTGAGTTTTCCCACTTTTACTCTTCTGATCCTTTCCCTGATTTCACCAGGGGGCAGTGAGTGAGCAGCTGTGTGGTGTTCAGCTGCCAGCTAGAGTAAAACCACAATAACAGTACATTATACAAACCGTTAATGATCACTTAAAAGCCGATTGCCCAAGACAAAAAAAAAAAAAAAAAAAAATTAAAAAAAAAGGAAAACAGAAAAGTCACTTCTACATTAAAAGTCTCCAATCACCTTAATCTAGTAGTCACCCATATGCTTGCTTTACAGACTGGAATGCAGCAGCTCTTTGAACTTGGACAGTACATGAGGAAACGATATTCCAGCTTCTTGAACAGCACATACAACCGGCAAGAGGTATAGAGCAGATCTGTCTGGAGCACATTTCTCTGGCATAGCAGAACTATGGACTTATAAAAGCACATTGTCATACTCATTTCATTAATGGAGAAATTAAGGTAATAGAAGAACATTTTCGAAAGTCAGACTTATGTCAAGGTGAAAACACAAAATACAGTCTAACTTTCAGCTCTTACATTCTGTTTGGGTCTTTCACAGCCTAAGTTTCCCACACTGAACAGCTCCACACCACGAAACGAGCTGGGAATTTATACAGTGACCCATTATAGTTTAACCCTGTTCAAAGATAAATGCCCATCCAGTCATGTGATGGGCCATGCTTACATACTTCACCCTGTAAAAGAGAGGTCTAATAGCTGTTTGGATGTGCTTATCATACAGTACAGATCCATTGTGGGGAAGATACCACTAATTTTGGTCTATATAGGAGGGATGCAATATGGGAAGGTATGAAAGATGTTTGCTATGCTTCCGAGAGAAGTTAATGTTTTTAAGTGCCTTAACATACCTGAGGTATCAGTGATAGATCGTAGAAGCATTTAGGTGGGAAAATACCTTTATGAATTTCAAGTCCAACTGTTAACCTGTCCACCAATAAATCATGTCCCCATGTCTACATGTATCAATTTTCCTCTGAATCTCCAAAGATTTCTTTGAAATCATGCTTTCTTATTTTCTCAGTTCAGTTTGAGGGTTAGATTCCAAAATAAAAGATGCCTTGGCAATTCCCTTTATGAAACTGAAGTAGGGCCCTGGAAAGATGAGTGATCGTTTCACTGTTTTGACTTTATGTAAATATGTAAAACTGAAAACAAGAAGTTAGGATTGACAACTTGGGTTAAATTTCCCTAAAAAATTTATAGTTTCCATTTTATCTTTAATTCTTTACCATTCTATTTACAGTTTTACATCCAAAGTACAGATTATGATCGCACCATTATGAGTGCACAGTCATACCTTTCTGGCCTCTTTCCACCAACAAGCAGCCAAATTTGGAACCCTGAGCTTCTCTGGCAACCCATTCCAGTTCATATTTTTCAAAAATCAACAGAGCAGGTGAGTACTTGCTAGATGCATTCTAGCCTTAAGTCTTAAACTTTCATAGAAGCAAAAAACAGAAAAAAAGGAAAATAGCTAAAAACCATTTTTTATGCTTTTTGAGTTCAATATAATAGAAAATATCAAATGCAGCTACTGGCTGACAAGTATGTCATAGGTCAACTGTAATAGCTACATGAAAATCCTCTTTCCATGGTTGCAGAATACCTGAATTGTCATACATACCACCATTTTCTCCAAGGTTATTTCCTCTGACCTGAACACTTTTGGACAGTATTCTAGGGAAGTTGTCCTAAATCTTTACAGGAAACAAGTGTTTTTCTAAACACCACTCAACTAGGCAGACTTTGTCTCATTGGCTAGTTTGTTCTATAGTTTATTCAAGGAATTGAATCTTCACCAGCCATTGTAATGACCTCAAAATTATTACCTTCCTATTCTGGTAGCACTTAGGCATTCTAATTATAGACAAGGGCTCTTTTATGCTCAGTGCTATAGAAACATTTTATGAAACCCTAGCACTTCTCTTGTGGATCATAAGAGTAGACCTACCTGAATAAGAGGTCCTGTAGAAGAAGTTTTATTTCATGGAGTTCTCTCTGGCTGACTCAGGTTTAGATTTTAATTTCACTTGCTCTTGTGACAAGGGCTGTGTAAGTAACAGTGTGCCCAACAAGGATAAAAAGCTATTGAGTGCTCAGAATGCCTCATTTACTTCCGGCTTTGAGGACAGAAGTTGACTTTAAGGAAATTTGTACAAACCCCCTATTACATGACTGCCTGTCACCAACATGAGAGGATGAATTCAGTCATTAGGGGGCTGCCACACCTCTCTGCCTTTGATGTTTCTCCATTCCTGCAGACCATGCTTGCAAGCAGGTACAGAGAGAAAGGGTTTCCACAAACTGGATTAGGCAATGCGTGATTCAGCCAGAAACCTAACCCTGTTCCTCAACAGAAAAGAATGCTGTCACTGTTATTTAAATGCGGGACACCTGAGGAAGTTCCTTCACCAGAATACCAAAAAAGCATCAAAGTGGTCAGAGCTTTGGCTATATAATACCTCAAAGCCCTTAGGGGAATCAGTGTAGTGTAATAACCTGTTTGAGGAAGGCAAGCTCATTTGTAGGAGTCTCTAGCATCTCATCACTTCTGAGGCTGCTTCAGGAGTGGGTATGGACGCTTCTCTCAAACACACCTCTGCAGCAACTCAAAATGCCTTTTATATATGCAAATCACCTGGAAAAAAACATTGTTCCCTTATTAAACCAAGCAGCTATTTGAAGGTATTTTCAAGCCCCAAGCAACACAAAGTGGGAAATTGAAGCCAGGTACAGTCCTGTACAAAACCATAATCACATTTGATTTTTAAGCCACTGAGATTTATCAAGACTTGACAGACAACAGTACTGAGTACTGCTTAATGAAGCCAAAGGGAGTGGCCTAATTAAAGACACCTGGAGAGGGATAATTAAGACATACAGCAAGACAAACATTTGTTATTGTGTAATTAGGCAACATTCCCCAGTTTCATATTGCAACTTTGAGCCTTTGTCCTCCAGTGTGCTGCTGTTACAGAAAAATTGCACCCTTGGAAAACTATTCAAGTGAAAGTGGGCTACGGTCAGCTGGTGGTTGCTGCCAGCTTTACATTGGAGACATGCTGGAAGTGCAGTCTGTTAATGTTATAGGATAATACTAGTGCTGGGTCAAAAATGCCCTAGTGATGTGACATAAAGTGCTGAACCAGCACAAGCTTGTTTTGTTCATCATGGCTTTTCACTGACACTTCATGCTGTATCAGGTATCATTTGTCTTTCTGCAACTGATAAAAACCATATTTGCCAGAGCTCAGAGTTTGAAGGATGCATGTATTTACATGTTGTTCAGATCAAATATGTGCTATCATATGACCTCATAATGCATACACTTGGAGTAATTAAAAGTGAACCATATCCCTAAAGAAGATCAGAGCCCTTAAGTTCATAGCCTTTTGATATTTCAGGAACACAATTTATTTGTCACTCTTGTTTCAAGTTCTGTCTATTAAGTGATGCTTAAAATGCTCACCATAATCCACTGGTTATCTCCAAAGAGAAGAGAGCCAGATGTGTAGATGCAGAAGCATTTCAGGTTCCAGTACCAGGTGGAGTTAAGTTACATCTGTGCAGATTCAGAAAATGAGAAGGAAATGGTAGCTTTTATAAATTTCTAATTATGGACTCTGACCCATTTCTCAAAGCAGTCCCCGACAGACATGCACAATTTCTTTTTGCCAAAATCAGTTAAATAGAGGGAAATCAAGCTATCACAGACACAAGTAGCCATTGAAAAGTCAAGCTACCACAGTCTACCTCTATTTTAACTGAATTAATGATCAAGGTACCCAAACAAACAATTATTGAGTAGATCTAGCATGGCCATGAATCTCTCTAAAAAAATTACACGATCAATCTCAGCAACAGAAAAAACAGAGGGGTGTTGATAATTTTAGAACTATTCTAAGTTTTGCTTTTCATGTTTCAGAGGCTGAATTTCCCTCTGCCCAACTGTCCCCATTATGAAGAACTTCAGCATGCAACACAAACATCTAAAGAATTTCAAAACAGAATGCAACCATACATGGTAAGAGAAAATTTAAAAAAATAAACAACAAAGATGTGAGAAAAAGGAAGGTAACTAAGTTGTAGAAGTTATGAAACTGCATTGTTTCCTTTTGTTAAAATGCATAAATAAATAAAAAAAGCTACAACCCTGTTTAGGTTAGATATTAGAGAAAAGTTCTTCATCCAGACGGTGGCTGGGCACTGGAACAGGCTCCCCAGGGAAGTGGTCACAGCACCAAGCCTGACAGAGCTCAAGAAGCGTTAGGACAATGCTCTCAGGCACATGGTGTGATTCTTAGGGATGTCACATGAAGGGCCAGGAGTTGGACTCTATGATCTTTGTGGGTCTCTACCAACTCAGCTTATTCTGTAATTCTGTGAAAATTCTGTGCAAAGGTTGGGTGCTAGTGAATCTATCTGCATGTATGTTTCATATGTATTGAGTATTTGTGGTATACTCTTCACTTTTTCCCCACAGGACTTTTTACAAACAATGGCAGTTAACACAGGGCTTGAACTAAATCACCTTAAAATGCTGGACAATTTCCAGCTCTGGAATACATATGATACTCTACATTGTGAGGTAATAATAAATCAATGGTTGCCGGGGAAGAATATAACTCCAATGTTGGGGTTTCAATTAAACCATGGCAATGTGTTTTCACAGGAATGAGTTGTCTTCTCTCTTACATTTTCTTCTTTTCTTTTTTTTTTTTTTNTTTTTTTTTTTTTTTTTTTTTTTTTTTTTTTTTTTTTTTTTTTTTTAATTTGAATCTAAGTTATATTTTAGTGCCTCGGTAAAAAATAACTGGAAACTATGGTCTACAGCTTGGGAGACTGTAGCTTCCATTTCAGGTTTTAAGCACTGTTACCCTTCCCATTATTCCCTTTTCCCCCTTCCTAATATGATGCTATAGAAATATTTGAGCTATAATATATTTGTGGTTTTTAACAGAGAAATGAAATTATTAGCTTTAAACTATCAACAGGTAAACATGAAAATACTTAAGATTTTGAACACAAGAGATCATGAAAGATCATGATCTATCAGTGAAAAATTTTTGAGATGGTGATTGCTACCAGTTAAAAAAAGCCCAAACTGACCCCAAGCATGGGATAATTCCATTTGGCCCCAGTCATTACCAGCAGTGCATGAAGGTTTTTGAATATATCTTCTACAAACTGAGGTAATTAAACATGGTAAGACACTGTCACTGTTACATGACTGGAGAGTGACACTTGTCCTAGTTGCCCAGTGACAGAACTGGTATGGAGATAACTGTATGGAAAGGCAGAAAAATTAGATATTTATAACCTGAAGATCCAGAGAAAGAGACATATGTCTGCAATATTTGCCATCGAAAATGTATCTCTATAGCAAGAACACATTATACCTACAAGGAATCTTCTTCACACAGGTGCTTCTGCTCTGCCCATTCACCCACTTCAGGCTTATCCCCATTCCCACAAAATGTGTTTCAGAGTAAAATCATGAGTAAAACCACACAGAGCAAAGAATTGCAGGACACTTCAGAAAGTCTAAACTTAGTAGCATGAGGGTAGATGGCAGGATGATGAAAACCAGTGAATTAAAAACATTATTTTGTTCTTCTTTATCACTAGGGTATTCACAATTACACTCTCCCTGTATGGGCCACCAGAGATGTAATCAACAAGATGGAAAAATTGGCAGAATTGTCCTTACTATCATTATTTGGGCTTTATAAAACAGAAGAGAAATCACGACTACAAGGAGGTAAATAAAAAAATGCATAGCTCTAAGAAAGGAGGAGATAATGCTTATGACAAAACACAACATCCTGTCACTTTAGTAATGCAAAATTACTCAAACACTTGATTTGAAACTATGGACATGGGATGCCATATTAAGTATTTAAATATGTGCTGAACATTGGCACTTGCATGGATAAGACACTGCAACAAGGTGTAAAAATTAATATCTTCAATTTTTCCAGATTTTTTTAAGGGATTAGGACTTTTAGAAATATGATACAAATCTAAGGGAATAAATCAGGCCCTCATGTTTATGATCATTACTTATAGTAGGTTAGATTAAGTTGTTTCTCCAATATTTCTCCTGTTTCCTGTTCTTTGTTTTTCCCTCTTATGTACTGGTTATATATTGTGTCAAAACACTGGCAACACATTGGTAGCTCTCTGAGTGATATTAAGCTGCTCCACAACAGTCTGATCAGACTAGAAGCTGAGAGATTCCAGTTGTGTCTATACTGCAAGAACTACAAGAACAGGGTCTACTGCTTATCTCCAAAATTGGGACACACAGGCTGTGCTGCACATTCTGACACTACTTCAGGACACAACCCAGGAATTTATCATTTGATCCCCAGGTATCCATGAGCAGGAAATCCAAGCAATTAAGCTTGAATATTTGCAGAGTGGAACATTGGAGGCTAGGCTTTCTAATGCACCTACTGTGCAGCCTAGACCCAGGTAAAGAATTATAAGGTCCATCACCTAGGCATACACCTCACTAGATGAAGACATACAGTAATTGCAGTCTCCAATCTGCATTAAGGCCCCCTAGCTGGCAGATGACCATATCACAGGGTCAGGACTATTAATCTAATGTTCACTGGCATACCAGTTACGTCCTCTTTGCTTCGAATGATATAAACTGTGCTTCAGGGAATTTCTGCTGCCCTTACCCATTGGCTTTAGAATACCTCTGGGCTGGAGAAGAAGCACAAAAGAGCTTTGGAAAAAACAAAGAATCAATAATGAGTAACTTGTTGGAAGTAAACAGTTAAAATATTTCTTCGGCATGTAGAGAGGAAGAGACCAGCACAGCTGTCATTATTCCAACACTACAAACAAAGTAAAAAAGGATGGAGAGTAGGTCTCAGCATAAAAGAACTGGAAGTACCATTATCCCCAGTTCTCAGGATGGTTCTAGATGATTTCCTGTGAATCCTGCCTCTGCACTTTACCTGGATGATGAATCATATATTTCCCCTCTGTAAAATCTTCTCTGTAGTTACAAAATTGTAATACACTTTTAAAATGAGAATGAGGCCTGAGTAGATGTCTTATATTTGATACTCACAATATTTTCTTTTTTATTTCCATTCATACATTATACCTTCATTTTCTACTTCCTTTTTTCCCATCTTTTTAAGGTGTCCTTGTGAATACTATTTTAAACAGTATTAAACAAGCTGTGAATTCTTCAAAACCAAGAAAAATGGAGGTCTACTCTGCAGTGAGTACTTTCATCTTTCATAAATCTTACTTTGATTTTACCAGAAAAGTAAGTTAAACAAAAAAATAATACAATACAGTTTAATTCAGCTAACAAGTTGAACATCAATCAGTACAAGAACACAGCATAGGCATGGATCTCACCTCAGTTTTAGTTAAACTATATTTGGCAAAGAAAACTATGTATTTTATCACTCATTATTCCTACAACTTAATGGTGCAGTTTCTATTCATTGCATGTTTCCTGAAGTGCTCAAAAGATACTGGCACATAGCAGTGCCTCCAGACCTCTCCCCTGTGGGTTCTTTTTTATTATTACTATTAGTATTTTATTTATTTTAGAGGGTGAAGAGGGCTACTTTCATCAGGCTAAGACCTGCTCAGCTCATTCATTATTCTGTCTCTAACAAGGAAGGGCCAAAGTCAGGGATGAATGTGAGAATAATGCCAGCAGAGAGTAATAAAACCTTTCAGCAATCTGTGTCTTAGGGACTTCCTGAGATAGAATCTGTCTCTGTGTTTAGTTATCTCTTGACAGACTGTCTTCCATCAACTTACCTAATCACTTTTTAAATGCATTTATACTTCTGGACTCTGCAACATCCTGTGACAATGACTTGTGTGTTAAAAAAAAAAAAAGTACTATCTCTTTTATTCACTTTTTCTGGGTCACTCATGAATTTACTATTTTCTGTCACTCCTCTTCTATATTTCCTTTTCCGAGACAGAGTCCTACCCTATTTAATCTTTTCTCATATAGAAACTACTTGATACTTCAAATCTTTCTCACTGTTCTTTCTACATGGTTCTAGCGCTACCATGTTCTTTTTGAAAAGGAAAAAGAATTGCATCCCAATTTTTCACTTCTGCTTTAATACCTTGAGTACAAGTATACTGTTATTTTTGAAACCAATCAGTCTAAAAAGTTCCAGAACCTGAATAATAATTAAACCATAGCTGCTAGACTATAATATAAATAGGTCTAGCAGATATATATATAAAGATGCCCGCAAAATTTATGCATCAAAGTGTTTGGACTTCCTGCCTTCAGCTCCTGTTCCTACGATCCCTGCAAGATGGGGATAAAGGGTAGATGAAGAAACTGCAGGTGGGTGGATAACTGATCCCATAAAAATAGAAGCTAAACTGATATTTCGTTGTATGAGTCCAAACAGAAGGAACAATTGAAATAATTCTGAAGTGGAAGCGAGGAGAATAGTCTTTGCACACAACTCTTTGTCTGGTATACTACCTGAAAAAAAAGTACTTGTACCTTCACTTGAAATGCCCTAGAATATACTACCCTTACACTGCCTTAATCTGACCTTGGAGCGAAAAACACTACTGAAGGAAGGAAAAGCGAAAATGCACTGAACAACTAGATTTATTACTCAGACCCCATCTTGCTTTCCCTCAGTGTCTGTCTCCACAATACTGCCAGATGGTGTAAGACACATACTACAGTAACTCTGGAAATGTTTCCTGCTGTCTGTAGTAATCAGTTAACATATTTTTCCCAAAGGTGAATATGCTGAACACATTTTTACGGTCACATTTACACAGGTTTTCTTCTAGCTTGATTTCCACTCCCTCTCTACTCTTGTCTCATTACTCTGGATGAATGCTAGTTGACCTAATTGACTGTAAAGGATGGTTTTTTTTTCCCTCCAATAGCATGACACCACAGTTGGGGCCCTCCAGATTGCTCTCAATATTTTCAATGGAAAACTGCCACCATATGCTGCTTGCCAGTTTTTTGAACTCTACCAAGAAAGCAATGGGCAAGTATCTTCTTATCTATGCAAGAAAGAGTGTTTAGAATTTGCTACTCTCTTCCCCAAAAACATTTTTCTCTCAAATATTATGAGGAGATACAATTTTGATTTAAATGGATACGTCACTAAGCAGCCCATAGGCACAAAGTTACACTAAAACTAGAGAAAATTACATTTTCTGGATGTGCATCTGTGCTTTGAAAGACAGGAAGAAGAGGTAAAACAAACCTTACAGGAGGGAAGTAAATGGTAAAATAAATTTTCCTGATTCTTCAAATGATAGCAAGAACATTTCCAAGACATCTCATAACTCCCACAGTAAACCAGTTGGCTTAGAAGAACCCAGTGCTGGTGCCATTTAAGGAGCCTTCAGAAGGACCTTTTCAGCTGACTGGTGATCTGTGCAGTTAAATAACCAGCTTTGGCAAAGTGGGGTTTGCAGAAGTCTTTCACAAAGCCTCCATTCTTGGAGAACAGGTTTTAGAGTAGGATGTTAGAGCCTATTTCCAACATGCTGTCTCGAAGTAGGAAACCTTCCATTTAAGAACCTTTTTAAAAAACTTTTCAATGTTGTTAATCAGGCGGTATAGCATCGAAATGCATTATCGGAATGACACTTCGAAGGATCCTTACCTCCTCACTTTGCCAGGGTGCACCTCTTCTTGTCCACTTGAGAAGTTTGCCGAACTAGTTTCTCCTGTGATTACAGAAAACTGGTCAAAAGAATGTGGGAAGAAAGACAAAATGAAAGGTAGTGTAACTTCTATATTTTCCACATAAGACATGGAGGCAGATATTTTATCAATGGCTCCAAACTTTGTACCTTTCACATAATCAACAGATTTCCCTTTGAGTGTGGGCCAGATTTGCTATAGACAAGGAATGTCAGAAGAAATTAAATGAGCATATTCACAAAAGGAGCCGCCTAAAGGCCATGGCCAAAACTAGATCTCTACTTGTTGAAAATGTCTAAGAGAAGTATGGATGTGGGTGCCATGCAAGGGTCCTGTGCATGTTGGATACATTAGACCTTCTGCAGGTGCCAAGCAAAATGGCTTGCAAATGCATGGTAAGATCTGTGCATCTGTATTTCTGCCACATGCACTATGTACTGAGGGCAACGCTGAACTCAATTGTACTGAGTGCAGCTGACCCATGACCTACCAACAGCTGAAAGCTGATAACCTCTTCCTGCCTGAATGTTATTTCTGGGAGGGAGAAGAAGAGTAAGGCAATACATGTCACTTTTCGATAGCCCTGGTATTTCCCTTGTCCTGCATATATTCACCATTTTGCTGATCCCTGAAGAAACTATTTTTCCTTTTTTCATTAACTACACATAGTCCCTCCTGCCCTATGGAAACCTGAGACTAAGATTTACCTATGCACCGGAAGCAATCTATAAATTTCCAGGATTGAAGTATATGTTCTTATGTTGTATATGTCAGTATATGTGATCTAGCCAGAAATATTTCCATTGTACATACATGTAATTACAATGTTAGCTTTACATCTAAAATGATATACATGTATGTCTTTCATTAACTCCCTTTTCATTTATTTTTTGTTCTTCACAGATATCTTTATTGGATTTAATGTTGCTATTGGCTTGTTGTCCCTTTTTAACCTCGTACTGCTCTACCTCCTTTACCATTACGGACGCTGCAGGCGCAGAAACGATTACCAAGACATTTAAAGCAGAGGTAAAGAAATGAAAGAGATGGCAGCTAGACATCAAGAAGTACTTGAAGCTGCTGATATCCATCAGTTTGCTCTGGTCAAATTAATCTCCAAAGCATACTCAATAAACCTGAACAGCTGAGGTATCTGTGGCCTAGCTCCTAAAATTCTAAACATCTGCAGTGAGAAATACTGTAGAAATACGTTATTTTGGGAATTACTGGATGGATGGAATTACTCCAATTTATATCTTTAGGTACTCTACTACTACTATTAATCAATCTTACATCAACTAGTGGGGTGAAGGAATGCTATTGCCTATGCTTTTTTTTTATATTACCTATTACCATTTAGCCCTCTGCTGCTCACCAAGTCTTTCTTCAAAATTGCAGTCTGTAATATTTTCCTTACTTCCTATAAATGGCTATTTTGTTGATGCACAGGAAAATGTTTTTAGTGAGCAGAAGCTGCAACTACTATATGAAAAAGATTCATACCAGCATTTGGACATACTGTTCCTGTGTTTATTCATGCAAATTTGTGCATGAGTTTTGATCTTGGCCTTCAGCTAATAAAAGACTTCAGCCTGCTCTTTAAAGGAGTTACACCTCTATAGCTCTCACTGAAATTAGTAGAACTGGGATAATCTCTGTCACATATCCAGACATCAAGCAAGAAGCTTAGTGCAACAGCATCTTGGTCAGTGTCTACAACTTCAATAATATGAATAAGTAAATACATTAAAAATCTATTTTCTGTTGCTACACTGTTTTCCTATTTTTCCGAGCTCCCAGTCATGAATGATCCTTTTCTCCACATGTTTTCTACAATGTCCCTGTTCTCTGTTCTGCTACAGGTCCCTTCTATAATTTTATTTCTTTGAGCCACTCTTAGAATAATTCCTCAAGCTATCACTCTCTTCATTATCTTTAATTTTAATTTACAATAACTCCTTTAACTCCTTCCTCTGTTCACAATCCCATATGTTAGCAAGATGTACACTGAAAGTAAGAAAACAATGATTCTGAGTTTTGTATGTTGATATCTTCTGCACAATATATTTTGTTTAGATTGTAATCTTCTAATGTCAGGAAAGATGTTTCTGTAACTGCTCTCAAGTGTCATACACTATATTGATAATAAGCACTAATATTGCTGTATAAAATCCTGCTTATTGTCATATGTTTCAAGACTGAATGAAGACTTTTTCATCCTGGGGTACTGCAGAGGATACTGTGAATTACAATACCACAGAGAAGTCTCTTTAAAAATCAAAACGACTATACAAGCAGCTGCCAACAGCAGGGTCAGCCCAACAGATATAATGAGTTCAAGCCAATGTGTTCAAGCTAAGGTGTCCTGTTGAGATCCAGAAAGGGAGAAAGCTGAGAGATGGAGCTGCTTATCTCAGACATAGCATCACAGCAATGTGAATACACTGCTTCTGGACTGACTTTCACTCACATTCTGTGGGGTGCAATGTGGAGCCCAAGAGCCTCAGCAAGCCATCACTGAGATAGTGATCTAGAGATCAGCCCTCAACTTTACAGCTGAAATGTGATATAGTTATATGTAGTGATATTAAATAGCATAAATCAGAGTAACAAACACTTGTGGGAATATAGCACTTCCCAAACATAGCATTTCTTGTAGTAACTTCAGCTACTGAAATGTCCACCTTTTGAAACATTATTTCTCATTCAGTAAAAAGATTTTAGTAGTATCCATGACATTTCCATTTTATCTATTTAGGAAATATCATAATCAACTGATGGACTTTATTCTTACATGTTCAGGATTTTTATTGTATAACAAGTTGATGCAAAGCTGTCAAAAAGATGAAAGGCTGTCCCTAAATCTGATGGTTTAGATGTACAAACTTCAGCTTGTAACTAGTAGTTTTGATCCTCACGCAAAAACTTGAAAGAATATCTCTATTGCAGTCAAATGTGTTAGAGCAGCTCTAGGAAACAAGCTTGAGCTGGCTTGGTTATTATTAGCAGTGTACTCACAGTGGGGAAAAGTTCAGAACAAACTGCAAAACTTATCCTCGCTCCTTTATCTGCATATATATATATATATATATACACACATATAAAATATATACTCAGTCAGTGGCTACCTGATGCTGAGCTCTGTGTTAGCACAGCCACAATGCTGCTAGTATCCACTTAAGGACAGATTGTCTTTTATTAGAGGATGTCAGATACTTGACAAATGAAAATGTCTCATTGACTGATAATGTGCAGTAAGAACCAGTTTTGAAGTATTAGAAAATCAGTTGATTGCCCTCCTCAAGAAGCAGAACAGGACATGTTTTTTCCAAGATTGCTTCCTACAAAAAGGAGTAGATTCAGACAGAAAGTAAAATGTGAAGTGTCTGAGACATCTTGTGTGGTTTATGCTACTCAAGCCTAAGCTGTAACAAAGAATTTCAAAAGATGAAGCAATTCTTATTGCAGTAGGAGCTGTCAGGAAGGAGTTTTATTGTAGGAACACCTTTTTGTTAACAGATAGTCATACTTGAAAATGCATATGCACTTTTGGAAAAGATCCAGTGAACACAAGTTACACAGAATGTAATGACAGGTTCAGATGATGTAACTTCAGAATTAATGAGGGTACATTAAAGATGTAACACATTAGTAACGTAGGCCCTGAATCTCACTTACTGGAAAGACATTTTGTCTTGCCGTGTTTAAATCAAGTAAAATTTCTCCAGTGGAGTAAAAGGTTGTACGTGTAGACAAGTTTGTAACTTTTTTATTTTTTCAACTATATTTACAATTTGCTTAGTAGAATCTACAGACTGTTTGTGATTAGAAAATATCTTGTCTCCAAGCAACTTGTGGCACTGCAATAAAGTACTTTATAGAAACAACTCAACTTTTGCAATTTTATCTTACTGAAAAAACAATGGAGCTTTCAGTATGTCTAGAATTTCCAAACAAAAGTAAATGTTCAGATTTGTTGTTTCTGTAAGAACAGATTTTTAAAGTACTTCTGCTTTGATATGAATAAAGTTGATGACATGAAGCTTTTCAAGTTGCCCTCTAGCAGTGACATCATCTCTCTCTACAAAAAGTACAGTAGCAACTAGTAGCAGCAGGGTTTTCTGGTGCATATGGTAGGCAGTAGTGCATATGCAGCACTTTTCAGCTCAGTCAGCAACAACATCCTCTTACTGAATTGATTTTATTCTGGAACTTCTTTATTCACAGGCCTGAATATTGCACACACTGGGTCAGCACAGCATCTGACTACCAGAGTAATATCAGGTCAGCCAGGAGCACTCATGTTCATTTCTACCTGTAATGTAGGGACATTGGATCCAAATGACATTATTTCTTCTCACTTTAATATATTTTCTTAGCTGTGGTAAGATACAGAAAGCAGAATGACAAATGCACTCTATTTAAAAAAAAAAAAAAAGAAAAAAGAAAATCTCTTAAGTCCAAAAATTCTTATGTCTGGATTAAACCCTAAAGACAAGAGATAGGCTTCTAATTTTTTATCCACAAACAAAAAATACTACAACTGCTGTTCTACAAAGAGTATTAATGACTTACCATGCTGGAATTTGAGAGTGATTTGAGAGCAGAGACTGGCTTCTTCTTAGGCCTTGGCCCATACAAATCCATGCTGAGGTGATGTCAGCAATATTGCATAGGATTGTATTCTTGGCATGGAATTGTTGAAACTACTGTACTCCTTATAGCATTTCTTATAAAGACGGGGATGGAAGATGGACATTTACCTATAAACAGCTAACTTCATTGATTTAGACACTAATGCTTCTTCATCAGAAATTGCCAAGTATTAATACTCAGATAAACATGAGTTGCTATTGAAATAATAGCACATCACTTGAACTATTACATTACATGGTCTCTTCTATGATTAGGCAACTTCACCTCCAAAGGGATTATAGCACTGGAAAGACCTGCAAAATCACATCTAGGAGACCAGGTACAGTTGGAAAGACAGTTAAAAAGACAAAGTCCTGTTTTGCTAATTTCTGTAACTCCTCTTACGAGAATGATACTACCTTTTCTCCTAAGAGTCAGTGCATTATCAAATTTGTCCATCCTGCAGACTGAGGGTCTAGTGGTCTTTTAAAAAATCTGTAGAGAGGAGAACGATGCAATTTATCAGCTCAAAGTAAATAGAGGCAAAAGAAATTGTCCTGGCTTCGTCTCTATATATTTAGCTGAAGTCATGTGCATGTCAAAAAAAAGATAATTTCTTTGTGCTCTGTTTACAGCAGCTAAATCTCTTGCTCTCCTCCTACAAAGAGTCCTTGACTTCAGAGGACACAGCAATTCTCTTAGCTCATCTACCCTATGAACTAAAACTATGGAAAGAAAAGTTGCAAAAGGCAATCTAATCATAAAGTCTTTTCCTTAAGAAGATGAGAATAAAAACGATATATGTATTCAAACACCTGTAATTTCAGGTCCAAATAGGTGAGCACATCTCCTCCATTCTCTAATATACAAGTCGTGACAGCATTTTGGATCAATAATTACAGGAAGACTAACAAAATTCTGTAATACCCACAACTACTGAGCTGTCTGAGGACAGTGCCAATACTTCTTGGAAGTGGAGCTCCTTCATTCTTTCCATTCTAAGGCATTCTCGCAGTTTCTCCTGGCTGCTCTTCAGGAAGCAGCAAGAGCTGAAGCAGATCAGAAGCTTACATCTTGTTCAGAATTTTTGCAACACATGCATTTAAGATTAAAATAGATGTGATTAGTGAATTATTGCTTGTTGTACAACAGTTTCTTTACTTGTTTAATTAGAATATATATACAGAAATACTTTTACAGTACAGGCCAACTCCTCCAGGGCAGTTAAATGAACAATTCAGACATAGTATGTTACACTTGTATATAGATGAGATCATTTGCTACTGATAGAAGCAGCTCTTCATGAGAATCTTCTGTACCCTCTGTAATACAGTGGTGGAAGAGAGCTTTATCAATCCATTATCCACAAAAAACATACTTCTCTTTTCTTGGTAAAAGAGTATGTGGATGAAAAAGCACTGTAGTCTGGCATACTCTTCAAATAAAGTAAATGAAGACCTAATTTTCACTTCACTCAGTTAAATGTTTGGAAAGAAGGAGCTGGAAAAGACAGGCCGTGGTTATCCCATCTCCAGCACAGTTATTGTGTTGTCTTCTCTTGTAAAGCTATTTGTTCTCATCTTTGAATTACTGGTAGGATTGAGGTGAAGGACAATACAGTGAGTACTAGAAGCTTTCTTTTACATATTTTAATGATCAAAATATTCGCCCATACATGTGAACCAAATGAGTCTTTAATCTCCTCAACTCCTCATTCTAACTACCACACTGAACCTCAGCGAATGCACCAAAGCATAGTCTCTGTTGATTTATATCTCTCCCTTTCTGACTATACACTCAGTAGTATCAACACTGTAAAAAACCACTAGCTGGGCTGCTTGGTCTGGTTGTCTGGTTGAGGTTTCACTATGGTTTGAATCTGTAAAGACCATTCTTCACTATGAAGTGCTGTTGTCATTAATGACTGCCTGACTTGAGCCCTAAGAGGAATCCTATATTCTGCAGAATTGCAGGCCAGAGTACAATTACTTACTATTTATTCACCTGATGCTTCAAACAAATAACTCTGAACAAAATGTTAAGAGGTTTTCATAACCATTGTTTTTGCATTATCAAAGCAGACTGAGCACTCTAAACAAACTTTCTTCTTTATTTCAATGAAGTAACTGCCACTTTGGAGAGTGCAGACATCCTCTGACTCTTCTCAAGTGTGTTATTTATAATGATGTATCTCTCTGGTTTAGGAAGTATTTTTAGAATGTAGTCTATATTTGTCATCAGAGAAAACACAAAGTCTAATGTGAGGCTCTTGATGATAGATCTTGACTGTTCAAGAAAGCTATGTATCCTGAAATAACAAAGATAAACTTTAAAAGAACTGCATTCTGAGCAGAAGGATGTTACAGACTCTTGTCTGCTCAAAGTAAATTCTACTAAAGATGGAAATGCTACAGGAATGGTCATAGGTATGGGTTTGGGAGATTTCTAATAATAAAATATAAAAATTTTGAAAATTAACTCATCTGTCAAGAAATGATGGGATGGTCTTGAAGCTACTCTTTCTGTTCTTCTCAGAGATGTTTTTGTTTTCCACCATGCGCTTACATGTCCATTGAGCCTTAGTAAATGTTACTCTGACAAGACCACTCCTGACTTCTCCTGAGTCTCAATGAATGCATAGGAGGGAGGAAGGAGGGGAACTGTGCACAGCTGGACAACACCCCATTCTCAAATCAATCTTTCATTTACACACTAAGCAACTGATGTAAAACTGATAGCAAGCTAACATGACACATGGAAAGAACTCAGACAATCTGTATGTTTCATTATGTGTAATTTGTAAAGAAATTCCATCATGTTTTAAGGAATATAAAAGCAAGAGAAAGCATCTTGAAGATGAATGGCATAACTTAGTCTAGCCAAAGCATACAGTAGAAATGTTACACAGCCTCAGCAGGAAAGCAAACTCAAAAGAATTATGCTTCTGCATATCCATGGTATGTCCCAGTAACCATCAGTAGAGCCTAAAGGATCAGTCTCAAGAGTTAGCTTAAATATAGAAGAAGCTAAAATCTCTATAATCTTGATAAAAATAGAAATTACATAATGTTTGGTTATTTTGTACTTTTATAATGCCTTTCCCAGTATGAAAATATTTTTTTATAGATTCTTTTGCTTTCCAATCATGTCTGGTGGCAAAACAAGTTCTAAACAATCTGGTGAATGCTACGCAAATCATTCCATAAATCAGATCCAACATTTTTGCATAGTGGATGGGCAGCTCCCCCAAGCGTTTACCAACCATTAGATTATGCGGTTTTCAGCAGTCTGTGGGCAGTCCTCTACTTTGACACAAGAGCCTAGTTCTAGGTGGGTAATGAAATATCTTGGTATACACTAGATAGAGTATTTGACAGTCAGCAAAATAATGGCATGAGAAACAAGTGTGATGGAAAAGGCAGTTAGTGTAAGCACCACAAGCTTCTCTTGTAACCAAATATATGAGACAAAAGCCAAGGGATAAGGTACATCCTTTGGGAAAACCCCTCAAGGTGAATTGGAATTCAAAATAAAATCTGCTATAAAGAGAAAATATTTGTTCCACTTTAACATCAGTTAGGGAATGGCAAGCATAAAAAAAGAAGTTTTGTCAAAAGACTGGATCCCAGCTTTTTGGGTACTGTACAGAAACTACTTTGTGGAGATCAGTAGGGGCTGTGGTGTATCCATAGACATCCTCAGGCATATAATTCCAAGTGTTAAACTCTATTTTGGTTAAAAAACTCCTTGGGGTCTCCGGAGTTAAGAGGGATTTCCAAACAGTGACAAAACTACAGGCATACTGCTATGTAGAGGTGTCAAAGCCATGACAGCGCTGGCTTTCCCTCAAGAGTGGCAAATCCTCCAAAACAAGATCGAGGTCACCCAGCTGCTGCAGGGCAGGGTGACTGCCACAGTTACTTTAGGAACTGATAATACAGGGCGTGTCGGAGCAACATCCCGTCTCCTGGCAAGCGCTGACCCGAGCACCCGTGGCATGCTCTGTGAAATTAGGCAGACTACTTGAACCCTAGGAATCTCCCCACCTTTACATTTTTCTCTTCACATCACTTTTAGCTACAGTCCCATGGGCATTAAGAAGGGCTGAGTCACAACTTCCTAAGGATTACTGGGAGCAGTCTGCCACCTACTGCTCAGATAAGATCTTGGTGTTTGCAGCTTCCCGTTTATCATAAGAAATCTTGTTTACATAATCATAGGAAATCACAAGCAAGTTTGTTTTAAATGGGATCTAGCCCACTTTGATGCTTCCGAATTTGAATCTAAAATCATCTTGGACGGTAAAAGCCCTTCCAGAAGTAATTTCTGTTTTAAAGGAGTAGAAAAGATATTATTAACAATTTTCTTCTACATAACATGCAGAAAGTTGATAGGGAAGTTAGTGTCAAATGAACAGATCTTGCTGCCTCAGAAAATACCAGATGTCACTACTGCAATTGGCTCAGGGATTAACCTGTCATCTTCTTTTTCATAGAAAAGAACTTCTATTCAGTCATATTCAATGGCAAAACTTCAGAAGATGATTCTTTTTTTCTGATCTCAGTTAGCCTGTGTTCACCTTGATCTGTGCTTAATTCCCATAGTCAGGTATTACAACAGAAACCTTAAATGGAAGAACAGAGGAAAAACACCTCTGATCAATCCAGCTGTTGATTACAGGCTTAGCTTTGCTATATTAAATTTCCATGCTGACCAAAGACTTTTCACCAGTATTTTCTTACCTCTTGTTGATTACAGTGATGAATCCAACCCATCGTATTTGGCCACTTAGTCTAACACTTGGAATTTCAGCTGGAGATCTTTCAACATTTTGTCATCTGAAGTCAAATGCTCTTGCCACACACAGATACAAGCTTTCTCTCACAAATCAATGAAAGACATGATCGTTCTAGAAAAAGATATTTAAGGCCTAGCAAGATTTAAACTTGATATATATTTTTAATTCTGTGAAAATTTAGAACCTAAAAATTCTAAAACCCCAAGCTGTTAGTGGATAAGATGGTAGTAATTTGAGAAATAACTCATGGCAAGGAAATTCCCACCACCAAATTCTCCTTCAAGTTCTTATACTAATGTAACTACTGAAAATTATGATATACTGAAAGCAAGTCTATTGTTGTAACAAATTTATATTGCTTTTAATAGTAGTAATCACATTTAAAAAGGTACTTCTCGAGGTAGATGAAGTTAATGATCAGAAATTAATTACTAACTTTGTGTTGCCTCCTGCAGTACAGAGCAATGTTACTTGAAGTACATTCAGACAAGACATGAAGAAGGGACACACAGGGTGTATATGAGATAAAAATAGCAAAGAAAATGTGAAGATATGCAATATGCTTGCCTTACAGCCACCTCCTGGAAATCCTCACCTGTGGGATTATAGTTCCACTCACTCTAATCCCTGACACTGAGAGCACTCGCCTAAGCAAAGGCTGGAACAGGTAGGTCCTCCTAGATGGTAAAGGCAGGAGCAGTGAAACAATGAACAACACAGGAAGCTGCAAATATCTCAGATTTTGGGCAGGGATATGAAGACTCTCTAGGAACTTGAGAGGAAGAAATAAAACCTCCTAGGGGCAAAGAATACCCAAACTCACAATGAAACAGTAATATTCTGCATAGGGATGCCTGAAGCCAGAAAATAAAAGGAGACAAAATCCTATGTGACGAGCTGGTTACAAACTGGAACACTGTCAAATGCAGCTTCAGTTTTTTCTAGTTTTGCTTTCAATCAGCAAAGTCCATGCTGTGTCCCTGTTTACTGGTTGGACTAAAATAAATTTAGGGCCACAACTGAACAGTTTGTCCTTTGTCTGCCATGCGCCAAGTCATCACTTTGTGCTTCTGTCAAAAGCTATATTAGTTTTCCCAAGAAACTGGGTGCACCAGCTCTCTAAGTGCTGGTCAGAGAGAAAACCAAGTTTTATTCAAAGACATAACTGCTAGTCATTTTCCATAAGAAGAGAACAGCAAATAAATTAATAAAACACCTCATTTTCTCTTAACAACTACAAAAATGTTAGTTTATTCAAATACAATAAACTAACAATTCAGTTTTGGACTATTTCTGTATAGAGTATTCTATTCCTTACTTGACTTCAATCTTATTCATGCATAGAAAAGTTTTCTTGTAAGGGTCAGGTTGCTTCAGATCATAAGATTCATACTTCAGTAATTAATCAACATATCTGCTGTTATGCAAATAAGTACTTCTTCATAAAAAGATTCAGTTTGAACACGCTCAGTACAAAGAAGGCTCCGTGCCTTTTTTGCTAACAAACCTCTTGTTTTGCAGATTGTGGGTGAAAACTACCAGTAAAAAGCTTGAGCAATTACGAAATTGGCTCACATATTCATGAATTTTATTCTTGACTTTCCTATAGTGGAAGATATTCCTCTTCTCAAAATGCAATTTGGATCAGAAACAGAAATAAAAGAATTCTGTGATTGTATAATAGTGAACATGGTCCTTTTCATGGCTGCTATAACATCACCTCCACTGAGGGACAATTCAAGCATTTTTAAACTTAGTCGGCCCTTGTCTCAAATGGACAGCACTTACTTGCTGACCAACTAATTCAATAAGCACATTAGCTAATTTCACTTCACTGTTAAGTAATTGATCAAAAAGCTGATTAATTTGTATAATCCAAACCGGGCTTATTAGTATAGTACAATAATAATTTGCTATTTTCCAGAAATTAAGAGGTATAAATAAGGATATATTCAAGCTTCTTTCATTACATGCCTCTCTGCCATACACTAAAAATAGGACAGCAGAAGTTCAGGGAAATTTGGTCAAAAAAACCAAACTAGCACTAAATAAGATTACATAACTGTCCATATGCTTATGCTTAAAAACAACAGCATATGCCTTATATACCACTTGATGGTCACGATCTGTGTCAAAGCAAAGCAAAAAGAGTGGGAAGATAATATGGATAATATACTGCCTGAAATGGATGCTAGAAGGGGTGTTAACTTACTGGATGCATTTCTGCCCTGCTTGTTGTGCTTTCTCACATTCATCTACTTCTGTTTCCATTAATTCAGCCAAACGACCCAGTGATCTGGATATTAAGGGTGAAATATTTTCAATCACAGAAGCTGAAATACCAGCATCCCTGCAATACTGAGAAGCTGGTAAGGGACTCAGTGATTCGGTCATAATGAGAAAAACGAAACCAGCAACAGCATGAGGGAAATGAAGGTGAAACCGTAAAGATCTAAGAAAAAATACCTACCAACTCAAAAGAAAACAGAAATGTTCAAAGTACTGCTTCTGCTTATTACAGGAAATGGGAAAGAGCCTGAAAATCATGCTGACTGATGCTCTGTTTATGACTCACTGTGTCCGGCAATCTTACATTGTAACTGTCATTCAGTAACAGGGGAAATGCAAAGTATCAGCTTCTCTATGTCCATTTGCAATGCAGTTTAGCATTATTGCAGTATACTGCTACCTTCTCCTTCTGTTGTTAATGTGGATGTAATCTGATTATCACTCTAAACAGCTCATAACATGAGCTTTATAAGCACCTGTGCCCATTCTCTTCTGAGCCTTCTTCCAAGGAGAGGGTGTGTTGCCTAGGAATACTCCCCACCCTCGTTCAGACCAGCACTAGTGATCACTGACGTTGCACAGAGAGCTTAAAAAATTTCTCACATAAATGATGAGACCTCTTGCCTCTGAACAATAAAGGTGAGAATATGCCTATAGGGAATACTGCCCACCTCTGTGGGTTCAATCACTTTATTTTTCTTCACAGGCTCCACAATGTTAATTGGAGCTTCAGAGTCGAGGACTCCAGGGTAATTGTGCATGACCTCTCAGATCCGAGATCTGTCTGCATCGAGGAGGAGGAGGCACAGCTCCCAGAATCAAGGGTTTTTCTGGCCCTACCACAAGTTTCAGGTTTAAATGTCAATTAAATCAGATGCACCTTGTGCCATCAGTGTGTGACATGCCAGCTCTGCTACGCAGGGTGGCTTTGTGTGCCATTCTTTGCTGTGGGAAGTTATACCAAGATGTAAAGCTACACATAGGAATGTAGTCTAAAATACCATCGCTGATGAGTTTTAGGCATTCTGACTGAAGTGAGCTGAAAGCAAAGTCTCTATAATTAATATCCAGTTTTTCATGGCAAAAAAGGGACACTGAATGGGGAGACAGCAGCTTAAGTAGCCTAGTAAGATGTGTATATTGCAAACCACACACACACAAAGCTAGACTAATTTTTGAAATAGTTGTAAACAGTTTCTGTGGAGAACAGGGGTAGATATTAAGCAGCAGAATCCAAAATGTGAAAAGTAGCAGGTGTTGGGCATCCCATTTTCTGTGGCATGGTGCTGGGGCTAGGGGTGTCTGGTGTAATCTCATAATGAAACTTCTGAATGCTTTGAGAAATTGAACACAGCTCAATAAAACAGCTCTTGAACTAATGTGGACTTTCTTGTCTTTCAGCAAACAGATAATTCCATTCTGTTGTACTTTTGAATGTTTATGAAACTAAAACACATTTTTGCAAAATCCACCATGAAAATATTTTCTACTTGTGGATTGTGCATATAGGGCATTAAACTATTGTTGGGGTGGGGGTCTCTAACAGGTATACAGATAATGCTTGAGATTAAATTGTTACAAAAGCAACACAGCTTTCACATATTATGCAACTTAGACCTTTCAGCCAGAAGTGTTTTCATCACTGCTGCTGTAATTGGTAGGGATCTGTTCACAGATGAATTAGAGTTGGGGAATGTTATTAGGCAATAAAATGTTCTTTTGTTTTCGCAAAAACACCTTGCAGCTGTATCTTTCATAAATGGTTAGTCTGCATTTCTCAGCTAGCAGTCATTCCAAATGTAGGAAAAATGAAAGAATCTTTCTGTTTTACATTCTGTCTCACAAGGCTATAATATCAATGGCTTGGCCTGCAAGTTATGCCATAATTTCCTCTGTTCTTCTCTGTGCTTCATGAACAAATTTTGATGAAAGTGTATATGCCTAAAAACATTCTAGCCCTCTGAAAACAGTAAGATTTTTAGGATTCTCTGAGGCACTGTGGGCAAGGTAAATAATTCCTGTTTATTGCTTTGTCCACAATTATTTCCACTGGGCATTATAATCTCACTTATTTCTACTTCTGTGATTTGACCCCAGGGTAGGGAATCAGAGAATTAGTACTTACTTTTCACCTACTGCTGTACAGGCAGCAGTGAGGAGTTGAGAATATATAAGTGACTCCTTTATAACTCTTGCTGATGAAAACTGTATGGTGTAAGCAACAGGAACCTGTTGCTTGGTTTTCAAAGGTCCTTTTGGTTTGGATGATCAAATTTAAACCTGCACTGCAGTTATAGATACATTCAAGGAATCTCCCTGTGATTCTGAGTGGTTCTCCCAAAAAATTCCTATGACTGAATTTTCTTACTGTCTCACTAATTCACTCTGCTCCTGAAATACTTCAGTGTTCAAAATAACTTTTTTAAACTTTTTTTTTTTTAATTTTTATTTTTTGTTACTCTAGTTGCCAAATACAAATTTCTGCCAGTCTGTCAATGTCCAGTTTCTCAAATTAATAGCATTCTTACTCCTGGGCTAGCATTTAAATTTAACTTTCTACAAAAATCAACTTTTAATAAATAAATTGACAATGAAGTTGACAATTCAATGCCTTAAATATGTGACTGTTATAAAATAGAAGCATGTCCTAAAATATGTAAGACGTGTAAAAGTTGACATGTCACACTGTCAGACAGATTAATACACTGAATAAGCCTGCAAGGTACACTGTTACCTGTTTTTGTTCTCATGTCTATAAAAAGAGACAAGGAGAGATCAAATAGATCAAATAGCAATTTTTTTTTTTTTTAATAGGAGAAGTGTGTTTCTGCTAAAAAACATGTAACTTTTAAAGGTTGTATTAGGATACCTGAAAATTACACACAAGAATATACAGAAAAAGAAACATTAATGTACTTTCAACTAGTCAAATAGTAGAAGCAGAAGGATGTTGTGAAAATAAATTAATTCATGCTCCTGAAGCACTCAGTGTACTGAACAATGTCACAGAAATGTCAATATGGAAATTAGTAAGCTTGAATATTCTGAAACTTGAATAATAGAGCTGGTATAGTGTACACTAAATAAATTCTGGGCCAGCAAACTGAGCAATGTGAACAGAACACAGTATAGCATCCATGTGGATTCAATGAGTCCTTTCATCTTGTGGAGTGAATAAGGCAAAGTTCCCATGGATAAAAGTGGTACACAAGCATGCAGTTATTTGCAAAGGCAATCCTAATCTTCTGGATTTTTTTAACTCTAAAAGACTTTGGGGTTTACAACATCAATACTGTATAGCTATTTATGTACGTAAATGTATAATCCTCTAGGTTTATTTAAAAAACCCACATAGTTACGATGTGGGATTCTATCATATACCACATCTAGATCTGCAACACAGATCTCTGATGAGTATTAAGATAAAAATAACTAACAACAGAATTAAGTTGAGATCCACTAGAGAGGATGTCAAATACCTGTGAGTATTAGGCTTCCCAGCCTGAGTTATCCTGGAGAAACTGTAGTTTCTAGTGATTTCTAGCAGACTATTGTGGGTACTGCCTCTTTTGCCCTGTCTTTTTCAGCCCATTGCTCTGCTAAGCCCTTTCTCCCACTCCTTGCCTCTATGGGAAGATTTGAATCTTCCCATCATCCTATGTTGATTCAGCTTCTATTCCTCAGATCAATTCCTGTCTACTTCCTAGACATTCCCAGTCTTTCTTCTCAGCTACTTGTATGATTAATAGTGTTTTGCTAGGCCAGATCTAGGTATTTCTTCTCCTTTTGCTTTCCCTCTTCTGTGAGTTGCCCATATCAGTTTTCTTGAAAAAAGAAAATTCCTCTTCTCTCTACATAACCACTTCTGCTCACAGTAAAATTTTCAAAATTCATAGCCTCTCAGCTCTTCCTATCTTCCCAGTTCTCAGGTCTAGCCTGCAGAAGCTGACTGATTACTCCCTTTCTCTCTCAGTTGTTCAAGACATTTATCCATCCTATGATTCCCATATGCAAAACCCACTCCTATTATGCTGGGCACAGATAGCACCTGATCTCCAGTTCTATTACTTCCAGAACTCCAATTTCTTCTTTGCCTCGGTCCTCACCTTTCTCACAGTCTACTCCTTCTGCAATGCCTCTTTGTGTTTCAGCACACTTCCCTGCATGGGTGTGTGCCAACAATGGGAAGAAATACCACTTGGGATATCTGCAGTGCCTTCAATCACAAAATGGTCCCCAAGAGACAAATATTTCAAAGACTAGTTCACCTTAAACCTTTAAGGCTTGCAATGCTAAGGTGAAGCATTCCCAGGATGAACTAAGTATATGGAAATTATCAGACATTTTATTAAGGTTTCCACTGCACATAAGTGTACAGATTTTTTTCAACAACCTGGCTAAATGCAGTCAAAAGAGAACGTAGTCAAAGACTTCCTCTATGAATTGGTTGCTAATTTGTTTTACGTGCAATAAACAATACATTTCTCCTTCGTATTTTCCTTTGAAAAAATATGACCACACATTTTTTAAACAATGTAATTTCATTAGTAACTGCTACATCATTGTGCATTGCTATTTAGTTCCACGAAAAGATTAATTTTACTATGAATGACGTCTGAGACGTTAAGCAAATCTGTTGTATTCACTTTTCTTACACCAGATGTACCCACATAAACTACTAAGACTGGATTGCAACTAATACTGGAACTTATCTGTTGGAAGGTAAAAGAGTTAAAAGATAATTTGCAGATTATCTTCAAAAGACACACCAAAAAGACCAGGTTATACAAGGGTATAGATGGATTAGAGATCAAAATTTAATATGGGAGTATTTACTGCACATAGGTCAATGCCAAAATGAAAGGATTATCCAAACAGAAAAGGAGTTACTGGAGGAATGCCATGAATATGAATACAGATTGGCACGAATCACTGTATTGAAGATACTTATTAATAATTTAACAAAATTTATCACAAAGTTAATTAGCTTAGGCTACAGTTATTATCAAGCTATTAGCTAAGATAACAAACAAGTCATCATTTAACAAGTCTATCAGGAAATACAGAATTATTAATGGGGAGCATCCAGAAGTTACCTTTTAATTAATGCCACAAAGAAGGTAAATTATCATTATTTTCTGCATTTATTTTTAGACAAAATATGTTAAGATACATAAAAATTTGATGTGAGCTTTGAACAGCTGCCAGATTGTCAGCATAGTCTTAATGCATCTTTGGAATAACAAAGAATAGAACAAAGACTGATGCCGTAAGGGGTCTGATTTCCAGAAAGCCCTTTGTGTAACCTGCATTTTGGCGCTTGCAACAATTTTGCAGTAAAAGTGACAAGATCCACGACAGAGGTTTCCAAAGGCACGTTACTTAATCAGGTTTACATGGGACTTGTGCATTTATTTCCTCTTTCAAAATCTTTCTGTTTTCCCCTCTCAGTCAAGTCATATAATTAGTCATCAAAAGAATACTGTCATTGTTATTTGGCCATCTAAAAATCGCAATTATTAAGCATATTTCCTGTTAATTATCTTAAATTTATACTAAGCTGTGGTGTACCTCTTAGATACAGTCTTTAAGAAGACTGGATAGATCCCCATTACTTCATGGCAGAAAAACAGTACTTGACCTTAGAGTGGATGGTCCTGCACCCTCCAACACGGTAAGTTAAGCAAGAGAGAAAAGTAACTATTCCCAGTTCTAGCAGGAACTTATTTTCTTGTAAGACAAGGAATGGGAGAAAAATCTCTCAAAATGTCTCATTTGTGTCATCAAACAGATGACACAAAATTCTGCCCCACCATTAGAGACAGTACTCGGAAGAGAAGTTAATTTGTCCATTGTTTGCCGCTTGCAGGCTAGGTAGAAACTTGTTCTTTGTTATTGTTATAAACCACAATATATCTGTTTTAAAAGTAATAGGATCTCTGCTATTTTAACTTGTATTTATAATCATAATATTTACTGTTGCTGCAGAGAATCCTAGCATTGGCTCTACTGTATCTGTACTGTAGTGTGCTTGAAGAATTCAAACATCCTAAACCACTGTCTTTCAGAATAGGTGCAGATCACAGAAATAGCCAATGGACTATTAATTATTCAGTCATGGACTAGAACTTTTCATTCCTTCCAGATTTCAATAATTAGATGCTAAGGAGACACCTTGCTCTATAGATTAGAGGTGACCTGAACTCTTTTGCAAATTAAAGTATTGAAATGGACAAGGTCAGATTGACATTTGCAGTACTTCAGATGAAAGATCTGGAAGAACTTAACATGGGTTTGCTTCTCTAAAGTGGATTGAAGCAATTTAACATTTTATCTTTCAAGAAGGTATCAAACCTGTGTTTTGCTATTCTTATTTTGAAAATGAGAATGGCTCTAATAAGATTTCTGACTCTGTAAGTGACTTGGAAAACTAAAGGTGAAACACTACCTTTGCCAGACACAGGTAATAACAAAACTGCCATTGACATTAATTCTTTTTGAGTTAAGTCTGCAAACTTTTAAAATGGAGGTGTTAAAAATACAATTTTCGTATTACAGCATTTCCACAAACCTTTAGTTAAACAGGAAAAAGACATCCTATCTCTAAAAAGATCCAGTAGTATAGTCTCACAAGAAAACTAGAATGCTGTTATCTGCACACAATGTAATTTACCACATACTTTACAATTAGACAGTAAGGAAATACTGGTCCACTTTAATTTCTGAAAGATATTGTGCCATGTTGTACAATATATTTTCCATAACTTCCTGTCAGAACTGCTAACCACACCTTCCTTGCTTGCTTTTTCTCTGAATAATAATTTCAAAATTATTATTTCACTGTCTCTCAAATTTTCTCTTAGTGTGTCCTCCTTTCCTTTTATCAGTTGTTTGCATTAGAACCAAAGTTAATATCACTACTTACATAAAAGTATGTCCAAAAAGTATGCCTGCAGTTACTGAAATACTAGTTTGAGATTAATAAACATACTGAAATATAATCTGTGCTGTCTGATTAAAATCCATCCATGAAAATACTGATTACTACTTTGTTACACCAATTCCATTATGCAAATGTCATTCTTTGTTCCCAAGTAATAACCTAGCAAGCTGTTGCTTTACCTGATGCATTTTACCTACCTCTATTAAACAAAAAATAAGTACTAAGACAAAATAAACATCCCCTGAACAAAAAAATCCTCTGAGCCAACTAACCAAGAAAACCAGATATCACTCCAATCCTGTCCAAAAACTCTTTCATGCACTCAAAGAAACTCTTCTGAATCATATGACCTTCCTCTGAAATTAGATTCCTACAATTCCTAGTATGTTAATAAAACATTAAATCTTTTTTTTACTCCCTTGAAGTTCTGTAACCAAAAGCAATTTATCAGCTTCCCCAAAGTAATGTTATTTTCCCATCAGCGCTATTTTATCACAGTGCCCCAGATTCAGAGGACTAGATTTATCAAAAGAATGACTGATTACTATTTAAATATCTTAAGCAAAATATAAGACAGATGGTTTATCATAGAATCACAGAATATCCTGAGCTGGAAGGGACCCACAGGGATCATGGAATCCAACTCCTGGCCCTGCACAAGACATCCCAAGAGTCACACCATGTGCCCAAGAGCATTGTCCTAATGCTTCTTGAGCCCTGTCAGGCTCGGTGCTGTGACCACTTCCCTGGGGAGCCTGTTCCAGTGCCCGACCACCCTCTGGGTGAAAATCTTGCCCCTGGTATCCATCCTAAACCTCCCCTGACTCAGCTTCATGCTGTTTCTTAGAGTCCTTATGACAAATAAAAAAGGATATTTAAAAAATAGCTGTTTACCGCCTGTGGTTTTGATCTTTTTTCTCCAAGATAATTAGTTCCAGTTAGAGTTTTTTCGTCATTTCTCTCTTCATCTGCTGACTTTAATGACACTGTTTTAAAGGAAAGGCCATAGTAAGCTCATGTCTTCGAATGCAAGTGTTATTTAAAAACATTCAAAATATTTATGCCAGTCAGTATGTATTTTAAGGAGGTCGTGTTATAATGCTGCCGTAGTTTACAACATTTTTGGGAAATCTTACATGTGGTGCAGAATATGGGGAAGTTGGCGGGGAGCTCAAGAGTCCCATAACAACTCCGCAGGGTGGTTAGCCAACCACACAAATCAGTGATTCAGCCTCCGCAGCCTTGATGTGGCATTTTAACATCGCCTTTACAGTCACGTAAGTAATGTGCAGCATTAAAAAAAGCGTGCTCTGCCTTTTTTAACTGTTCAACGCGCCCTTCACGGCCCGAAGACGCTGCGGCGGTAGCGCACCGGTCAGTGACGTCCCTGAGGCCACGAGGACTTCGGACCCCGACGGCCCGGCGCGCGCGCGGGGAGCCATGCCGGTTCCCGGCAGAACCGGGCAGGGCAGGGCAGGGCAGGGGGTGAGGGTAGGAAGGAAGGGAGGGAGGGAGGGAGCAGGGCGGGCAGGAGGGAGGAGGAGGCAGCGCGGAGCACATCAGGTGACCGCGTCCCGTGACGGCTCCGGGCCGCACGGCGGCTGCGCCGAGGGGGCGGTCTCGCTGCCCGAGCTAAGATGGCGGCCTCCAGCGCCAGGCTCTGAGGCAGCGGCAGCGGTGTAGCGGCTGCCGCCCGCCCGGCCGGCCGGAGGGTGAGGGGCGAGAGCTCCGCTCGGTGCCCCTTCGCCCTTATCGCCGGGAAGGCGCATTGCTGGTGGGGGCAGGGCCGGGCAGCGCGGGCTCCCCGGCCAGGGAAATCCCAGCGGCGGGGGAGGTGAGGGAGCGGCGGCGGCAGCCCCCGCCTCCTTCCAGGGTCCCGGACGCTGCTCGGGGCCGGATGGACGGGCGGGGGGCGCGCCCGGCCCGCGGGGCTGTGCGGGGAGCGGGATCGGGGCTGGGGCAGGGGCAGCGCTGGCTCTGCCGCTCGGGGGTTGCTGCTGCTGCCGCCGGCGCAGCCCCAATCCTGCCCCAGCCGTGAGGGGCCTGGGGCTGTGAGCGGGCGTCCCTCGTCCCCAGCGTGGTACCTGTCACCAGCCGCTCGCAGCCCTCCGCTTCCTGTATCCGAGCACGGGAGAGGGCTGGGGTTGTTCTCCAGCCTCAGCCCGCCCGGTGCTTCACTCGGCATGCCCTGCACCTGATGCGGCTTCTGTAGCCGCCGGGCAGAATTTGTCCTCTTTCTTAGAAGAGTACTGACGTGTCCATTAAGAAAAGTACACGTTATTTTCTTCTTCCTGTCGTCAGATCAAAATATACCCGTCAGGAGATGCTTTGGGAAATAATTTATGAAGGGTGGGAAAGATGTGGCATCAATATGCTCTCACAGAAATGAGTTTTTATTTCTTTTTTGAGTGCTAACAGTGTGCCTGAAGAGCATGAGCAGAACTAGATGTATCTTTCAGAAAATCTGCTCTTACTGTGGTTATTTTTCCAAGAGGGTTTGAATTTCTCCCATGGATGCTTTTAGCTTGCTTTTTGTGTTCTGAAAGTCAAAACAGGCATATTAGATGGTTTTTTGTCTGCGGTGAGCTGCCAGCAGTCTTAGGGATAGATTTTCCTGTCGGGTGGTGCAAAGCTTGTACCTTAGTAGCTTTGCCTCTACTGAGGGCCAAGTTCTGAGCCATAAAAATGTGTCTTAGCACTTCATTTTGGGAGGAAGAGGTCTTTTTTCTCTTTTCAGCTCAGTGCTCTCAAGCTGAGGGAATGTTTGAGCATTCTGCTGGAGGGGGAACATAGGCCTAGCAGTTTATTCAGAGACTTCCTGTGAATGCACTTAATTTCTGCTATGTGGCTGCTTTTGAAGTTAATGTAGTCTGAAACATGTTTTCCCTTTTTCTCTTTCACAAATAAGATCTATGGTGGTTGGAGTAGGTGAAATTGAGCAGTTAACTGCTTTGTTTCATGTTACTTAGTGCTGGTTAGATAATACTGCATTTCAGAAAATATTCCTTGTTTTAAAGTTTATGTTCTCTGAAGTTGAAGTCTTGTTTTTGTTGATTAATATAGATTTGTCTGCATAGGCTACTTGCATGTAGTGAGATACATTGAAAAGGAGGATGCTGTTGAAGGGATTACTAGTGACTTGACTTTTGTTTTAGGATTGAGTTAGGAAGATGCTCTACACTCTGCCATGAACAAGATCAAAATAGCAGGACCAGTATCACAGATGTGAAAATTATGCTTGTCTCTAGCGTGCTTTAGTTCATAGATATGCAGTTGGGTCTAATTCTTGCCTACTATAGGCAGCCAAGTGCCAGAACGCTTAACTAGAAATTATGGGTGCCTCTCTGTTATTACTGACAGTTTTTTCCACTTGCAGCAAATATCTGAGTGTTTAGAGACAGAGCTGCATTTCTGTCCCTGTGTGGGATAGACTTTCCAGGAACTTTAACCTTGTATTTCAGCCTTGCTGAAACACATTTTTTAAAAGATTGATTTCGTATTTATTGCTTGCTCCTCTGGGTGTCATGTGGCATTTTTCATAGTTTCCAAACACATATTTGTCCTAAGGGACTGAATCACTGTATACTTCCAGATTTTAAGTGATATGCTGAGGCTTGGTCTTGAGAGCCAGATCTGTTTTTCATACTGAGGAGGTGACTTTGCTTTTAACTTGTTTGAAGCTCAGTAAGTGTAACTTTCTGACTTAATAATTCTTCTGCTGGCACTCAACCATATCTTGAAGTGTTAACCTTCAACTGCTTAGCTTCCTGATTTGCTTCCAAAAAAACTATTCTCATGTCAAAAAAATTAACAACTCTCTTGCCTCACTAATAAAACAGAACATTATTCTGAAGAAATATGACAAGATCGCTAAACTGTGACTGAAAGGAACACTTTTTTAATTCTTCCTTCCCTTAGTGAGTAAATCTTTTTGTTCTGATACTAACCTGTCTGTCTCTGGTGAATCAGATTGGTTCACTGGTAAAGCAGAATGCTAATATAAATTTAGAAGAAAATCAGAATCTTCCACACTTTTTCTTACCCTCAGCAGTGATCCTCAGTGAGTTAATGGGTCACCTGGAGGATGGATGCTGATGTCACCATCATTTATTGTAGTAGTAAGGCTGTCCTGAGCCACTGAAGGTGGGATTGCTGCTATCACTGAGGCATGTAGCTTCTTTTAAGGCTCTGGTGGGTCTTGTCTCTTTCCCTTCGTACAAAAAGGACTGAGAGTTCCTACACTACAGGTGAAGAAATCTGTTTCCACAGCTGATTAGGCTGTGGTACTTTAAGAGAGGAGTACTGTTCGGGCAAGAGGAGAAATTAAAGCTTGTTAAAAAGCATCTGTCTGAAGGCAAAACCTGCCAGTTAGTGACGACAGCAATGAAAGAGGTGGCTGAAACCTGGACAGCTAAAACATTTCAGCGCAGGAAAACTCACTCACTTAAATAATGGCTTTAAAGCTATAGAGGTGTAGATGACTGGAAATCAGGCTCCAGACCTCTAAGCTAGAAGGCAGATATATAGAATCACAGAATAAAAGACCCTTAGGGTTTTTTGTAAGTGCTTTGCTCTCATTTCTTTCCAGTTGGTCCCTGTTTTTATACTTGTAGTGTGTCTTCTCTCTCTCAGAAAAGTCACACTTGAGCTTGCTATGAGTATCTGGCCCTGTGTAGTAAAGACTTTCCAGGAACTCTAACTTGTATTCAGCCATGCTGGAATAAATCTTTAAAACAAAATCTCAGTTTCTTATCTGCATTTCTCTTCCCCTTTTGCCCAAGAAACCTCAGTTTCTTATCAGCATTTCTTTTACTCCTCCCTTCAATGGAATAGAATAACAGTCCTGTGTGGGACTCTGAATCCTACCTTGTTAAAACCTTTGCTTAAGAAAGATATTGAGGCTTTGTAATAATAGAGGGATAATATGATAAGGAAAAAACTCAGTCTGAATTCTGCACTAAACTTTGAACCCACGTCCAAACTTCTGAAGGAAACTTATGTATAATTACAGCTGTGCCTATTGCTTTGATGCCTGCAAGGTCACAGCTTTGCTTCTGACTCCACAAGTGCTAGTTTGAGACTGACTTGTCTAGGTTTCCTGAAATAGATTGTTTTTCCAGATGGTAGTTTTGTCTAAAGAATGTGAAATCCTGGAAAAGTGGAAAGTGCATGCAAGTTGAGCATAGCTTGTGTAAGATACCTACTTGTGTAAAAGGTCCCTTTCAACTTAAACTGTTCTATGATTCTGTGTAGCCTAAACTCTGAGGCAGGGGGAGTCCTGGAAGCAGTTCAGGCCCTTTAGTTTAAAGGGTTGCTATTTCTGGTACATGAGGCACGCAAAAATGTGGTTTCAGCTCTTCCCCTAAAGCTGTTTCACTGCTATTTACAGTACTACGAGAACCAAATAGGAAAGTATTGTTGAACTTCAGTCCTGTGAAAAAGCTGATTAATATATCCAGGGGATATTTTGGGGAGTGCCTTAGTTAGGCTCCCAAAAGAAGTTGCATATTGTAGACAATACTTTGCCTGCAGAATCCTCAGATTATTTGATTGTAGTTTGCATTCAGCATGCACACTCTCCATCAAACAAAACATGTTTACAAACTGCTACTTTCAAAGTAGGTTTTGCCTCTGCTCCAGTGGAAATAGAACCAACTGGGTGTTTTTCTAGTATCAAACCTTTGAAAACCATCAGTATGGGATATGCAATAGCTATGCTGAGAAGTATTCAAAATTCAAAATAACCTTTGAAGTTGTGACTTCTCTACTCCTAGGTACCCCAGAACACTAAGATGATTGTTAAAGTTAGTATCTTGTGGTTCTGGATGCTTTTATGAATGAAATAACAAATTTCACTCAATTTTTGTGTTAAGTCAGTCAACTTTTTAAAAGTCTATCAAATATGGGAAGAAGAGATAAAGGTAAAGAATGTTCCCTTATTTTAGAAAATTAGAATGATATGACTAAGCAGGCCACTATAGCTTATACTGGCAATATGGCTAAACTTGATTAATGGTAAAGCCTGATGTGTTCTGCAAAGTCAATAGTTATACTGCCTTAGGTGCTAAAATTACAGTGTATCACACTGTAGGATAGTGATTGCCACACTGGTTCTGCTGGAATGAGTGAATGAAGAGAACTTCTTGTTTTCTTGTAAAATATCTTTGTCTTTGGTATGAACTATTTTTTCATCTTGTTCTTACTGTGACATCAAAGACAACTGGAAAATAATTGCGGGAGTTTAACACAGCAGCTCAGAACACTAGGCTATTGTTAGCCATTCTCTCTGTTAAACTGCTGGAAAATGTGTACAAGAATTAATTGTTACTAGACTTGGGCATATATTGCTCCTGTGGTAGTCTCCTCAGTGGGAGGGACAGCTGCAATCACTGTCCAGAAGCACAGTGAGTAAAGCATCAAAGCTAAATGATTTTAGTCCCTTTCATCTAAACAAAAAAGCAGTCTGGTGACTTTGTCACTTGCACTTCAGGTACAATACTTCACTTATCAGTATCCTGATTCTAGTTAGATGCTGTTGTTAAAATTACTGGAAGCTGCTGGTAGCTCATAAATGAATGTTTCTTAGTTCTGTATTATTAGGAGTAGATATTTGCAACCTTGAGAAGATCTTGCTTTAAATACTCCAAACTAAGTGGTGTTCAGGTCTGGGAGACCTAATAGAGCTGGTCAGAGGAGTCTGGTATTGGTGAAACTGGAATTACAAATAAATAGATCTTCTAATCCTGTACTTACTGGGGCTAGTCTTGTTATAAGCCTCTTATTTTATTTTTACTAATACTTTAGTCAATGTCAAGAAAATGGCTTTGAAAGAGGCATGAAGACTGAATATATGGCATGTTGTTTTGAAAGATAACTTTAAAACAAAATTACCAGATCCAAAGTGTGCTACTGTACAGTAAGATCTGTGTCGTTTGGATAGAGTGTGCTGTTTTGATTCTTATCCGTGGTGATAATAATAGTTCTTAAACCAAGCAAAATGGAGAACTTCAGGAGTAATCATAGAATGCTTTGGGTTGGAAAGGACCTTAAAGATCACCTAGTTGCAATCTTGCTGCCATGGGCAGGAACACCATTCACTTGACCAAGTTGATCAAAGCCCCATTCAACCTGGCCTTGAACACTTCCAGAGCTGGTGTAATGGGGTGTCCAGAACTAGTCTGGGCAACCTGTTCCAGTGCCTCATCATCCTCACAATAAAGAATTTAATCCTAACATCTAACCTAACCCTCCCCTCTTTCAGTTTAGAGCTGTCACTCTGTGTCCTGTCACTACATGCCCAAAGCCCCTCCCTAGTTTTCTTGTAAGACCCATTAGGTACTGGAAGGCTGCTGTAAGTTCTCCCTGGAGCTGCTTTTTCTTCAGGCTGAACAACCCCAGGTCTCAGCCTGTCTCCATAGGAGAGGTGCTCCAGCTCTCTACTTGACCATCTTTGTGGCTCTCTTCTAGACTCACTCCAACAGGTATGGAGCAGGTCCTTCTTACATTGGGAGCTGCAGAGCTGGACACAACACTGCAGGTGGGGTCTCACAAGAGTGGAACACAGCACAAGAATCGCCTCTCTTGGCCTGCTGGCCACTCTGCATTTGACGCAGCCCAGAGTGTGGTTCTGGGCTGTGAGGGCACATTGCTACCTTGTGTCAACTTTCTCATCAGCCAACACCTCCAAATCCTCCACAGGGAATGCTCTCAAGCCATTCTCCACCCAGCCTGTGTTTATGCTTGGGGTGCTCCAGCCCAGGTGCAGGATCTTGCATGTGGCCTTGTTGAACTTTGTGAGGTTGGCGCAGACCCACACCTCGCACCTGTCAGAGTCCTTTTAGATGTCATCCCTTCCCTCCTGCCTGTCGATTGCACCACACACCTTGGTGTCATCATCAGACTTGGTGAGTCCACTGTCCATATCCCAGATAAAGGTGTTAACACATTGCCAGTCTCAATCTTGACTTCTGAGGAATGCCACTTGTCACTATCTCCACTTTAACATCGAGCCATTGACTGCAACTCCTTGAGTACAACCCTCCAGACAATTCCCTATATCTGAGTGGTCCATCTGTCAAATCTGTGTTACTTCAGTTTAGGGGCAAGGATGTCATGCAGGGCAGTGTCAAATGCTTTGCAGGTCCAGGTAGATGATGTCAGCAGTCAGTAGTAATAATGCTGTTGAATATCTTGCCCCTCATAAAACTTTGTTTCCAAAAGCTGGCTTTAGAGAATTTAACTCGCCACAAGTCATTGCAGTATTAACTCTGAAGATTTGACTCAAAGGTTGAGTCATTGAAACACGTAAATACTGCTCTTCTCTATTCCCAGAGGCAGTACTTCAAGTTTCCTTCAGTAGGTAGTGATGATTGTGCTGGTTCTTCACCTGAGGG
This sequence comes from Orthonyx spaldingii, assembly GCA_013397795.1. NCBI lineage: Eukaryota > Metazoa > Chordata > Aves > Passeriformes > Orthonychidae > Orthonyx > Orthonyx spaldingii. The sequence goes on along the minus strand of VZTJ01004660.1, from coordinate 684,835 downwards.
AAGGAATTCTAGAGTTCATTTTGATCAGGTTATCCATTCTTCATGCTTATGGCTCCATAACTGCTACAGCCTTTGCTCAAAAAGAAAATAACCTAAAGTTGTAGAGGGTAGAAATTAGCAGTGAGTTAATGTTACAGGTCATCCATCTGAAAATAAGATATCTTCCTTTGCCAAATCAAGCAGAGTTAACTGAATGTAAAAAGATAATGGGTTGTTATCTAACTTTCAGCAGGGTACTGACTGGGATTGGGTTGCTTCAGGCAAGCTGTGTTCTTGTGATGTTTTGGGAATGCCACCATGTTACAAGTGTGAACCTGAGAGTGGTACCATTCTTCACTCCGTAACAGGGAAGCCTGTTCTAACACATTTGAAAATAAAACTGATGCTGTAGCAGTAAATGGAGAGTTACAAGTTCACTCTTGTACTTAATCTGGGAATGTCTGCTTAAGTTCTTGTCATACGTAATAACAGCATGGTGAAGTAAAAGGGAGGTTAATTCCCTAACTACTCAACATGCATTGGTTTCAGCCACTGAAGATAGTAGTGTTTAGAAGCATTCCTTAGAACATAGCAGCTCCTAAAGCAATGATCCACTCAAGCAGTTGTGGGCAAGTTTCACTAAATTCTTCTGTGTGTACATTTAGGGAATAGCTATTCCTGTATAAAATAAGCATGTCAGGATGCAAGTGGTGAGATTGCTTAAACTTTTACAGCACAGGAATCGTACTTAGTCAGCTCTTTAATCACAATGCTTAGCTAATAAGTAAGTTTCTCAACCTCAAGTTCTGTTTCAGACTGGAAAACAAACTGTTCTGTGTATCCAGCTATCTCCTCGCTGTTTATTTCAAAATTGCAATAGGACTTTGGCTTAGCTGAAGTTACAGGTAGAGGGTACTTAAATAATTTTGGTATCACACAATTTTCAGGAGTAAGCATTTTGAAGATGACATAAAATGTACTTGAATTTGAATGTGCAAAGGTGCAGTGAAAGCAGAGTAATTAGTAGAGTAATATGGCAAATGGGGCATAACTTACTGGAACCTGGTACTGTTAAGGACTAGCTAATGTAACACATGCAGTGAAGAAACTAACAATTCTTGTGCAACTTGGCCTATGCGTTGTTTGATAAACATAAGTTTAAAAACAAAGTCTTTTTGTCTTGAAGCATATTGATGATTAGTGAACTTTGGTTTTAAATAAAAATCCTGAGTACTAACAGGATGTCGCCTTTGTTTTCAGGTCTTGGCACAGAATGAATATAATTAGAGAAAACAGAGATCTTGCCTGTTTCTACACAACAAAACATTCATGGAGGGGAAAGTAAGTAGTTTGAAGTTTGTTAATTTTGATTTTTTGCTTTTAATGTTTTGTGTGACATTTCTTCTCTCTGTTATTGGATTTAATGGCATAGTTTTAACTTCATCTAACTGATGGATGAAAATTGAACTAAAGGCTCCTACTGCTCAGTCTCTGAACTGAATGTATCTAAACTAGAATAAGTTTGGATTTTAAACGTTGTGTTTTAGCCTTCCTCTGCTTATGTTCCCACACTGCAGTGTAGCTCTGAAATGGACCACCTGACTTAGCTTCTGAGTCTCTTGAACTTACTACATAAAACACTAAATTTAAAGTGGAAATACTCCTTCTCAAAACAGGTTTATGGAAGAGTAGTGTCTTAGGTACTTTAATAGATGAGGATCACTAGTCCACACTTATACTTAACATGTTGTGTAGTAGATTATCTGTTAAACTACTAACTGACATAATTTGAAGAATTCTGCTAATAGAAACAAACCTGATCCTAATGGGAGTCTAGGAACTAAAAATGAATTTTTGGTGATGCTTCTGTCTGCAAAAGCTTGGGAATGTCTAATAAAATTATCCATTAAGTTATCATAACTGGTATCTGTTATACTGTGTCTGAAGTCAGCTGTTACAGGACTTTATTTGGTATCCTTACCCAGTGTTCCTTTTCACATGCATATTGTCTATGTAGAATGGGATTTTTTTCCTTGCTGTCTAAACATTAACATAATAAAGAGGGTGTATTATCTGCACCTTGGGAACATGAGAACTGTTTGATTCTAATGGTTATATGAAGAGGTACTGTCCAAATCTGTTGTTTGACCAGTAAATTGAAACTGGTTAGTTTTTTTGTCTGCCTGACACATTCATCCTATCAGAGACTGAGAATACTGAGAAGGAAAGGAGGATGGGATTGCCAGAAGCAGCAGTCATGGATCTTTCACAGTTGTACTTTGAGGAACCATGAGATTGCTTCAATGTCTAATCGAAGAACTCCCTGCTTTTTTGTCAGTAAAAATTAAAACTCCGGATAGTTCAGAGTCCAGACTAGACTGAGCAGTTCTCTGAGTGCAAAATCTTTCCTCTTCCAAGACAGAGTTTCAATTGACTTGAAAGAAATTGTTTAGTATTTAGTTTTATCTCAGTAGAATTGTATTCAGTACTTGTGTAAATTGAGTCTTATCCATGAATTTCGAATTGTGTGGGCATGGGTGAATAAACTATTTCCCTTAGTAACAATAAGATACTGTACTGGGGTAGAATATTAGAACAGTTTGTCCCTCCTAATTTTTCTGTTCCCCAACAGAAAATGTCTGGTCTCTTCCTCAGAATTTTCTGTGGCATATGTGCAAATTTAGTGTGCATGTCATTTGAGCCACTTGGTGAAAATCAAATACATAAACCTCAGGTTTCTTCTTTTGCCCAACTCCGTTCATTAAAGAGCCTGAGGCAAGCTCTTAGAGTTATGATCTTGAACCTTGATGGTAACGTTCTGGTACACTTATAGAAGTCTTATAGAACTTCAGGCTAAATCTAAAGCCTAGAATAGATTTAGTTTAAAAATTCAGTGGTGTTAGTTCTTTTATAATGAAGGGGAAAGAAGTATTCAGTAAGCAGTTGCTTCTTGTTTGTTACATCAGAAGCTTATTTAGCTTTTAGTAATTTTATTTTTGAATTCTTTAGTCCACTCAGTTCATAGATACATTCTAAGTATAATCTATGTATAACATTGAAAAAAGCAGTAGCTTAGTGTGTGGTGCTAAATGAGCCTGAATCATTTTGACTACTCATAGAATTTGTCACTTTGAATATGGGCTCTGTGTGTGTCTGTGAAGTATTTTCTAGTAGTACAAATGATGATGCTCCAGTGTTAATCTGTAGATCTGTAAAATTAATGAAGATTGTTTTTCTGTTGGGTGTGGTGGTATGAAATTTGTCTACTGGTTCATTCTGATTAAAAAGATCTCTACAGTGATTTGAAATAATTAGTGAATAGGCAATTGCCTTTTTACTGGCAAGAAGACATTTGCGTCAACTCTTCTCAAAGCAGCCTGGGATTAGACAGTACTGCAGAGTAGTTTGAGAGATAATTAATAGTAAACTCTTCAAGTCCTGGAGGTATGAATACCTTTCTTACATATTTAAAGGTGAAGTTCTGAACAAGAGTAGGCCACATGTAAGAGCTGACTTCTGAATCTCTTCTGTTCCTGCAACAAGACTTCGGTCTTCTGAATTTACCTAGGGAGAGAAAACAAGGGAAATGTCAACTCAGCAAAACTGCTGTTCTGTCTTGTGTTCCTTGTCCCATCACATATTAGGAATGCTGGATAATAAATGTTTCCTAGATCTTGAAATGTAGGCTTGAGCATGAAGGGAGAAAAGGAAGGGGCTATGATGTTTGGAAGCTGGTCTTCAATTTTGTGCAATGGTTGCAAATCCTTACTCTGCCACAAAGCACTGTGCAGCTCATAGTAGGCTAAGTGAGTAAACAAAACCTTGAGCAAGTAATAAAGAGCTTTATTACTTCTTCTGATATGCTGTTCTAAAGAACTTAAACCTTATTTAGAAGCTGTATAAAAGACAGAATACCTACCTAAATTGTGCAATGAGAGGAGAGGGAACACTTGATTTGGTCTTATGAACTAAGAACTGGAGCATTCTTTGATAGGCTGAATATAGTGGAATTATTAGCAGCTAGAATAGCTTCAAACATTCTGCTTCATTGCTTCCTGACCTCGCTTGACCTCCATCTTAAATAAGGAAATTTCAACTATGTGGAAAAAGAAGTGGGTTTTGCAAATACATTAAACATCCTTAACCTGGCGGATCAGTTCAGTACAGATGTTCCTAAGCTTTGAAGAAAATAAGCACTTGTTTTAATTCCTAGGTAACCTCTGGGCTGGTGTCTTGCACCAGTTTATTTGAATAATAATGGAAAATGAAAGGATATTAAGTTTGTGAGATTGCCTGGCTGTCAGATAGATGCTCTTGACCTTCCTGTTATGAGGGATATGTGAGAGCTGCTCTGAATATATTTGAAGCCCATGCAAAGTCTGACCTTACACAGAAATGATGGCTTGTGCTGCAGACCTGTCAAATGAGAGAGGAGGAGGGACTGCAACACAAGAATGCAGAGAAGGATGGGAGAAGTGACCTGCTGGTTCTTAATGCAGTGTCTAACACGGCACAGATTCAGATTAGTTAAGCATCTGGTTGATGATACCTTTTCCAAGCAAACACACAGTTTGCCCAGAACTGAAACTTAAATTCCTACACTGAATCATTGTTAATATGGACAGCTAGCCAAAGTGTTTTTATTTGGTTCAAGTTCAGGAAAGGCATCCATGTTCAGATGCTGTTGCTTTAGTCAGAGAATACTTATTAGTACTGGCTGTGGTTCAGGTTTGGCTTTACTTTTTGGGCCGGATGGCTTCCAGATAGAAGCACCCTAGAACATGGTTTGTGCAAGTAATAAAGGTATTATTAATAATCTACTTTTTCAAACTCTGCTTAGCTATGTTGCAAAACTCAGATTCAGAAATACGTAAATAGTCTTTGTTCAGGGTATGTTTTGAAGATTATATAGGAAATGAAGCCATGGTAAGGCTTCGATTTTGCACTCGATACATCTAAATTGCTTAGTTTTAGCTCACTGCTGCTTGTTTCTGATACATATGAAACACAACTACCTTGCTGCAGCTATTCTTTAAGCCCTCTGACAGTTAACATATCTATGATATCAATGTACAATGACTATAGCTTCAATGACCTGAATCTTTCTAGAGTTTGGTAGCTTTGGTTTCCCTCAAGATGAAGAAAACTAGGTTTGGCCATCGTAGTACTTTGACTTAGTACAGTATTTTGACCAGCTGTGTAAATTGGATTTCATGATAAAACTGTTATCTGAGACAGCTTCAGACAGATGCTTTAGACTACTGCAGGAATGGCTGAGGGGTTTTTTTGCCTATTTGTGTAGCCTTCTTAGAGTGTATTCTGGTCTGGTAGTACCTTACAGTTCAAGTTCCAAGAGTCTTTGATCCTGACTTAGCCATTAACTTAGGAAAAGGTATGCATAAATAAATATATTTAGTAGTATTTAACTTGTATGTCCCCTTTATGGATATATAGCACAGAAGAGCTTAACATATAAGGGTAAACTGCAAGCTAACAACAAAGAAAATTCCATATCCATTTCCTAACGAAGACCTGTATATATCTTAACATCATTTTTGCGGTTCGGCAGGGGTTTTCCTGTGGCTTCTGGAGAAACTTAACACTCTTTTGTATTCTAGATATAAGCGAGTCTTTTCAGTTGGAACCCATGCCATCACCACATACAACCCCAACACACTAGAAGTTACTAATCAGGTAATATAATTTTTGAAGTTGATTTTTGACTTAGGTTCATTATCCCGAGTGAACAGTGGCATTCAGGCTTTAGAAACCGTCTAGTCTGACAAGATCTCAGAAAAGCCAGAAGGTGTGGCAGCTGTGTACAAAAGCAGACATAGCAGAAGGTCTGTGTTGCCTTCACTTACTCTACAAATACCCAGTAGGTTTTTGTACTTTTAGGCAATTTCTCTTCATTGGCCAATAAGCAGTAGTTTGCCTTTGGCTGTGCTTTTCTGAGGGAACTGGGCTAAGTTTGATCACTGCTAAGCTATGTCCCTGAAGGGAGTCAGGACACTTATTTACTTTGCACAGTATCAAACGGGAAGCTCAAGCTCATGCTGTCACATAGCATGCTAGCTGTCATCTTGTTCCAGCCCATCCCTGCGTTATTATAGGTTCTAAGGGGCTTTGAGGGGGCAGATGTAGCTGTAAAATTACTAACAGTATAACCTAATTATTTTCAATTGTCTAGTGGCCTTATGGAGATATCTGTAGTATTTCTCCTGTTGGAAAAGGACAAGGAACAGAATTTAGTCTCACTTTTCGCAAAGGGAGTGGAAAAAAATCTGAGACACTTAAGTTTTCCACAGAGCACAGAACAGAACTCCTCACAGAGGCACTGGTAAGATTTTTATTTTCTTCAAGCAAGCAGTAAGTACTTGGTTACTATTACCATTTGCGGTAGCTTATTATGCTTTCTTTCCCTGCATAAAAAGTAGGAAAGCAAGTTTTTTGAGCTGTTATGTTAATGAACTTGATCTAGTGTCAGTTGCAGGAAGTACTGCATGATTTGTAAACAGTGAGTAAAGCTACAAGTACTGAATATATTAAACTGCAGTGGAGTGGTGAGCCTTCTGAGAAGGCTAAATATGAGTCCCATAAAACAGAGCCATCTTAAATGTAGACTTTCTGGATAGATTGGCTGACATATTTGCATTCATTCATGGTTAACTTTTTCAAAAACAGAGATTCAGGACAGACTTCTCAGAAGGAAAAATCACAGGACGGGTAAGTGTCTAGCTTCTCTTTATCATGTACCATTTAAGGAAATGATCTAAAGACTTAAACTTCTACTTTGCTCATGTATTTTATGCTTGTGCTATGTGTGCTACCTAAAATAGCTTTTGTGAATTTGGTTCTGAAGTCTTTGAGAAGAGAAAATTGGGTTTGTTCAAAAGCAGTGGAACCTCTTTAACAGTAGAATATTTGAGCTCTCTTCCCTTGGCCTGAGCCTTATGCTTGTACATGGACTATGAATACTACTGTTGAAATACAGGGCTGTACCATGTGGAGTTCTTATCTGGAGAGAAGAAAAACACTGATTCATTAGTCAACATTTACTTTACTTTCTAACTAAATACTTTTCTGCATAACATCCTGAACGTTTGATGCTTCCTAAAAGGATTTCTGTAGGTCAGATGACAGATGAGACTGGCATTTACTGAATTGTGGTAATATAGTAATAGGCAACACAGTATACAGAGCTGGACTGCATATTTGTCTTTCGGTCATAGAAAGCACTTCAAGTGCTTCAACTTACTTTAAGTAATTTAAAGTATTGCATAGAATAAATCTTCAGTTATGATCATAGGAACATGGCTGGAATATGGGGAACCCTTTTGCCTTATCAGAGTTTAGAACAGATCTCTAACTTTTGCTGGTTTAAGTAAGTCTGTATTTGCAGTTTGAATTTGACTGCAGGAGATGAAAAATTTTCACTACCGAAATAAACTTACCTTAACTTGATTTAATTAGCTGAATAACAGCATTTGGTGTAAATGCTATTTTCTCATCTAACCACAGTGTTCAGAAGTCTGTAAGTAGACCACCTTCTGCAACAAGAGAACTTGCTTCCTTTGGGAGTGGCTCTTTTGGGGTTCTGTTCTTGCTTTGACATGCATTGTTTAAGCTGTGACCTCCGTGTGAGTTGACAGCTACTTCCCTTTGCTTCGTAGTGTTCTTAATATAGATAAGAGCATTAAGAGAAATTATATAATTTTTCGAACTTAGTAAGTAGAGAACTATTGCTGTGTGGTAAAAGAGTGCGTGTAGAAGTCTAAAAGTAGCTCTTTCTGCAGAGGTATAACTGCTATAAGCATCACTGGAGTGATACGAGGAAACCTGTGGTTCTGGAAGTGACTCCTGGAGGTATTGACCAAATTGATCCTGCAACAAATAAAGTCCTGTGTTCCTATGACTACAGAAACATTGAAGGCTTTGTTGATATTACTGGCTATCAGGGAGGCTTCTGTATCCTCTATGGAGGATTTAGTAGATTGGTGAGTATTAAATCAAAATATCTCGATATGGTTCTTAGGATGTTTATAGCTACATATTTAATAATGAAGCTTCAGCATAGTTGGAGCATACAAGTATGTGCATTTTTGGGACCCATCTGTGGAGCCTCAAGGCTTCTGGACAGATCCTAAAAGGAAAGGAAATTGGTTTAAACATTTGAGAGTTATGTATGGGTTTGGATATGGGTTTTGGTGTGGAGGGGTTTTGTGTGTGTTGCATGTTGAAGAACTAGAAAGGATGAAATATCTAGGTTTTTTTCAGGTAGTGAATATGAATGTAATGTGGATGTGGAATTTCCTGTCATTTCTCAAAGTTACAGAAGTGACAGGTAGTGTGTTACTAATCTACCTAACTGATGGAGGGATTCTATTCAGAAATAGATTGATCAGTGATGCTGTTGCCTCTTTAGGCCCGTGATCTGATTACTTGGCAGCTTTGCTTGGGAAATACTGCAGTGTAATGTTGGTTTTAAAATCATAACAGGGTTTCTGTGTACTATACTGCAAGCAGCTGAAAAGGATCTTTACATTATTAACCATAAATGAATTCCTAGGTATAGCTACCTCAGTCTCTGCTAACAAAATAGGACTAGATCAGGCTTTCCATGTCTTTTGTACTGCAGCATGCTTTTCTCTGGCACAAAACTAGTAATATGTAATTGATCCTTTAGAGCTGCCCTAACCTTACAGATCACCAGTGGTAGCCCCAGTTGCTTTCCCTGGCTCCTGACTCCTGCCAGACTGTCAGGGTTTGTTGCCGAGGTTGGTCAGGCAGGACATGCAGACCATAACTTTAATGGCACACTAATGTGTAGCAGGGTATCCTTTAGGAATAGCTGCTATAGATTTCTTTCAAAGGCAAATGTAAACTTAATAGTGGCTCTCTTGTGTAATAAGTACCTGTTTATACCAGGCACTTACCAAAGGCTAGTCCAGCTGCTGTGAACATTCCCTACTGTTAGGTATATAGTGGAAGATTATTTATAGAACTGTGATTTTCTTCAGCTGTGCCATATTTTTCACCTGTTAATTGTTTTTCTTGACAAAATTTGCAGCACCTGTTTGCCTCTGAGCAGAGGGAGGAAATTATCAAGAGTGCAATAGAGCATGCTGGGAACTTCATAGGCATCTCTCTGCGGATAAGGAAAGAATCCCTAGAATTTGAGCAATACTTGAATCTTCGCTTTGGAAAGTACAGCAATGATGAATCCATAACATCTTTAGCAGAGTTTGTTGTTCAAAAAATAACACCTAGGCATGTGGTAAGGCTATCAGACTGAACATACCTGGTTCCTATTAAGTGCTAAGTGTTCTCTTTCCTAGCATGCCTCTCTCTTGTTTTACAAGGAACCTGTGAAAAGAGTACTAGCTCTTACAGAAGCCTGTTTAGTTGAGCGGGATCCAGCTACCTACAACATTGCAACTTTGAAACCTTTAGGCGAGGTAAGGGGCCTTCTTTCTCAGTACCACTTGTTCAAATAAAAGCTCTGAAAGATAAAAATTGATAGCATACATAAGCCTTAATTTGTAGAGTAGCTAAATAACACTGCTTCATGAATGTGGTGCTTATCCCTTATTTGTAGGTATTTGCAATAGTGTGTGACTGTGAAAACCCCCAACTTTTCACCATTGAATTCATCAAAGGACAAATTCGGAAATACTCTTCAACAGAAAGGTAACTGGAGCTTCTGTGTATTCTAGATTCAAATGGAAGTTGTTGCTGTAGTACTTGTAGTTTCTCAGCTTCCATAAACTCTGACCCTTGGAGGGGTTAACTCAAAGCCTTGCTGCTAGAGCAGTCTGGCACTTACAAATCAAAATTTGTTACAGGAACTAAATCTCTCCTATTTACGTTCATCCCACCTTTGAGCAAATCTCTCTAGAAGTTTTCTGATGAACATAAAAGAGTATTGAACAGTTAGATACAACCTGTTTCTGCTAAGCAATATAGTTCTGTGTATGCTGTACTTGGTTAAGTAGTTTATCTGAAACAAGGGAAGAAAGCACAGTCTGAGTAATATGGAAATGTGAAGGCTGTGAACCCTTTGAGCTCTCTGCTTGAGAGAGTCTTAGTTGATTCTATTTAAAACAACCAACAGAACAGTCCCTGAGTGTACTTGCAGTTGTAATACAGTCTAATCCTGCTAAGTGAGGTTTTGCAGAAAGCACAGGGATGAATTGGCTCACAACATGTGTAACTCATTAACAGATAATCTAGAATTGATCCCATTAGTGAAAGGCTGCAGCTGGCTATACTGGGTGTAAATCAGTTCTCTCCTTACAGTGAATAAAGGAACACTAAAAGTTAGTGATTTCTTCCAGAGGTGTTGGCACTAGTGTTAGTAAGAGGTTCCAAGTATTGCTGCCTTTCATTATGTGATTTTTTGCCCCCCTTTTTCATACAACTTGGTTCTTTGGCACCACATCTCTGATATAAATTGTATTTGTGTGTCTTTGTCCCAACCCAGAGATTCTCTTCTGGCTAGCTTGTTGGATGGAGTGAGAGCCTCTGGTAATAGAGATGTCTGTGTGAAAATGACCTCCACACACAAAGGCCAGCGTTGGGGGTTACTCAGTATGCCTGTAGATGAAGAAGTAGAGAGCCTTCATCTGAAGTTTTTGGCTGCTCCTCCAAGTAAGCTAATGCTTCTTACCTGAGTTTATAGTGCTCTTTAAAGCATCCAGATATTGAGTCAAGTACTGGGCACTTAACTTTTGTTATGTATTTTTCCAGATGGTAACTTTGCAGATGCTGTGTTCAGGTTCAATGCTAACATTTCCTACAGTGGAGTCCTACATGCAGTTACACAAGATGTAAGAATAGACCCTTTACCCATCCTTTAAAAGTGTTGCTAATGCAGAAAGAAATGAATGATTGTTATTTTTTAACCAGGGTCTGTTCTCAGAAAACAAGGAGAAGCTCATTAATAATGCCATAACAGCATTGCTCTCCCAAGAGGGAGATATTGCAGCATCTAATGCAGAGCTTGAAAGCCAATTCCAAGCAGTAAGACGACTAGTGGCTTCAAAAGCAGGCTTCCTTGCCTTTACTCAGCTTCCAAAGTAAGTGCAAAGTTTCTTCAAGCTTGGAAGTAGTAGATGAAAATAGTTCTCGAGCTTTTGTTAGTAACTTACATCTAAAACTGAGAAATTGAGTTAGAACTCCCTTCTGAAAAAGAAGGAAGACTCTGTACACGAATGTTTTCAGTGGTATGAGGCTGTCACCAGGCTTTAGTGCAAATTGAGAATCCCAGGTAATCATTAGCAAGTAAAGCTGATTCTTCCTGTGCTAAATACTCTGTCTTGAGGCAAATACAGTTTAATGATTTTCCTAGTGGAAAAACTTTTAGCATGTACCTTCAACTGTCCTTGAAGCAGGCAGTTCTTCGTTCTCAAAGTATGCTGATGTCATTGCTATCTTCAGTTCAACACAAGATAAACTGATGTTAGGAGGTTGTACTTCTGTAATAATTACAGACTACTTGGAGCTTATGTCTTAAATAACATAAGGAAGCAGAAAAAACTTGTTCTGAAAACAAAAAATTCTTTGAAATATTTCTGACTAGGAAATATAGAGCAACTATAATATAGAGAATGATGAGAAGAGTAACAAAAGCACTTAGTCTGAGACCTTTATAAAGTTCTGTTTCTCTGTAAATAATATTCTGTAACTACACAAGTACATCTTTATTTTGATGAATGTACTTGGCATGTTGTTAACAGTGAAGTCACTATTTTCCTACCAAGAATCTCAAATATATGAAAATATCAAGGTACTGGCTTGCTAAATGCAATGGGACCAGACCCCTTTTGGTTGCTGACTGGATTTCATCTTAATTTTAAGATTCTAGTTTCTTCTCTGATACTAGTGGTTTTGCTTTCCTTTTAAAAGATTTCGAGAACGATTAGGAGTGAAGGTTGTGAAAGCCCTCAAAAGGAACAATGATGGAGTAACCCATGCTTCTATTGACATGCTTTGTGCTCTTATGTGTGTAAGTATTAAATTTCAGATTCTTTCACTTGGGAGTATGTGAACTTCATACTGAAAGATGTGGAAATGGGGACTGCCGTTCAACTTGAAGTATGTTCAGACATGGAATAACTTGTAATACAGTGATTTCTTGCTGAACTTGAAGGAGGATGTGCTTTTTGTGGGTACAGAGAGTGGCTTTTGGATTACTGCTGTTAAGAACGGGGGGTTGAAATGTGACCGTGTAGTGAATACTTCTTTTTTTATAGCCCATGCATGATGACTATGACTTGAGGCAGGAGCAGTTGAACAAAGCTTCCCTTCTTTCTTCAAAGAAGTTTCTAGAAAATCTACTAGAGAAATTCAATTCCCATGTGGTAAGTCAAATTTTGACAACAGATAGCCTCTTTAAATGCCTTTCCTAATTGCTATGAAAATGCTTTTGTCATATTTAGATCTATCTATTTGCACCTGCAGTTGAAAATACATGTCTGTCTGGCACTGAAGTTTGTTCTAATTAAGCTTGGATCTTGACAGGTTAGGAAATAGCTGTCGACACTGCAGAATTTGAATGTCCTGCAACAAATGCTTGCATGTTTAATATAGAAACTGGATGTTTCTTTAAACTAAAAGAATAGTGTAAACTCAGACTTGTGGGATTAAACTAGAAAAGTAATTTTAGTCTCTGATATGCTTTAGAAATCAATACTTTACCAGGGCAGTGCCATACCCAGAGTAATGGAGTAGTTTAAACTTGTAGTTTTTGTTTACAGACTATTGTAATGTTATGACAGGGAAGAGCACCTCCAGCATCATGAATACTCTTGGACGACTGTATATGAATTACCTACCTGTCTTCCTAATTTCAGGATCATGGGACAGGTGCCCTAGTAATTAGTTCACTTCTGGACTTCCTGACATTTGCCCTATGTGCTCCATATAGTGAGACTACTGAGGGGCAGCAGTTTGACATGTTGTTGGAAATGGTGGCATCTAATGGAAGAACACTGTTTAAGCTCTTTCAGGTAAGACTTATTTTTCACTATTATTAGAGGCTTCAGGAAATCAGTGAACACAAAATTTTTCTTGTTTTCCTGAAAGATTTGTTTTCAGCTGGTTAATGTGCTTAAATCTTTTCTATCTTGGTGAGTTTTTTAGTGGCCTATTATTTTGCCTTCACATATCGGATTGAGATAGTTATTCTGTAGTGAATGATATGCCCAGTCATTGTAGAATAGACTGCCTAAGACCTGTTTCCAGAAATGCAGTAAAATACCACTTGGACATTAAGATAGATTCAACAGATGCACAGATCTTCCCCTGATTGGAGAGTCTTTTGCCTTTTTGTTTCTCTCAGTAAATGAGAGTTAAAAGAGTTAGAAAACAAGAGTAACATCCTCTTCACTAGCAAACCTATAAGGATTGTGGCATTTTTAGCTAAAATGTCAGTGCCTTCTTACTGTAGAAACAATATTTTCTTCAGCTTTTTGGTTAGTGTCGTGTCAGCCAGTTTCCTCTCTTATACATGCTGCTGTTCAGTGCCAGGAGTTCTGTCTGGGAGTTGCATGAGAGATGCTTGTTCAAAGGTACAGGGTAGGAACTCTTCTTAGGAGTAGCTTTCACAAAACTGAATTGGAGGTATAACAGCTACGTACATTAGTTAAGGAAACTGAATCACAGATGATCTGATCTTTAATTTTTGCTCTTGGATAATTTGTTTGTTAACATTCTGTTCTAGCACCCTTCCATGGCAATTGTGAAAGGAGCAGGTTTGGTAATGAAGGCAATAATAGAGGTGAGATTTTTATCCATGTTAGCTGGGATAGCATGTGAAATATGTATTGTCTATTTTGGAAGTCCAATTGCTTACCAAGAGAAGTTTATTACATTAGCTTCTCAAAGTGGGGAGGGGGAAGTTGGAAGGTGAGGAACAGAACACCTGCTTAATTGTGAGTGGTTTAATATAGCAACTTGCTGTATCTTACACTTGGGGTTTGGAAAGCATGTGAGTTGGGACATTAGGTAGTGCCTTGCATGTCTTCATACTGCAGTCAAGATTTGGCTGTAAATGTTGTCTGTAGCTCAGTCACATACCTCAGAGCCACCAGGCTTCTCCTGCATGTTAGAGGGTGTCTCAAGGAGGAGAGGCCATATTTCCTGGGATGCATTGCCAGATGGAATGGGACTGGGATTAGCCAGCAGTAGTGTCCCAGATCAGACTAGTTATGTCAGTCTCTGTTCTTGCTTTGGCTTGAAGTTTCCATACCACATAATGTATGGGCCAAGTCCATACTTCTCAAGGGTTGCTCATGATTGTTGCAGGGTGACCTTGCTAACTCACTCTTGACACTTCCTGTGTTGAAATTCAGGGCTTAAATTAGTGCCTCATTGTATCACAATGGCTTATGCATCTGAAATCCATCTAGTACTTTCTTGGAATGGAAGTGAATGAACACTTGAAATAGAGGTATTCCAAATCTTCGAGTTTCCATTGATGTACCTGATAATGTTAGCTAAAAGTTGCTATGTTGTTTATTAAAAGCCCTGTCACTTGGACAAGTAAAAGTGCTGCAAAAGCTTTTTCTTATTCATTGCAACTAATGTGTCTTGACTGAGTGACAGTCTTACCCCTGTGGCTGTCTAAACTGAGCAGCAGCCATTAATCTTAAATGGTTACGGTTGGCAAAAGTCAAGCAGCAAGCAGTTATGTGTGACTGCCATTCTTTGTTTAATCCTAATTTGCAATTGCAGTATGGAAATGGTACTTCTACTGCACCCTGCTCATGAATGATAGGAGACAGGCATCCTGCCCTCTTCAGTTACTGTCCTCATAGGTGTAACTACCAGTTATCTGGTCCATGGCTTTACTGCAGCTATGAGCAGTTGCTGTTGAGAACTTTCACTTAAAACCCATCATACTCCAGCTTCTGGTTTTTGAGTATTAGTTGGCATAATTGATGGTCAAGAAGGCCTTAGAACTGTAGACTGAGATAAAAGCAGCTTAACTAAGATTCTTTCTTTAGTAATCATCTTGCCCTGTTTCCAAAGGAAGGAGACAAAGAGATTGCTACCAAAATGCAAGATCTTGCCCTCAGTGAAGGTGCCTTACCTCGTCACTTGCACACTGCTATGTTTACAATAAGCACAGATCAGAGGATGCTTACAAATAGGTATGTCTATCTCACTTGATATATCGTGTTTAAAAAAATCTAAGTAATGGCCTAGCTACATTGGGAGGTCAGGGAAGAAAAGCTGTGGTTCTTCAGGAGAATCTTTTCTTTAGCAGCTGTTATGTTTTAGTAGAGCAAACTTCAGCTGAGACTGCAGCCACTTAAGAAACCCTTGTTTATTTTTTTGTCACGGTGGGCTTGGGTTGGTTACTCATTAATGGCTCAGGTTTTGATTTTTATTTCTTTTAATTCAGGGAAAGAAAAGGCAAGTAGGAATGTCTGGAACTTGTGAAAAGTTTCAACTTGTAATGTACAACTGTGTAAAACTTGGTGTGCACATCTCAGACATCTTGCATGCAGTTAGGGTCACCCGTCCTACCTGAGAGAGACGTTTCCTCACAGAAATTATTCCCTGAATCAACAGTCGGTAGAACTTGTGATCTCTGAGGGTATCCTGTGGAGGATGAGCAATGATTCAATTATTTCCACCCAAATATAAGATTATAGAAGCTTTAGCTGTGCATTCCTGAAGTGCTTAGAGTTGCTAAGGAATGTAGGGACAAGTGGAGCTTGTTGCCACTGTGTGTCATCCAGGAGAGAGCTGGTATGAAGCCATCTGTCATGCTAGTTCTGTTTGGTGCTACTACTTACGATGTGCTTGTGAGCAATGCTTCAGTTCAGTGCAGTAGAATCCTAGTGACAAACATTGGCAGAAGGCATCAGTTGGTATAGAAGGCAGGCTCCCAGAAAGGCTTTTCTAGCCAGTAACTATGTTAAGAAGTTCAAGTAGAGCATGTAGCAGTTCTTGATGGCTTCAAGACTCTTAATTTTAGCTGTAACTTAAGGTTGGTTGGATAAACTTACACTTGGTTATTAGATGTTTCTGCTCTATTGCTCAAGTGTTCTTTGAGGTCTAGATCAAAAAGCATGTGCTGCTGCTGTTCCACTAACTTCACTGGAACTTCTTAAAGGCAACACTTTAAAGCATGCTAAGCATATCCTTGAACAATATAATGCTTTCTGCTCTTACTCACTCAAGAGCATGAAGCTCTTGCTCATCTTCATTTCATCAGCATGATAAGGTTGACAGTTTAGTGGTTTAAAAATCTGTTTAAGGTACTAACTTTCAGTTTGTTAATTTCAATGGCTTTTTCAGGCAGTTAAGTAGACACTTGGTTGGCCTCTGGACAGCTGAGAACAAAACTGCTATGAACTTGCTGAAACGTATTTTGGTAAGTAAAAATGGAATATGGAGTAGCAAAAGAATAAAATATGGAAGCCTACGGTATCAAAGTTGAGACAGTAGATATAGTAAACATAATTCCTTTTCCCTTCAAGGGAAAGGTCTTGCCTGGGAGATCAGCAGTCTGGCATCTGCTAATTAAAGGATATTGATGTCTACTTCAAAGCATCTCGTACTCTAAAAATTTTCTGTTACTTTCCTGACACTTTTTAAAATACTTTATGATGTAAAACTTGAAAATAAGGTGTCTGACTTCTTTTTCTTGATTAAAAGGACAGAAATGTGGGAGACATTGTAAGCATGTCTCTGATGCTTTTTGTGCCAATGAGAAATTAAGGCATTGAGAGTTCTGTCTATGCTTTAATGCCTTGCCTGTCCAACTTTGTTTGCTTGTAGCTTGGTTAAATTTATATATTTTTAGTTCAAATGCTGATAGTTCATATGTTCTTTCACCCTTACAGCCTCCTGAATGCTTCTTGCTCAAGTTATTACAGTGAAGTTTGTTCATTCCTTAGTGTTATAGGGAATTATTTCATCTGGGAAATTACCAGCTTTTAATTTCAAAATAACAGTTTCTTCATTTTTGGCAGAGCAAACTGTCCTGATCTTGGTCACTATCTTATGGAAAGCTTAGTCAAAAAAGACTTATCTCTAATGTCACATGTAACATTTAGTCCATGGATATGGACCAGAGGATACGGATGGATTCTAGTGTTGTTCATCCCTCTCAGTATTTCCATGGGACCGACTCTTTTCTTCCTGCATTCTTTAGGTGCATTAAATGCTGCTTTAAGAAGCAGGATATAGCCAAGAGTTCTGCTGCACTGAAGCTAATAATGTGCCTCTGTTGAGCAATTCTGTTGAGGATGGTGGCATTTTACTAATCATGGCAAAAAAAATGCTGTAGCTTTACATATTTACTTTAGAATATAAATTCTGTTTTGAAATCTCTGATTTAAAGAAATTATCTTATGACCTCATGTGACGGTTTCTGTTCATTAGCCACATGTGTGTTTACACTGTTTTTATGTTTTTAGCCACCAGGTTTGCTGGCATACCTTGACAGTGCTGATCCTGTTCCTGAAAAAGATGCTGATAGAATGCATGTTAGAGATAACTTAAAAATTGCAACTGTAAGTAATTGTAGTTGTCTTACCTATTACCTTATATAGATGTACAGTCTTCGTGACTTTTCTAATACAGACACTTGACTGCTGCATTGACCTGCAGCAAAGATAACCCACGACTGTAACTAATTGGTTTTATTCTGCAGGATCAATATGGCAAGTTTAATAAAGTGCCAGAGTGGCAGAGACTGGCTGGAAAAGCTGCGAAGGAAGTTGAAAAATTTGCCAAAGAGAAGGTGGATCTAGTCTTGATGCACTGGAGAGATCGAATGGGCATAGCTCAGAAAGAGGTAAAAGTATTTGAAACTCTTTGTTAGAGTAACTTGACAAAGTCACAGTTGAGTGTCAGAACACATACTCAAATAGTAAAGAAGTGTTGTGATGTGAGAATTCTGCTTGCTTTTAGCAAACTGAAAGGAACTTTTTATACTAAACTATACTTTAGTATACTAAAGAAAGTTAAGGGAAACACCTCTTACTATTCTCAGGTTAGAAATGGGTTCCAGGGAGAATGTAGAGCAGGCAAATGGATTCCTTCAGCATATGTATTGAGATTTAGTCAACTTTATCCCACTGGAGTGCCTATATGCATTTCTTGTAAGATAATTGTACAGGAGAAGAGAAAATTCCTTGAAATGTGGCAAAACCAGCTTTTGACATACATTTAGAAGAAATAGAATATTATTTCCATTCAAAATTACGCACTTTACACCAGTGATATTTTAGTTATGGAACCTGCTTGAAGAATCATAGAATGACCTGCATTGGAAGAGACCTTAAACATCATCTAGTTCTATTCCCCCTGCCATGGACAGTGACACCAGCTTAGGATTCCCTTGAATACAGGTACCTCAGTGCTTAAACAGCAACACAAGACTGTACCTAAGGTCACAATTGAGACTGAAGTGATAAGTAACTGTTTTGATCTGATATTGTAAGAGGAGAGGGTAAGCACTGCTTGAGTTCTCACTGTTGGTCTCCATTTAGTTTTATTGCCATGTTCTATATGACAAACGCTTTGAATTATGAGGTGTTTCCCTTAACTTTCTTTAGTATATTGACTAAACTTGTTTTTATGCATTCTGGAAGTAAAACAATCTGTTGTATATGCAAGGAGGGATGAAAAGTTTAATGCAGAGCATTAAAAATGCTTGTCTTGTACTTGTTCTGATGTAGGAAGAGCCTTTAATTTAGGAAAACCTTAACTTGTTAAAATCTAGTTTAAGTTTGATGTGGACAATGGTGCAGAAGTTTGACATTAATATTTCTGAAATAATGGTGAACTAGGTTCAAAAGAGAAGAAATGGAGAAATGTGAAAAACAGTGGAGGGTCAAATTGTGCATTAAACAACTTGTCTAGATACTGAGTTTAAAGAATCATTTTTCTATGTGGAGTTCTGAGCTGTATCATTTCACAGTAAATGTGTGCAAGTGTAGCTTGGAAAAGGTAGTGGCAAGTTTGGTGTTACCGCTTTAAATTACTTCAGTGACTCTGGGGTGTTAAATGTATTTTTCTTTTTCTTCCAATTTTTCTTCACAATCAGGACAGAAACAATATGGTGAGTCTGTATATCTCTGTCACTTGTGTGGACTCTGTTGCTCAGACTTCTGCTTGCATGTGATACCTCATGTAGATTATAACACTGATTTCATGCTTCATCAAAATAGGGAATCTTTCAGTGGCCAAGTCAGGCTTTTGTTTTGTTTCTGTGACTTCCTCCAGTTCTTTCCTTTCAAGAGCAAAACGTGCGTGTAGGTTTTCACCTCTGTAAGCTTTGGAGCTGAGGAATGCTTATGATGGTGGGAATTAAGCTTTTCTCAGGGATAACTTGCTTCTAAATGAATGATTTGTCAAACTGCTGAAAGTTTCTCTGGCATGATTTTACTTGGTGCAAATAACACTTGTGAAATTCCATTGCTGCTACTCACTAGAAAAGGAAGCGTTATTAATGAGGCTTAACTTAGTATGGCTTTTGAAGGAGTTTAAAAAACTGACTTTTTATTTTAAAAAGGGAAAATGGGAGGTATCTACTAACTTGTGAAATCTGGTTCTTTTGCAGAACATTATTCAAAAACCAGTGATATTAAGGAAACGACGGCAAAGAATAAAAATAGAAGCAAATTGGGATCTCTTCTATTACAGGTGAAAATACTAAAGTTAATATGGTGGTCTCAGATACAAGTTATTACCTGGCTGGATATTTTTGTTAATATCTTCTGGGTTGCTGTGACTTTTCTGTGACAATGTCTGCCTGCCTTGAAACAGTGCAAGTGTTTTGTGATAGCTACTTACTAAAAACCCCCTAAGATATACTTAAGGATTTCACTTGTGTTTAGGAAAAGGAGGAATTTAGAAAGCTTCTGAAATATTATCAAACTACATAATTTTTTCCCTTGAACCAGAAGGAAGAGTAAATAACAAACTGCAGGTGCAAATCTGCATGATTTTGAAGGCCAAGTGAAATAGCACTGGAAAGCATTGTAGTTGTTGGTACGTCAACCTGTAAGCTACTCAAGGTGTTGTAACTTGAATTGGAACAAACATAAGCTTAAAGCAGGGCAAGAGAAAGCACATAGATACTGGATTTCAAATAGTGCAACAGGACCTAAATGCAACTTGCTTACCTGTGAGTTCTTACAGCTGTCAAAGTTTACAAGGGAGGGGTTCCATCTGAAAAAGATACATCACTTTGGCTAGGGCTGTTAAGTGGCCTAGTAAAGCTTGGCTTGGCTAACAAACTATAGAAGCAAGCTTGGGGAAATTCCATAAACTTAACTGCTTGATTCAGTGCTTGCTGTTTCTAAATACAACTACAATACAAGTACAGTGTTTCATAAAAGGAAGATTTGTGTGCTCCTAAACTGAGTATTAAAGTGCCCTTCTCAGCCTTTGGCTCCAAAGGCTGTGATGGTAACTGCTACTAAAGAATGCTCACTTTTTTTTCTTTTTTGTGACACTGTTTTGTGACACTGAAGACATCAACTTCTGTTTTACTGCATGAGCTACATTTTGGTGGTTGTGGTTTAAAACACAGCTGGTATGTGCATGTCTGCTGCTCTGTATTACTGTTTACTTTTAGGCCTTCTTGGCTTACAGTGAATGTCTTGCATGTCTCCTGGTCATCAGCTACATGCAGATAACGAACTGAGCACAAAGGGATGGCACAGGCTTGCTTTAGTCTAGGCTGGCCTCCATGGCTGTGAAAACAGTATACAAGTGAACAACTGTAATTACTGTAATAAACTGGAGACCACTGCTCTCTGCCTTCTAGTTAAGGTCCGTTAATGCTAGTGATCTCCCCTAGCCTGCCAGTTGAGTCTTATCTGCTTCTCAGATAATGTTTTGAGAGGTTTAAACTATGAAGCTTCTTTCTTAGATTCGTTCAGGATCACGCTAGATCAAACCTGATTTGGAACTTCAAAACACGGGAAGAACTGAGAGATACTCTTGAGTCGGAGATGAGAGCATTTAATATTGACAGAGAACTTGGTAGTGCTAATGTTATCTCATGGAACCACCAGGAGTTTGAGGTAAATGACCTACTGTAAGACAAACTGCATCTGTAAAATATGTCTAGTTGAAATGTCACTTCTGTCTCTTATTCCACGAGTGAATCTTGTGTTGATGATCCCTGACTGCAAGCTGGAATTCTTTTGGAGTTATGGAATAAACTGCTAAGGTTTGCATCAGTGAATAGGTACTACTGTCCAGTGTCACTGTGCAAAACAGAAGCATCTTTAACCTGACAAATGACACTGTAGAGATGAAACATTTATCAGAACCCATGGTGTATTCCTGCATTAAGACAAGAGTTGGTCCTTACACTGTTGCCCAGATAAGTCATACTTGGTTTTGAGTGTGTTCTATAAGATCGTTTTGGGTAGTTTCAGAAGTCACTTCTTCCTGATAACAAGTTTGTTGTCTTTAGTTCCTTCATGTTTCAGTAATCCTATGTTTCTTAAAAACTGAGTTGCCAAATCATGAATAGGTTATGGGGCTAAAACATGCTGCATTGTAAATTATAGGTGAAGGGCACTGTCATTCCTTTGTAGGAACAACAGTATCTGAAGTAAAAAGAAAACTTTGATGCTTCTGCAAAGCAATCAGTGTGGTCCTTACTGGCTTTCTCAAAACATCTTGCAAGAAGTTTTCGAATAATGTGCTAATAAACACTTCCTGTACTGTTCTCTTATCTCCAGTGTTGTGGTTTCACATGGTGTTAATGAATGTGTAACGCTTCTGCAAAGCAAGGCTGAGCTTGAATTCACACACAAGATATTCCTTAGATATTCCCATTACCATCCTTGTTAGAGTACAGCTTTCTAGTGAAATTTGAGCTGAGAACTCTTAGTGAAATGACAATAACCTTGGTATGGGGAATTTCTTACCTGACTACTCTGTAAATCAGGAAGAACTGCAAGACGTTAGGCTAATGCTTTATGAGAGAGAACTAGTTTATGTATGCAATTTACCCCTATCACACTACTACGGATTGCTTCTTATATTGATGCAGTAAATAGCTAAGACTGGGTTTAGATTGGTATTTCTTGCACTGGCGTTTGTCTTTTAAGGCTTACTTCAGGTATAGGTCAGGCACAGGACTTCTGGGTGTCATTCCAGTGCGAACTGGGACAGAATCAGAAGTACAGATTTCGAACTTAGTACAGACTTCCTCCATGTACTCTATGCTCCTATGTGGCTTATGCTGCTGGAATATATCACTACCATTCTTGCAGCTACTACCCAGGATTCTTTGGGACTGGATTGAACAGCTGCTGTCTCATAGATTTGCTTTTAAATATTTTAAATGAATATGTTATTGGACTATGCTGTAAGTATTTGAACTAGATAGTGGTGACAAAGGCTTTTCTATCAACTGTGGAACCTGTTTCTTTGCCAAGGGGGATGGTGGTTTGAAACTCCTCTGAAAGCATACCGGTTAGTGGGATGTCTTTGTATCATGTGCTGTGATCAAATCTGTAGATAACTTTGTGGCCTCATGACAGTAATCTGCAAACTGTAGATAAGGAAAACCACTGTAGAGTGGCTTTTGTTGTGTGTTAGAGGTACCTCTAATTGAAGTGCTTGCCATATGCTTGTTACCACTGAGCATTGAAGCATTTGTTAAATTTAATGTAGTTGCTCTGAAGTTAATGATGGCTCTTATTGTGCAATTTTACTTCAGCTTCTTGTTTTGTGAACTGATGCCTCTAGGCTTTTATTATCCAGCACAACAGCAAGTATAACTAGTAATTAGGTCATGCTTGTGTTTCATACTTGTAGTAACATTAAGTGAAATACCTTGCAGTGGAATAACTACTTATTAAAACTTGAGTCACTGAATGCATCGTGTATTATCCAAGTTTAGTTAATAAAACCAGCTGGTATTAGAAACGAGTTAGCTAAAGACTGGAAATGGAGATTTCAGTAAGATGAGAAGCCTCATTTGTTCAGGGGGCAGCAATTGCCAGTGGCTTGTATTTTGTAGATGTGTGTTTCTTTAACAGAAAACTTGCAGATTTCAGTTTTCCTACAACTTAGAAGAGGTTGCTAACCTTATTGAGTTTTAAGATGCAATCAAGTTCAGTATTGTTATGCAAACAAAAACTTACTGAAGGAGAAACAATATGTATTGTTAAGTAAGGTGTTCTGTGTTACAGGTAAAATATGAGTGCCTTTCTGAGGAAATAAAAATAGGGGATTATTATCTAAGATTGCTGCTGGAAGAAGATGAAACTGAAGAGAGTGGAGCAATCAAAAGATCGTGAGACATTATTAAAATCTTATCTCATTCCTAAGGTCTGTGGTTTTTTTCTGTATTAAAATCTCATCTCTTTCTTAGATATGAATTCTTCAATGAACTCTACCATCGGTTCTTGCTTACTCCGAAAGTGAATATGAAATGCTTATGTCTGCAAGCATTGGCTATTGTTTATGGAAGGTGTCATGAAGAAATAGGGCCATTTTCTGATACTAAGTACATTGTTGGAATGTTAGAAAGGGTAAGAATTATTTTAAATTACTACACATAATAGTATACTGCTAGTCCAACATATGTTTAGATCCTTCAAGTTACTGTGAAACCCAAGTTTTGGGTTTACAGAATGTGAATACTTTTTTCTGTGCTGTCGACAGCTGTTCTTAGTATCTCCCTTTGTTTCAGTTTCATTAAAGTTTAACTAAAAAAACTGCTGGTCATAGAGGTATTTCAAACTAGTCTCTTTAAAGCCAACAAAATGCAGATATAACTTCAGCTTGCTTCTGAAAAATGCAGAAGATTTATAAAAGGGGAACCTTGTTCCGTATCATGTTATTTCAGAGTACTGACTTTGAGTCATAGCGCCAGACCTGATGAATTGATAACTTAGATGAGCACATGTGGTGGATTAGATTTTTAGTGGTAGCTGCTTTGCTTATTAAGTGCCTGTTAAGTTGTGTCTGACAGCTGATTCAGCTTGCAAAAATAAATTTCCATGCAGTCTGAAGAAGGAGTTCTTTCCTTGCATCAGCATGGGTTCTGGCTGTTGCAAGTGAAACCTAACCAGTGTAGTCCCTTGTTATTTTGCCTTGAGCCTTGATAGTCTCACAAGGGATGTAATATCAAAGACCCTCTGTCTGCTGGCTAAAAGCATTCTCTTTTTCTCTTGTGCTTGTTTTAATTGGTTCACTGGGAATCCAAACATAGTCCTGATAGAACAGTAGACTTAGCAGAATAGTGGGTTTGATCCAGGGCAACTACAGGGTTGGAGGGCAGCAACGCCTTTGCTCCTCAGTGGCAGAAAACTGCCTTTATTAGCTGTGTGTGAAACTGAACACTTACTAGTCAGCAGTTTTATCCTGGGCATGACAAAAAAATATGGAGCTTTGCAGTTGGAACTGTGTTGACTTTGGAAGGGAGCTTCTGGTATATGGTATGAAATACTAAGTTGTTCTTTTCTGCTGTGACAGTGCACAGACAGGCTTGAGCGGGACAGATTGATCCTGTTCCTCAACAAGCTGATCCTCAATAAGGTAAGGTGGACACGTATCAGTCTTTTGACTGTATAAAATAGTCTGAATTAGTCCTTCAGGGTTAACTTGAACAAAAATTCAAGTATTGAGGAAGTTTTAAAACAGTGTTTGATACAGCTTTCTGGAATGTGATAGCTGTTATTCACTGGTGGGAAAGCTGAAGGAAATAGGTTGATATTGTGGTGATTGTACCATAGTAGCCACTTTAGTGAACAATTTGACTTTTTTTGTGGTCACTTCTTACTTGAATAAGACTGTTCAATGCTTTATTGTAACAATGTTTATCTAGAAAATGCTTTTGGTAACTTAGTTGATTTGTTAACAGAGAAATGTGAAGGACCTTATGGATTCAAATGGTGTCAGAATCCTTGTAGATCTTCTTACTCTGGCACATCTTCACACGAGCAGAGCTACAGTCCCTTTGCAGGTACATAGCCTTTGTTTCTTACTACTCGTATGTTACTCTGCTAAAGGGACAATTCTTAAAAAAAAAAATAAAAAAATGTACTTTTCACTTTTCCTGTAGAAATGTGATATTTGCTGTGAAACTAAAGCTCTTCTTGTAAACATCAACTTTCAGAGCAACGTGATTGAGGCAGCACCTGACGCGAAGAGGGAGAGCGAGAAAGAATGGTACTTTGGCAATGCTGACAAAGAAAGGAGTGGTCCTTACAGCTTTCAAGAGGTACCTGTCAGCTTCAGCCTTACAGCCTGACAAATTATTTCTATCCTGGTGACTGGGTGTGTTTCAAACAGTGAAAGGGACCATAAACAATGCTAAAGAATGTTCTCCACGTAACTCTTTAAATAAGGATTAAAGCTAGATAAGAGACTTGATGTTGTGCCAAGAACCACAGCCTTTTTGGTAAGACTGCCTACTCCTCCATGTCTCAGTTAGTTGCAACATAATATGACACCTTTTACTTCATGAATCTATGACAGAGTTATAAACACATTGAAATTTCGTGCAACTGTAGTAGTCTGCCATACAGCAGTTAAAAGTTTGTCATGAGTGTGAGCATTTAGAAGAAAAGGTGGCCCTGAATGCTGAATCAACTAAATTCATCTCTAATCTTGCAATAGATGCAGGAACTATGGAACAGTGGAAAGCTGACTTCAAAAACTCGTTGCTGGGCTCAAGGTATGGATGGCTGGCGACCCTTACAGGTCATCCCTCAGCTGAAGTGGTGCCTGCTTGCCAGCGGCCAGCCTGTGTTGAATGAGACTGACCTTGCCACACTTGTCCTTAACATGCTCATCACCATGTGTGGATATTTTCCCAGCAGGTAAACAGTGATTCTCAGCAGAAGGGGTTAACTTTATCTGACAGGTGCATGAATTCATAAATTCAGTCTTAAAGCTTTTCTTAGAAAGTAGTACATTAAGGAACTCTATTAAATAGCCTGTTACATGGTAGTAATTAATTCTGTGAGCAAGTAGAGAGTTTGTAAATGAGACAATACTAATATTGTGAAAGGGACTGCAAGAATGAATGCACAAGCTATGTGCATTTCTAAAGCTATAGACAGGCTCTTGTTTAACTTAAAGCTGCTTTAATGCAGGACACTAAAACCACGCTTACCAAGTCTAATAACAAACTTTGACGTTAACAAAAAAAGACAAGGAATATGGCTTCAGTAGTCTGATACTTATGCTTAATAAAATTGTTCGTTCTTGAAAGAGAAAAGACACGTGTGCTTACTGCTGTACTACTTGACTTTTTTAGGGATCAAGATAATGCTATTATAAGACCTCTGCCTAGAGTGAAAAGGCTGTTGTCAGATAGTACTTGCCTTCCTCATATCACTCAGGTAAATAACTCTTCAAAAATGTACCTAAATGAGTGAAAGTCTGACTTTACCCTACCATCTTCCCTGTGTGAATACTGTAAGTGGGGCAAACGCATCAAAGAACAGTTGTAACATTGCACGGATCTCTGACCAAGCAGTTGTTCATTTCATAGGGTGTTGTTGCAAATTTTGTGCTTTTCAGCCAATATCTCAATAAAGAAATATTTCCATCCTTGGAGATGCTGAAAAGCCACCTGGACATGGTCCTTGTCAGCCAAGTCTAGAAGACTATGCTTTTAGCAGAGGGGTTTGACAAGATGATCTCCTGAGGTCCCTTCCAACTTTAAATATTATTTGATTGACAGTTGCTGTTTTGAAGCGGAAGTATTTTTTAACTATAATTCCTGTAAGTTTACTGGGTTGTCCCAATAATCAGTTAAAACTTCAGTTTTGGCTAGGTAATCTGCACTACCTGTAGCTAATGTAAATGCTTGTGTTTGATTTCAGCTATTACTGACTTTTGATCCTATCCTTGTGGAGAAAGTCGCTGTATTGCTCTCCCATGTCATGCAAGACAACCCTCAGTTACCTCGTTTTTATCTGAGTGGAGTATTCTTCTTCATCATGATGTACACAGGTTCCAATGTACTTCCTATTGCAAGGTGAGGAAAAAGAACATCCAAAAGTACCTCTTTACCAGTTATGCTCAGGACTGCTGCTCTACATCTCTACGTGCTCTGGGGAGTGTGGCTTGCTAGAACCCGCATGAGATTCTTCTTCTAGAAGAATTGCCTCCATGTGATCTAGTCAGTCAATGAAAGTGAATTGCTTATGATCCTTCTAGGGAGGGAAGGAGAGCATGTTTGATGAGTTCTAACAGTATAACTGGGCATGCCTTATTATAGAAGAATACATACTAATGTAGCTTTTCGTAGTAGGCAGTTGCTGAAAGGGTTGGAAAAATCTAATAGCCTCTTCCAGTGTTGAAGCCTAAAACAGTTAAATCAGTCCATACTGCCTGATACATGCACTACACATGCAGGTGGCTATTGCAGTCCATTCCAATACTTTTTCTCTAAATGCAATAGGTCATAAAAAGCTGTCCTACAATTCCAGTTAAGACTCTTGTACAGTGAAATGCTTTGGGAAATGATTGCATGCTTCCATGATGACTCTGGTGTAATAGAGCTGTCAGCAGTTAGTCTAAAACCATCTTGTTTCATCCCTGCAATGATGATCTAACAGCACAGAGGTTGTCTGTGTCTCTATCAGCATCTTTTTTGTATATAGAAAGCATCTTCTTTGTGTGTAGAAAACAAGCTTTCAGGAACAAGACTTTCAAGCTGAAATGATGAACATAAGGCAATATTTATAACATGGGAATGCTTGGCTTAGTGGAGCTCCCAAGGATTTAATGAACATTGTGCAGATACTGATACAACTGTTGCTGTTACTCTTTTATCTCAAAGTAAATGTATGATACTTGCCAGCTGGACTATGTTGATCTGCTTACTATTCAAGGGTATCTAAGTATCAAACCAAAAGAAAATAACTACTGTTTCTCTTCTAGGTTTTTGAAATACACACATACAAAACAAGCTTTCAAGTCTGAAGAAGTGAGTAGATTGCAAAAGTAACTACTTCTGTTTCCAAATAGTTTTGCAGACTACCTGTAGTTGTTTTAACTAGAATTTAAGAACTATAATGGAAAAGGGGGAGAGTTTTCAGGTCTCAAATTAGTTAGCAAGACAGAATTCAATTACCTTTGAGATGACCATGTGATCTCTTCTGTAGACAAAAAGTCAAGATATAGTTCAAAGAAGTATACTTGGACATATTCTTCCTGAAGCAATGGTGTGTTATTTAGAAAACTATGAACCAGAAAAATTTTCTGAGATATTCCTTGGAGAATTTGACACTCCGGAAGCAATTTGGAGCAATGAAATGAGGTAACTGTTTTCTGTCAGAGGGGCAAATAAATCTGAACTACAGGTTATGTTGAAGAGGTATTTGATGTTCTTAAAGAAAGCTGAAAATACCTGGATTCCATGGCTTCCTCCATTAGCCTTCTGCAGGGGCAATGTCCTGCATTGCCCTCTGCTTCAACCAACAATAACCAGGGCAAGGGAGAGCAGAATTGGAAGTGGGAAGGGGAATATTTCCCTGAACATCATAAGTTACTTTTGTGTATGGAGACTTGACTCTGTATGTGAAATGCTTTATACTTACTCATTTATATGTACTTTTTTATTACAAACACCTGTCTCTGTCATATACTTCTAATATTCCAATACATATTAAGGTCTTCCAGAAAGTGAAGAGGTATTGAGAAGGGCAAAATGTCACTTTTAATTGTTTTTAATAAACTAATTTTCATGGTGTTTAAATAGGTCTGTAATGGAATAGAATCCTATTCTAAATCCCTACTGAAATGTGTGAAACCTCTAAGGAAAACTTTCTCAGAAGAAATCATTGAACACACTTGTACAGTGAGTGAGGGTTGAATACTGCTGCGCAAGTGTTAAACTAAAATTTGTAACTTTTAGGCGTCTTATGATAGAGAAGATTGCTGCTCATCTTGCTGACTTCACCCCTCGTCTTCAGAGCAATACAAGAGCCCTCTACCAGTACTGTCCCATCCCAGTTATCAACTATCCACAACTGGAAAATGAGCTGTTCTGTAATATTTATTACCTCAAGCATCTTTGTGATACACTCAGATTTCCAGACTGGCCAATTAAAGATCCAGTAAGTAAAGAAGTATTTTAGGATTCATTTATTTCTTGATCTTTCAGTCCTGAAAATGGGATCTTTAATAAATATAAACAAAATCAAATACTAGATTTGTTGCAAGTAACTGCTTTATCATGAATTTTGGTCCAAAAGTAAATACATTAAGCCCTAATTATCTTGAAGCAGCATAGTGTTCTTTCCATATAGAAACCTCATAAGTATATCCTTCTTGTGGTGACTACTTAAGTAGCAA
Organism: Orthonyx spaldingii; assembly: GCA_013397795.1. NCBI lineage: Eukaryota > Metazoa > Chordata > Aves > Passeriformes > Orthonychidae > Orthonyx > Orthonyx spaldingii. The sequence goes on along the minus strand of VZTJ01004660.1, from coordinate 655,543 downwards.
AGTAAAGCATTCAGGAAACTTTCAGTGAATCTTATTTTGGAGGCAGGGGGAAAGGAATGGGAATCATAACTTTGGGGTTCTTATTTGTCCACGCTGCACAAGAAACCAGGCTAACGTGTCAGTACATTAACTGAAGAGATCTTTTTGGTACAAATCTATGGACTAGATCTGTGTAAGCAGCTTTATTTATTCATGCACCTTTGCAGTTTTTAAAGTATCAAGATGTGACCTGCATCTTATTTAAGTGACTTTCTATCTTCTAGTGTGACTCTTTAATAGTAATTTTAATCTTAAGGTGCTTTTATCTTGAATAAAATACAGGATTCATGAATAAAACAGCATTTTATTAAAAATTATGTGTACTGGTATCAGCATAAATGAAACACTAATAAATCGTAATTATTCAGGTTAAACTGTTGAAAGATACCCTAGAAGCTTGGAAGAAGGAGGTGGAGAAGAAGCCACCTACCATGTCAGTAGATGATGCTTATGAAGTTCTTAACATACCCAGAGGACAAGGCCAGTAAGTTGTTTTCAGGGTTTAAAGTTGTATAACTGCTTTACATAAACTCCATGCACTGACAAAACTGAAGTTTCTTATTGCACTACTTGGAACAAGTTAGTGGTACCAGGTCAGTCACGTGTAGCACCTTCTTCTTCCACAGTGGAACATGGCCTTGCTAAAAAGAAACAAAGCTTGGAAATACAATGCAGTGTTTGAGAGAACATTTGTAGAAGTGTTTAGATAGGCTGAAACTGGGGAAAAGAATGCTTTGAGCTTTGCTGTTTTAAAGGACAAGCTTTAGACTCAAACATAGTGAACAAAGAATATAACAGAACTTGAATATATTCAAAGTGTATCTTCTGTAATCATCCTTCTCTCTCCCCCATGTTGCCCTTTTTCTTGGTGATTATATCCTTAGAATTTTTTGCCTTCTCTCTTGACACTGACTTCAGTTCTCTAAAAGTGAACCAACAGCAGTTTGTGTTTATCCTTCAAGAACAAAGCACTTACTGGAAATTGTGACATACTGACTTTTAACACTTGTAGCTCATTTAGATTCTTCATTTAAAATATTCAAGGACTTTGGACACCTTCTGGTTAGTATATTAGGTACAAGAGGTATATTTAAAATACTTTCAATTTCTAAAATTTCTTTCTAGTCTGTGACCTCATGATTACCCCCATTCAGTGTAAGACGATGAAGCAGGGTTTTCACGTGGAAATAGGAGAGCTTTGTAGTTTTCACTCATTTGCAGTTACTGTTAGTGCTGTTGTCAGAACCCAGGCTGGTTTTGCTGTGGTTGTTTCTGGTGTTTTGTTACTCAGTGTAATTGATGGAACTTGTTTTATTGTAGAAATGATGAAAGCAAGATCAGGAAAGCTTATTTCAGGCTGGCTCAAAAATATCACCCAGACAAGAATCCAGAAGGCAGGGTATGTACAGCACAAGTTTATGGTGTTAATAAAATGGGGGCTTACTCAGCTATGAAGTGTATTAAGAATTTTGAAATGCACACTTAAATTTTCTTTCTTCCCTTTAAAAGCTATGCCCTAGGTGAATACTAAAATACAGATTAATGCAGCAGATGAATAATTTAACTAATGTCATTCAAGGATTTAGGATTTCTCCAGTAAACTGGTGTAGTCACATCAGACTCACATCTCAGAAATGGTCTTGTTTAGAGAGTTACACAGGACCTAAGCAAGCTATTTGTTCCCCTTCAGAGACTGACTGCATCCTCTGCCCATTCTCACAATCCAACTGTACTTAATGCTTTTGTTGTCGTATGATTGACTTAAAATCTCTTGCCTAGGGCAGAGTTTAGGAGACAAGAGAACTAATCTATGAACCAGTGTTGTTTGGAGTATTTGCTGAAGTGCAGTGAGGCAACAAAACTAGTGCTGTTGCTAATAACCTGAAATACTTTATTTTACCTGCATCTAAGCTGATGCTCCAGTAATTTAGAGGGTTCTTAACAACTCTTAGTGACTATTCCTCCTTATTTGCAGGATATGTTTGAAAAAGTTAATAAAGCATACGAGTTTCTGTGCACAAAGTCTGCCAAGGTGATAGATGGGCCAGATCCAGAAAACATAATTTTGATCTTGAAAACTCAAAGCATCCTCTTCAACAGGCATAAGGAAGGTAAGGATGCTGCCTCAGAGCAGTGTTTTATGTTTATTTCTGTAGTGGTCATTTTGGTCAGCTTTAATCTCCTCTCTTCTTGAATCTGTGCTCTGTTAATCTGGTTTCTGACTTGCCACAGCATTATGTAAGTAGCTATGGCATAGGGCTTCAAAACAAGACTTTTTCTTCCATGAAATAAATTAATCTGCAGTAAAACTTCATTCAAAACAGCATGAATAGCTCTTGGAAGTTCTCTGCTCCAATACTAATCAGTTTGAATCTTCCTCTGTAAGGAGAATTCTGTCTATGCAGAAAAAGTGAGGAAACTAGTACTCGGTCACCCAGGTGCTGGTTATACATGAGATTACACTCATCAGGCGATTAACAATGAGACATTCTTGCAGGAATTCTGGCCAGTGTTAGAATCTCAGGTGAGTGTGCAGCAACATAACCTGTCTCATTGCTCAGCTGGGAAAGAGGGGTAGCTAGAGCACCCTAACACGTGGCTCCAGCTACAGTCCCAGGCTGGTAGCTGCTGCCATATCCAAGTCTTGCAGAGCCAACAGTGTTCTGCTGTGTGTTACATTGTAACAACAAACTAAGAACCTCACATGCAGTCATAGTTCTGTCAGTTGTGTGGAGCTAGGGACAGCATTGGTCAAGACTTAAATGGGCTTGCAGTTGGCTCCATATGAAAAATGACATTGTTCTTTAGCACTGCTGAAGTCTACATGAATGAAAAATACAATTTAAGACTTAAAATTGTTGTGTCAAACTGGACAAGGTCCTTATAGGTTTATTATTAGTCTGTCCTGGCCTAAGACATAGACCAAGCTATATTTGAGTTTCTCTGGAGAGAGACAAGCATTGTTGGGAAGGCTCTGAGCTTGGGGCCTTACTGAGCTGGAGATAAGTCTTTTTGATCTTAAATGAGTTCTTTCTGTGAAACTGTTAGCTTCTAGTATGAGCAGTTCTGTGTGAGGAGGAATCAGGTTGTGTGGACTGCTCTATCTTGCTCCAGATTTCCCAGGTGTTAGCTTTCTTTGATTCCTGGTCTTTCTATATATGATATATCTTCCACTGATAATTTTGTGGTGGCTTAAATTGCTTAGACTCTGCATGTACATAAACTTGGACTTTTTCCTCTTTCAGATTTGAAACCTTACAAGTATGCAGGCTATCCTATGCTGATAAAGACCATTACCATTGAAACATCAGATGACCTTTTGTTTTCCAAAGAATCTCCTCTGTTGCCTGCTGCTACAGAACTTGCTTTTCATACTGTCAGCTGTTCAGCATTAAATGCAGAAGAACTGAGGAGAGAAAGTGGAATTGAGGTAAATGTCAAATGTGTTGAAATGTATGCTTTAAATCTAACTTTTTGATAGCTAGGAATCTTAGATCCTCAATGCACAGGAAATCAGATGTAATTGAGAATCACTGTTGGTCTTGAGACACCTGTTATTCTTAATGTCTCAGATATTCTAGATACAGCAGGAGAAACATCTTGCAGAGTATACGCTTTTCTGGACCTAGGCTTGTCTATTGAACTGTGGGTCAGCAAGATACATACAAAGTTTCTCTACTCCTTTACAAAACTGCTGAGAACTGCTGCATTTTATGTGAAAGAATAGATAAATGTGAAGAAGTCACTTGAGCAGAAGGCCTTTTCATTGCACATACTACAATATTAGAACCATCTAGGTTGGAAAAGACCTTGAAGATCATAGAGTCCAAATGTTAATCCCAACACTGACAAGTTCCACTAAATCCCACTTACATGTTTTTTTAAATACCTTCAGGCATGGTGAGTCAGACACATCCCTGGGCAGCCTGTTCCCGTGCTTGGATTACCCTTTCAGTGAAGAAATTGTTCTTAACAGCTAATCTAAACCTTCACTGGTACAATGTGAGGCCATTTCCTCTTGTCCTGTCTCTTGTTCCTTGGGAAAAGAGACCAATCCCCACCTTGCTCCAGCCTCCTTTCAGGTGCTTGTAGAGAATAGTAAGGTCTCTCCTGAGCCTCTTTTCCTCAAGGCTAAACAACCTCAACTGCCTCAGCTGCTCCTTATCAGACTTGTACTCCAGAACCTTCCCTAGCTCTGTTGCCCTTCTCTGGACACGCTTCAGGACTTCCATGTCTTTTTTGTAGGAAGGGGCCCAAAACTGAACACAGGATTCAAGGTGCAGCCTCACCAGTGCTGAGTACAGAGGGACAATCACTGCCCTGGTCCTGCTGGCCACACTGTTGCTGATACAGGCCAGGATCCCCTTGACCTCCTGGGCACAGGCTGGGTCATGTTCACTGGCTGTTGACCAGCATCCCCAGGTCCTTTACCAGCAGGCAGCCTTCCAGCCACTCTGCCCCCAGCCTGTAGCACTGCATGGGGTGGTTGTGACCCAAGTGCAGAACCTGGCACTTCACCTTGTTGAACCTCGTACAATTGGCCTTGGCTCATTGATCCAGCCTGTCCAGATCCCTCTGTAGAACCTTCCTACCCTCCAGCAGATCAACATTCCCACACAACTTAGCGTTATCTGCACACTGACTGAGGTATTAGCTCACATGTGTGAAGGCTGTCAACTCAGAAAGCATCAAAGGTTATTATTAGTACTTGCAAGGAATTTTGCACTACAAACCATTTATGCAAGCAGCAGATTTTTATCAAATGTTTCCCTTCAGGCATTAAAAATTACCAGCTAATGTGTTGGTTTTGCTGGCCTTTATCTGTTTTTGTTGTGACTGAACTTGTGCATCATCCGGTCCTCACAGGTATTGCAAGAAGCATTTAATCGTTGTGTAGCAGTCTTGACTCGTTCTAGCAAGCCAGATGATATGTCTGTACAGGTGAGTTTAAAACAGCAGCTTTACCTGAGTGTATTGTCTTCTCAGAAGACTACACAGTGTATGTATATGCATAATATGATATTAAACACAAATGTGTGTCTGTATAATAAAAATATTGATCTGGTATCATATATATTAAAAACATGATTGTAAACATGCATTTTTCCTCCACTTGGAACCAGTAAAATGTTGTGTTTTGTAGGTATGTGGCTACATTAGTAAGTGTTACAGTGTAGCAGCTCAGTTTGAGGAATGCAGAGAGAAGATTACAGAAATGCCTAACATAATTAAGGACCTCTGTAGACTACTGTATTACGGCAAGGTAAGTGCTCCTTTTCTTCATCTAAATGGGTGTTTAACTGTTAAATGTTTAGGGGAATATCCTGCTTTTAGGGCAGATAAGACAACCACAGAATCATAGAATGGTTTGCATTGGAAGAGACTTCAAGTTCATCGAATTCCAAACCCACTGCCATGCCAGGGACACCTTTCAATGGACCAGGTTGCCCAGATGCCTGCCCGACCTGGCCTTGAAGACTTCCAGTGATGGGGCATTCACAGCTTCTCTGGGCAACCTGTTCCAGGGCCTCACCACCCTCACAGTAAAGAATACCTTCCTAATATCTGATCCAAACCTGCTCTCTCTGTTTGAAGCCTTTTCCCCTTGTTCTGTCACTCTTGTAAATAGTCCCTCTCCTTCTTTTGTGTAGGCTCCCTTCAGGTACTTTAAAGCCACAATTAGGTCACCTTGAAGCCTTTTCTTTTACAGGCTGAACAAACCCAGTTCTCTCAGCTTTTACTCATAGCTGCAGTGACTGGTCAAACCCTTCTGTAAAATCCCAGCCAATCATGAGATACAGAACTTAACTGCCTTGTTTCAACACTTATGGTTGAATCCATTTAGTAGATTTAAACTGCAGCCACTCTAAAGATTCAGCTACTTTTGCCTCTTAAGTGACATGTCTGGCAGCTTGGCTTACTGTACTAAAACAGCAGATTAAAGTACTACAACTTGACCTTGCATAAGCAGATAGACTCTTAAGTCAGCATAAATGCTGGGAACAGTATTCAAGACATTTTCTTGCCATTTAGCTCTTTTTGCCTCATGTTACAAAACTGCTGAATTTTGTCTGAATCAAGAAAGGAAGGTTTGTCTTGAACTTTTCATGTGGGGTGTGTGAAAACAGAAGACTAAAACCAGATTCTAGTAATTGACTGTGTATGCTTCTGTGTTCTTTAGTCCCTGCAGGACGCATGTATTGCCATAAAAAACTCACTTGGGAATCTCTGCCGCAGTTTTGAATTGTTTTTCCATCAGTTCATCAATGTTTCTTTCTAATGATATGAAATAACTATTTCAAGTACTCTTCTCTTTGAAAGATGCTGACTAATTAGCCATGTTGTTGGTTACCAAATACTTCAGCTGCAGAAATTATGTCTACTTCAGTTTTCATCTCTGGGCTGCAGTAGATAGTACTGCAGAATTAGCAAGTTTTGGCTTTTAAATCTTTGGTAAGGAAACCAGTTGGCATTCTTTGGTTACAGGTACTGAGGCAAACTTCTTTTTCTCCCCTCAGACCATACCACGAGTAGCTGCTTTAGGAGTGGAGTGTGTTAGCTCCTTTGCCTTAGATTACTGGCTACAAACACATTTGTTCCAAGCTGGAGTTCTGTGGTACTTACTGGGTTACCTCTTCAACTATGACTATACGCTGGAGGAGAGCGGGATTCAGAAAAGTGAAGATTCAAACCACCAGGTAATGTTACCAAGGTGCTTTCAACAACCACTATCTGTTGCTTGCCATCTCTTAGTAATAGACCAAGAGTATTCAAAAATTTGTTGAAATCATTGAATTGCATGAAGAGTAACATTAACAGAGTTTTGGAAGGGAATTTTTGTATAGTGGTAAATACTCTTTGAGTTTTGGAGGGGGGGCTTTTTTGTGTTTTAAAGAGTTCAAATGTTAAAGCTGCTAAAACTCGTGATTTCTAATAGACTTAATGCAAGAGACTTTTCATCTATAGCAAACAGTATAAAAGTAAATTTTTGCTATTAGAGGAAAGCTCTAGGTTTTCTCAAACTGTCTCTGTATTTTTCAGGAGGTAGCAAATAGCCTTGCTAAGCTCAGTCTCCTGGCCTTGAGTCGCCTTGGGGGATATCTTTCTGATGAACAAGCTACCCCTGAAAACCCAACAATCCGGAAGAGCTTGGCTGGAATGTTGACACCCTATATTGCAAGAAAACTTGCTGTGGTCAGTCCTACTGAGGTAAGCATCTGTTGGCCAAAACTTTCTCTAGTGATTTATGAAAGGAGGTCACTTCCAACACACTGAACTCTCTTAGACCAACTTGACACTGAGAACAGCAGTGTGATTTTTCTCTGCAGTTGAGGTAACTGCAGGGAAAAGAAACTGGTTCAACCTCAAACACTGTGGACAGGAACAGTGCCTTATAGAACATTTGCAAAACAAATATAGGAACAAAAAAGTTAATTGTTCAAGGCTTAAGGATATAATGATGATGGATAGCAAAAGGTTAAACTTAACTCTTTAAAAGTGGTGCCAGGGAAGTCATCTATAAAGAGATATTGCAGGTAGTCACTGCTCACTGTCAAAAGTGAATGGAGAATCTGAAGTAAGTGTGTCTCTCTGCAAAATAAAGAGAAAACTAATATACAGATTGTACCATACCACATAACTTGCACATACTATTTTTCCAGTATGTTTTTCCAATATGGGAAATTTCACACTTCAAACTTGCTTGTGTAATTGGTCTAGCTGTTAATGAGATTGGATTGACTAATATCATGAAACATGCTGATTACTGTGCATAATGATCCAAAACTGTTGCAAATGTGTTACATCATGTAAATTCCTTTTCTTAGACTCTGAAGATGCTTAACAGTAACACAGAGAACCCCTACTTGATCTGGAACAATGGGACACGAGCTGAATTACTTGAGTTTTTGGAATCTCAACAGGAAAGCATGATTAAGAGAGTAAGATACTCTTTACTTGAAATCCCACTACTATTTTTTTTAAAAACTGTTTTGTGTTTTCTTATATCCACTTGGGATGCAATTGTATGGTTAATACAAGTATCCACTGTTGTCTACTCCTAAGTCATTTTCTTAATTCTGTAGTTTTTAAAAGAAAACAAAAAACCTAAGATTTGGCTTGCTCATTTCATGTTATGTTTCAGTCTGAGCTTCTTTCTTGCTGAAGTATTAAATTTTTTGTTCAAGTATTGCCTGTTTCATTATCGGATTATAGCTTTACACTTTCTGCAAGGTTATTTTCTGTCTGAGCTTGTGCTGCTTATCTCTGCTTAAAGGGTGATTGTGACAAGAGCTATGGATCTGACTTTGTCTTCAGTGACCATGCGAAGGAACTTATTGTGGGAGAGATTTTTGTTAGAGTCTACAATGAGGTCCCTACCTTCCAACTAGAGGTGAGATGTAGCTAAAAATCTTCCTGTTGATACTAGTGTTTGGATTGCTACTTCTTCCTGTTTATCCATCTGTCAGTGCAAACAGAATGGAGAAAATACAAAACCTTACAGAAATTTCCTTCAAGATCAGCATATTACGAGAAATCTCTTTATTGGAGCAAATAAATTAAAAGAACAAGTCTGTCATAAGGAGTGCTGCTTCAGATGTCTTAATGACTTCTCTCTACAAGCTTGTGATGCAGACTTGGGTTGATTCAGTAATTCCAGGAGGTGGTGGTTCTGCCTATTGGCTTTACAGTGCATCTGTGTATATGGGCAAACACACCTGGTGGAGTAGTGGCAACTTTTTAAGTGTATGTTTAGATAGAAATAGAGTTAATGTGATCCAGATGTTATAGTGATCACAGAGAAGTGCTGCATGTCTAGAAGAAAGGAATATGTGAAATGTAGGAGAAGTTATTTGGATACATTTTCTTCTTCTGTGGGTACTGTTGCATGACACAGCTAAAAATGCTGTCATCTCTACTTCAAAGCTTCCGAAAGTGTTTGCTGCAAGCCTCTTGGATTACGTAGGCTCACAAGCACAGTACCTTCATACACTGATGGCCATAACTCAGACTGGGAAAGTGGAGTCCAACCAACACGGAGATCGCTTACGGAGAGTTGAAATGGCCCTGGAGGCTCTGAGAAACGTCATAAAACACAACCCAGGTAGGCTTAAAACTGAACTTCCTGGATACACTCCTCTGTGGACAACCTTAAAAACTGTGGACCTCTGTAGTCTTTGTCTTCCAGTGAGAAGAAAGCTTGTTTTGTGGGCTAACAGACTTTAACGTTGTTGGTAAGCCATATAAGCTTGCTGATTTTTGTCTTGCCTGGAGAACATTATCAGTAGATGTATCAAAATTTTGGGTTAAATTCAAGTCTTGTCCTTTTTCATCTCTGAATCATTAGGTTTTAAACTCTAATTTGATCCTGCTGTTGCTAGGAAGACTTAAAACTCTTGAAAGAAACTTTCTGTAATAAAGAATCTTCAACTGACTTTTAAACTTTCTTGCATCAAAAAAGCTCCTTGAACTGAGTACAGTGTGCTGGTAAACACCTAAATGGCAGCTATGTTAGGGCTTTAGTAAAGCAAGAGGAGAAGATGCTCTTGAAAGTGGGCGCTTAATACCAGCAAAGTTTTAGGAGCAGACATCAATGTACAGACTGGAAAAGCCTGAGACAAATGATTAGGATGTTTTCCTACTGTATTATATGCTACTTCTAAAAGCAAATGATATTACAATTGTGGCATCTAATAATAGCTGGTTAGGATGTTCTCTGAGTTTGCAGTTGCCTGAAGGCAGCTGTTCCTGTTGGAGATAGGAACAGCTCTGAGCTGGGACATTCTGAAAGGACAAGTGTATTTGAAGAGGTATTGATGATCAATGATAAATAAAATCATGGAATTTGTTTAGTTGTTTTGTAAGAATGCAAGTAACTAGGTAGTCCAAGAACTACATCAGTTACTTTCCCTAGAGAGGGGAGTTATCGTCTGTTTTTGAAATATTGGTGACCTGAAATTCTGTGGCAGCTAGATTAATAGAGAGGAGTTGATAATTTTCCAACTCTGTAGCAGGTGCTCTCCTGTATGAGCTGTTACAATTACTGTTGCAGACTACATTCAGCTGTGTAGTCTTTAACACCTCTCTGTATAGTGAAATATGGGCATGGGAATTGGCCTTCAGTGAGTGCTTTGGCTGACATGGAGAGTAACTTATTTGGTCTCTTGCAGGTTCTGAGTGTGAATGCATAGGGCACTTTAAGTTGATATTTTCCCTTCTGCGTGTTCATGGAGCTGGCGTGGTGCAGCAGTTGGCTCTGGAGGTAAAAAATCCAACCAATCAAAAACCAAACCAATCCCCACAAACTCCCAATGTCCCTGTCTGAATGCTTTACATAATCGCCATAAACAAACCTGATTGTGTAGTTGTTAGAGTAGCATCTAAAAAATATTAAGATTGCAGTTCCAAGGTGTCAGTTCCTCCTTGGAGGAGCATGTGATACTTCATGCCTGTGTCTTTGCATCCTTCTTGCCTGAAGAGACAAAACAATTTGGTGGCAGGAATAAATGTTGTAAATATCAGCTCTATTGTCCAGTGAGGTGGCTGACTTCATACATTGTATTTTCAGAAAAGTGTCTTAATAGCTGGAATATAATCAAATGCTGTTTCTGATCTTTTGCAGGTAGTAAACATAGTAACAAGTAATCAAGAATGTGTTAACAACATTGCTGAGGCAATGGTTCTTTCTAACTTACTGGCACTCCTGCATTCCTTACCTTCAAGTATGTATGATGTGTTTCTCCATCTTGCAAGGCAAAGAATTTTATAAGAATGCAGCTGGCTGAGCTTAGCACTGAGTTTTAGGGTAAAACAGTCTTGTTAGCTTTGTAGGACAGAGAGCTGGGTTATGAAGAGAAACTACAGTAAGCACACCTATTTATTGGAACAAAGCTTTCCTCAGGCTTCCCAGCTGTTGCTGTGCTCCATTGCAGTTGCTCAGCTATTAATGAGGGCAGTGAAGACAGTACTGCAATACATCCTCAGTGAAACATGGTGTTTCTATGCCCAGTCCTAATAACAGTCTTGAGCTATCAGTTATCCCCTGCCAGATAGGAAAAGCAGAGCTACCAAACAGGAATCACCACCATTATTTTTAAAGAAGATGACAGGAAGCAGGAATAGAAATAGGTTGTTTTTTAAACAAATGCAAAACTTAGACCAGCTCTGTCATCACACAGGCCCTGTTATGCAGCTGAGTCACTTCTATTCTTGTCTACTGATTTAAATATTAATGACAATCATATCCAAAGCTAACAAGGTTAATTTACAAAGACATTGTGTGTGACCAGTTTTTTGTCTTAAATGTGTGACCTGAAACATATGAATTGCAGATACTCTGATAATTTTTGAATTGTGTAGTGTTCCATTGACAAATTATTCTTGAGAATTTAGCTAATAAGCATCTAAGTAAGAAGTTACACTGTACTAGAATGTGTGATTGATTTGACATACCTTAACTAACTTAGTTTAGCCAGAAATGCCTGAGCTTGTAATTGTCCTAAGCTTTATTGCAGTTTTGGTACAGTTTTCTGTTAAGATAGTTACATTTAACTTTGATTATTCCTTCTCTGTGACACAATGTTCTTAATGCTTTTTATTTTGACAGGTCGGCAGCTTGTCCTTGAAACTTTGTATGCTCTGACATCTAGCACAAAAATAATCAAAGAGGCCATGGCAAAAGGTACAGTACTACACTGATAGCATATGTTTCTGAAAAATGGACTTAAAGTGGATAGGGGGGCCACTCTTCCCTCTAGAATAACCAGTGTGGAATTGGAGAATTTCTACTACTTGTGACCAGAAAAAAAAAAAATTGAATGCTTCCTATCTCTTTGTTACAGGTGCTTTAATCTACTTACTAGATATGTTTTGCAACTCAACTCATCCACAGGTCCGAGCCCAAACAGCAGAGCTTTTTGCCAAAATGACTGCAGATAAGCTGGTGGGTCCAAAGGTAAGAATCTTAACAGCTCATGTTGGAACTCTTATCTTCATATTACCTACTTCTCTTTAAAGATGAGCAAAAAAATCCTCTTCTTTGTCTGAAATATTCATGTAAAGAGCAATCTGGCTTTTTCAAATTAAGGTAACTTTTAATCTCTGAGCAGACTTCTGGAAGCTGTTTTATGTACAGTAACTTGCATAAGCAGTTTGGTTTCCATTTGTAATGACTTTAACAGCAGAGCCCTAGATTTCAGTGTCATTGGCTATTGCTGTTTGAAATGATGGCAGTATTCTGTTTTGTGCTGTTGTGGTCTAGCAGTTGACAATTCTAGCATTACAGACAGTTGGACAGGTGGAGTTCTCTATTTCTGTCAGTTTGTCCTGTCAGTTAGTTTGTCTGACGATACATTAAATGTCATTTATGTTCATCCTTTCTAGGTTAGAATTACGCTAATGAAATTTTTACCTGGAGTCTTCATGGATGCCATGAGAGACAACCCTGAAGCTGCTGTTCATATCTTTGAGGGAACTCATGAAAATCCAGAATTAATTTGGAATGACAGCTCCAGGGAGAGAGTATCAACAACAGTTCGAGAAATGATGCTTGAGTATGTGGAAACCTACTGACTCAGTTATTTTTAACTGAGACATTCTCTTAGTGGCAGTAAACCAGAGTTGCTGTAGAAGAACTGTGAGGCAGAGCTCTGCCTGTAAAAAGTAAAATTCTTGCAAGCCAGACTTCAGTGAAAGAAACTTGTTCACTGTTTGTGTACTGTACCTGTAACTCGGTGATGCAGGTGCAGTTTGTGCACAGTCCAGGCATTTGCTCACTGCTGTAAGATTTGGAGGGATACAATGGGGAGAGAACGGGGCTTATAAAATTGAAACTACTTCACTGTGATGGAGGGAGACTGAGGTCTCAAGTAGAGAAGACAACTGCTGCTTTTACTGCTCATTAAAACTTACTTTCTTTTTAAAGGCACTTTAAACTTCAGAGGGACAACCCTGACACTAACTGGAAGGTACAAGTATACTGTTTCTGCTTTGAGTGTGTCCAGGGAGGCTGTAAGCCACGTGATAATAGATGCATGTATGTGATTCTGACAGGCTTTTCTCTTAAAGTGCTGACAGGAATTTACTGCTGTGCTGTGAACGTAATTGTTCATAACTGAAAACATAACTGGTGTAAGTCGAATTGATGCTTTTGTTACTGCTTGTACCTTGAAATTAGACACTTCCTGGTAAAACCAATGTCGGCATACTCTGAATGTTCTGATAGTTCAGGTCGTTCTAAAACACATAAAAAAACCAACAACAAAGGAAAATACTGGTTTGCTGGAAACAGTCCTGTCACTACATAGCCACATTAAACTTGCTCTTGGTAAATGTGAAGTAACTTCAGTAAAGTCACCGAGTCTCAAAAAACTCAGACCAATCAATGAGGTGTTTCAGTATGTAGTGTTTCCCAGTATCTGTGAAAAGTTAGACATGACTTCCTCCCAACAGTGCTCTAGTTCAACTTTTAAACGAGTTTCTAAACACATCATAATGGCTATTTTGATGCAGGTGAAAACTGGGAACTTCCCTAGAGTGATGGTGAGAAAGCTTTCCCTGAAGTGTGCAGGAAAGGAAGGAAAGGGCTGTTGTGTCACCAGCCTTGTTGCTGGCACTTCTCTTGAACTAGGGTTTTTCACTGTTGCAGTTGTAGGTTCAGTTACTTCTGTTCTTTGAAAGAAAAGTTTACTGTTGTGATACTGCCTGCACTGCACTGTTCTTTCTACTGTCACTTCTTACCTCATGTTCTTTCAAAATGAAGAGTTTACTGGTCTTGTACACATCTGTTTCGGAGAATACAGTTAGCAACCCTGACCACTTAGAGAAATAATTTTAGCTCTCACAAATACCCTTGTCAATAACTTTTACTTTACAATTCAACAGCTGCCTGAAGACTTTGCTGTGGTGTATGGTGAGGCAGAAGGTGAACTTTCAGTGGGGGGAGTCTTCCTCAGGATTTTTATTGCCCAGCCGGCCTGGGTTTTACGGAAACCAAGAGAATTTCTCATTGCACTGTTGGAAAAGTTTACTGAACTACTGGAGAAAAATAACCCCCATGTAAGATGATACTTTTTTCTGAGTTATGCTTTGAATTTGTTTAGCGTTCTTAAGTTCTTTTTTAGTGTCTGATCAACTTAGATTCTCACACTTTCTTCCCCTCATGAATGAGTTTTTCTGTCTGCTTTCTGACTTTCTGTAAAAGCATGTTCATATGTTTACGCAACTTCTGAACATAAGTCAAGGTTTTTAAAGTCCCTGAAGCCATAGAATTAACTTCAGTTAAGTCTTAGAAACTTACTTTGTGCTAGAGATGAGGCTTAATAAATGAAGTGTCTTTTAATTATTCCATGGGTGACCAACCTAAAAAAAATGGCACTTGTTCTACATCACCTAAAAATTTTCTGTTCTTGACACTTCTGTTGTCCTTCTGCAACACTACCTTCCACTCTAGTGTACATTATGTGACCTACAGAAGGCTACCACCTAGCAGTGTAATGAGTACAGCAAATGTGTTACAGCTTGAAAATTAATTCTTAAACAGTGTTCAGACAGATTCTGGGTTAGACTTGCAGGATGGAAACTAACTTGCATGTTGAATAAAACAGGCATCTTTATTACGAAGATGTGATAGCAGTTTGTAGAGGCTTGCAGAATACACAAGGCATGACGAGAGCTTCTGCACAGACTGCAGAACCCCTTAGGAATTGAGGTGGTCAGCTGAACATCCATGCTGTCATGCTTCCACCAAGCAGCTTAGCCAGATACTGGATACTCTAGATGCTGGAAATAGTGCTTAGGAATTCCTATGTGATCTGTCTTCATGGAACTAGTGAATGTTTGCCACTATTGGAGCTGATAGTCATGTTCTTAACGTGTTGCTTTAACAGTTTGAGAGCAAAGTGACATAAAAGCATTAGGGAAAAAAATCTATAATGCAGAGCAAGTGAGAAATGTTATTATGATGATACATAAGGCTTTACTGAGTTACACTTCCTGTTGATTTTCAATTTTCTGCAGGGGGAAACTTTAGAAACCATTACCACAGCAACTGTGTGCCTGTTCAGTGCCCAGCCTCAGCTAGCTGATCAAGTTCCTCCTCTTGGTCATCTTCACAAGATAATCCAGGCTATGAATCACAAGAACAATGCCATTCCTAAAAGTGCCATTCGTGTCATGCACATATTGTCAGACAATGAGGTACTGAATCATCTAAGTGCTTGAGGGGAGAAAAGCATAGCTGGAGTTATTTGTATTGTTTAGTAGTGTTCCTAAAAGGACATTATTCTAACTATAAATATGGTGTAACAAATGAGCAGGGACCTATAGCTAATGAATGGAGAATTGAAGGATTAAACACTGAGAAATTTATGGTCTTGGCTGACCATATCTGCAATAACCATTAGTCTTGGCATAAAATAAAGTCCTCTGGATGTTTGTCTCTCTACAGCTTTGTGTTAG
Organism: Orthonyx spaldingii; assembly: GCA_013397795.1. Lineage (NCBI taxonomy): Eukaryota > Metazoa > Chordata > Aves > Passeriformes > Orthonychidae > Orthonyx > Orthonyx spaldingii. The sequence goes on along the minus strand of VZTJ01004660.1, from coordinate 640,048 downwards.
AGCGATGGCATCACTGGAGACCATTGGCCCTCTCATGAATGGAATGAAGAAGAGATCAGATATAGTTGGGATAGCCTGTGAAACACTGAATCGAATGTTTCAGAAGGAACAAACTGACTTAGTAGCCCAAGTAAGTAGTACATTCTCAGACTGAAAAAAATGTGGTATTTTTATATTTGGGTATATCTAAACTGTTCAACTTAAATGGCATCTGGGAAGCCACATGGACAATTAACTAATGTGCTTTTCTTGTTGGAAAAGTAATTTCTTCATCTAAAATGCAGACCTGTTCAAGGATGTTACCTGAGCATTGAAGCTTAATGCATAGGCTAGTGTTGTGTCCACTGAGAAAGTGCAAGTGGAATGCCAGCTAATTCAACTGAGTTTGCACCTCGACAGAGCAGAACTGCTGGACAGTATCTTTGCTTTCTCCTGTGTGTATTCATATAGCTCAGGAAAAATGGACTTGTCTTGGCATTTGTAGTAATAGCTGTTGGCACTTTTGGTTCGCTCTAATGCTGGCAATGTAAAACACCTGTATGGAATTTCCTAGTCCATGTTAAGACAACTTGTTTGGCTATGTTTGCAGGCTTTGAAAGCAGATTTGGTCCCTTATCTTCTAAAGCTGCTTGAAGGTGTTGGTCTTGAGAACCTGGAAAGCCCATCTGCAACAAAAGCTCAGATTGTTAAAACTCTGAAATCCATGTCTCGCAGCCTGCAGTATGGGGAACAGGTGAGTACTGACAAGTCCTTATCTGGGCTTCGACACTTGGTAGATCAAACTCTCAACATCCCTTGTTTAATCTTCTGGCTGTCATGTGCATCATTCCACCTAAAATGCTAAAGTCCTCCAACTACAAAATGATAATGGTTTGGAATGTTTTCATCTCTTTCTTGTGGAGAAGGCATTGGTTCAATGCATCTGTAGAGCACTGATAAAAAAGGACAAATCCTAAGTGCAGAAATGTTCTATAAGCTGGTTAGCTTTTACTGACAACTCTTCAGAACTTGTGTAATTAATGCAAATGGCTTTTTTGTTTTCTGAATAAATACATAGCTGCAGCAGCTTTATGGATGCATATCTAAGTTGGTAAATTTGTCCCAGTAACAGTGCTAGTTCTTAATGCCTTTCTCTTACCCTTTTGTTGAAAGCTTTCTCAAGGGGAGGAAACTGGGAATGGGTCTTTCTTCCAAACAGTCCCTATCTTGCTATAGTACAGGAAAAGTCCTATTCTCCCTCAGCTCTAGGTGAGTGGCAAGGACTGCTTCTAGGGTTGCCTTTCCTTGTCACCCTTCTGGGAACAAGGGATAAAGTCAAGCTATTAAATAACTTTTTTTGAGCATTGTATTCAGCTGCACAATTCACATGGAAAAGCAATTCTCCCTGGAAATGTGCACAAATTCCATATCGCAGCCTCAGCGACTGCCATGCTCTTTGGTAATCCCTTCAGAATGGTTTGGCTCTGTAAAATGAATTTGTTTGCCTAGAACATGACAAATGGCACTTGCTCACTGTATTAATCTCTTCAAATATGTAGGTAAATGAAATTCTGTCCCGTTCTTCTGTGTGGAGTGCCTTCAAGGATCAGAAACATGACTTGTTCATTTCTGATACACAAACATCAGGATACCTCACAGGTTAGCAACTCTTTCCTATTTATGTCCTGAGTCATACTGAACTGCTACTTAATTGTCACACTGGACCCTGGAGATACTGTTTATCCCCAGGATCCGGTGCCATCACATGGTCTGAACATTCAGTGCTGTAAAAATACAGTAAGTTTTTAAAACACTTACTAAAAGATAAACTTCTTGCTGGTTGAGAATGTATTTCTCTGCATGGTCTGCTGTACACACTTAGCAATAGAATCTGGACACTGGCAAGACTTGCAAGTACTCTGTAGTGATAAAGCAGAGATGTAATTGGAACTGATGAATGACAGTAGCTTTGCATGCTTTCTGAGGATCAGTCTACTTCAGTTCTAGAACACGAGTTTTTCCACAGTTGGAGGGATGTGTAAACTGTCTTCAAAATCACTCAGCCTGTCTGTATTAGTTGACTGTGTGAATTAACACTGCTTCAGTGTTAGGCAGGTAGTTGTTGGAAACCGTTGGAAAAGTTGGAATGCTAATAGGTTGGAGTTTGAGGCTGTGTTCCAGCCAGAACCAGTGGCCTGCCAGGGTGGCCTTGTGCCTGTACATGGAGCTCGCAGCATATACTTCACTGCAGCAGTAGTGCACCTCAGGTGGATCCCCTGCTGGTGCCACCAAGATTGAAATGGCACCCCAGAGGTGCCACCTCGGTCCCAGTGGCAGTGAAGAAGAGCATTTTAGCAGTGTGTGCTGTGCACTGTGTGCACACTGAGGTTAGCAGGTGATGGGAACTTCCTTGCACGGTGCAGACATAATCCCAGATCAGTTACATCACAGCAAGTCAAGTCCTGGTTCTTCCTTCACTCGTGCAGCACCCGACAGACACAGTACCACAGTCCAAAACATCACTGTCACATAAAATACTTTCAGATATAGCAAATAATGACATTGTGTCAAACTTTATATAAAGCAACACATGATGCAAACTTCTGACTCATCAGTAGCCATTGGCTGAACAAACACCTGGTCTTAAAGCTTTGCCTCACAGGTGAGATTTTAAAGTCCTTTGTGACAAGCCAGTGTGGACACATCCATGTGCCACGTGGAACTTTCTCATCCTACCCAATATAGGAATCTTGGTAAAGCTTTTGAGCGTAACTGAACTAATGAGGTATAAATCAGATGGCTAAAGTTTTTCTTGCATGATACTAGCATGTATTTTGCAAAAATGAAGCAAGAGCCTTTCAAGTCAGGACTTATACATTCTAGAAGTAGTTGCTTAAATTTTGAGAGTAGGTATATTGCAACACTTGATGCATTTTTTTCACACAGGACTCTGTGCTTTAGCTCTGAACAGGAGTTTTCTGGGTTTTGTACCATTTAATGCCACTTTGACAAAAAACACTGGAACTGATTCAGTTTGTACTGAATTTCCTTGGTATTTCATAAATACTGTAAATTTAGAAATAGGAAGAAAATGCTGACTGATTACTGGCCAAGAACTGAAACTATACCAGATGCGGTCAGAGCTTGAGACTGGGGGCAATACAGTTTTCCAATTGCCTTAAGGCCTGTGCTGCTTTTAGATTGCCTAATGGTTTAAGTGCTTGCCAATGTAGAATGAAGGTGCTGTAGAAATGCAAAGTGTAGATAGAAACCAAGCTTTATTTTAACCTCTCTTATCTTGTATTCTGCCTTATGTCTTGCTTCAAATTGCTTTGCTATTTGCACTTCCCTTGAAACTTCCCTTGCTTATTTCTCTTCCCTCAGGTGTCTCTTCTCCTTCCCTTCTAACTGGCAGCAGTCCCCTTCACCTGAGAAGTGGGCTTTAGATCTGCTGTGTCAGGCAGCTTGCTAACTTCTGTGTAGCTCTCTAAAGCAGGTAGATACCACCTCGCAGAACGCACGCTGCGCTCGCTGCATTCCGAGTCACAGATGCATGTCACAGAGCTGTACAAATGCCTGGTCCCAAAGTGCCCAACACCGACACACTTTGCCTTCCTCGAGCACACAGGAGCACTACACTGACAACTGCACTGCCTGGTACTTGCTGGTACTGCACAGCAACTCAGCTTCAGAGCTATGTTAGGAATCCTCCATCATGGAAGAGTTTGAGGCACAAGATAACTGTGGGGAATTTTTGCACTAGGGTGTGTAACAGTGGGTGTGAGGTTTGGCAGGTTCCACTGATGGGCTGGCAAAGAGAGGTCCCCTCCTGCAGCCAGAGAGCTTTTTATTGCCAAAGGCACTGCCTGCTTTGCTCTCTGCCTTGCAGTAGCAGTGTGGGACTGCTCGCAGGGAGACAAACCACGCTGTGATGTTCTGGCTCCAGGCTGTAGCGTGAGAAAGGAGGGTGGTGCAGGGAGAAAGGAGGGTGGTGCAGGAAGAATAGCAAATTTGGGAGAACTCAGTGAGGATGGCTTAAAGGGGAAGAGTACAGGACCCAGCAGAACTCAGTATGTTGAATATTGGCAGTGTAGGCTGGAGGTCTAACTCCAAGTCGATCGCTGTATTGGTGCAGGAACGTGTTGTGAATGATCAGTTTTCTAGTCACTAATCTGATAAAAATTACTGTTAAAACACCTCATGCTGCAACATAAGTTTTTATTGCATTTGTTGAAAGTTTCAACATGATTAAATTTTTAATTCCGGGCTTTGAGGGAGAGGGGCTTTGCCTGCAGTGCAAAACTGATTGCCCCTATAGTAATCAACATGAAGACTTAGTAATGGTATGAGTCCTGCATCTCCAGTACTGAATTTGTGTATCCCAAGAATGCTGTCACTTTATTCCAGCTGAAGGCAAAAAATGCTGGCTAGACGAGCTTTAGGCAGTTCTGCTTCTTCATGGGGCAGCCCATTGTGCTTCCTTGAAATATACAGCTGGGAAAAACCTTTACAACACTGAAAGGATACACAAGGAGCCCAGTAGTGGAATGCATGCCTGAACTCACTTTGATTCCATGGCAGGGCCTTTCTCTAGCAAAGGAAGGCCATCCCCTCTTTTACTGCTGCTTCCATGATGGAAGGTGAGATGGGTAATGCAGGTGGTTGGGGTTCTTCTGTGACTTACTTGGCATATCAGAATAAAAAACTCTAAGCAAGTCCAAAAATGGCCCCCACAAGCTATTCCACTTGTTAGACTAAGAAGTCTTAGTTTCTAGTGTTCCTAGATTTCAAAAAATCTAAAGAAAAACTCTTAAATGTCTTGTATAAGGTGTCTGGTTGACTTAGATGATGTATCTGAGTGTTACCAGAAGGAATAGAGCTGTTCAGTCACCCAGTAGAAGGAAAACTAATCAGCAGTGTTTGTTTTCCTCCCGAAAGGCCCTGGAGTTGCTGGTTACCTCACTGCAGGGACGACGTCATCCGTAATGCCCAACGTACCACCCCCGGTAGACAACGAAGTGGGAGATGTCAGCTAAGGACTGGAAATCCTTGTGCAAGAGACAAAGGCAGACTGGCCAGTGACGAGGAACAGCACTTTCCTCCAATACATTGAAGTGAACTTACTGCCTTGTCAGGTGTTTATGACAGTGTTATTCCTTTTTTCTATGACTTTTTTTTTCTAGGAAAAGTCAGTGATTCTAACTACCACACTGTAACACAAGAAAGCACTCTGTGGATCAGCTGAAATGGGTACACAAGAATTTTTTCTTGTTGTACATAAGCACATTTTGTTCCTTTATATTTGTTTACAAGACTGTGAATCAAACTTTCCTAGTTTTTATATTTTATGAATTAGCATGACTGAAGTTGAGCTACAGTCTAGAGGAATTGGGCTAAAATAACTTTGACCTCACCGACTCCACTAAAAGGGCATCCCTTCTTTTCTCAGTCTGATGTGATCACTCCCATTGAACATGACCTGAAAGGGTTTGTCCCTGCACCAGTTCACTCATGTCCTTAATCATTAACATTATCTTCTTCCTTGGATCAAACAGCATTAGACATTTGTATGTATAACTGGCTTGACCAAATTGACAAAGCTTCAGCAAAAAAACCTTAAAAAGTTGACACGTTATGTAAGAAATTAGTGTAATTGTGAAATGTTCTATACATTATCCAGTATATAAAAGCTTTCTATATTGAGTGTACATTATACAGATCATTCATATGTACATAAAATTTTAAAATAAAGGGAATTAAGAGCCTTGTTAATGAGATAAAGGTGGTGTTATTGTGTAGATGTTCTTTGAAAGTGTGGGAAATGAGGGCAGGCAGAGACCCTAACTGGAAGGTGGCTAAATATGATCCTGGGCATTCTTAGTTGGAAAAACACATTGTGCAGGTTTTGACAGCCTGGAGCAGAACTCCTGAACCACATGGAATAGTACAGTGCAGGTGGTTTTGTATTTGAAGTGCATTTCAGCCAATCTCAATTTCCTAGAAAACATTCTTGGCAGGAAGCGAGAGAAAACTAAGGTGGATGGAAATGTAAACAAGAATTACTGCTTTCCCAAAAGAGGTCATAATCTTGGTTTTAAGTATAATGAGGTAAGAAACTTCATGGAATGCTTCCAGTTCTAGGTGCTCTTCCGCTGTACCCCCTGAGTGACCACAGCAGCTGTAGCTGGACACCCTTCAGGTGAGCACTCGGCTCTGGCCTCAAGAACAGAACTCACCACAGCCTCATCCTGAAGACTGAGCCAAGCAGAGCGTGTTCTCCCCAGGCTCCAACAGGAAGGAGCTTGGAGGGGAGCTTGTTTGTTCATGCAAACAGTAAACACTTGTGTCCTTAACTTAATTGCCCTTAAGTTACCAGCCCTGTATAAGTTGCAAGTGATTATCCTAACTCCAGGAAGCAGAGCTGCCAATGGTGCAGTGTGCTGTGATCTGCCTGGTTCTGTTCCTGCAAGGACAAGTTCTCTTGAAGTAACCCAGGTCACAGGAGCAGAACTGAGCAACTCTAACCTTCAAGAACTTCACAGAGGTGTATTGGGCATAAATGGCAGAGCCTGTTTTGGTAGCAGCAGAGGCAGTGAACTGCACCCTGCCACGCACTGCTGCTGCCAGCCAAAACAACTCCTTGGGGAGGAAGATGCCAGCTGGACTTAGACATATTTAAGAAAGGTTAGGAGCAGCTAGAACCAAGAGACAGGAGGAGACTTGTGAGGGTGCACAAAAGAGGAGACAAAGAAGGATGCAAGGTAAGACAAAAGAGACATCTGTAAGGGAAAATGGGGGAAATCCATTTGGAGAAGCACTGCAGAGTAATAAGCAAGCAGTAGCAGACAAACCACCACATGATCCCAGCCTTCTGAGCTGCCCTGAGCCTCACTTGAGGGGAGCTGGGGGAAGGACTGAGTGTAGTGTTTGTGATGAGTAAGGCAGCTGAGAGCAAGAACTGGGATGGAGAGAGAGTTGGACTGCAGCTGAGCTTTGGAAAATGATAAGCAAGGTACTGCCTCCAGTGCTTATCATTTAACAAAATAAAAAGTTTAGCCTAGCTTGCAGTAAATTTAATTGTCTGGCCCATCTGACTCAAACCTGCTTCGTCTACAATAAAAAGATAAAGGGCTTTGATTCAGAACAAAGAAAGCACTTTAGGCCTGTTAGAAAATAGATTTTATTTAGTGCTATAAAGAACCCAGACAAGTTATTTACATGATGTTCTGCAAATTCTTGAAAGTGAGCACGTAATTATTAAGTGTAATAAGTGTAAATAAAGAGTGAGAAAAGAACTGCTTCCAGTTAGAATCAAGTTTTTGTATTTATCCAACTTTACCTTAGCCAGCATTATTACACTAAAACTTTTCCTAAATCTTCCCTCCATTTGAGAAGGCTTTATGCTGACATTAGATTTTTGCAGTGAGCTTCTTTGACTGATCAAGGAGTTCCCACCTTGCAATTGTTGAGAGATGAACTTCATCGGGCCCGTCTGCCAGGCGCAAGGTGCGGATGTATGCAAACCTGTGGTGGGAGAGCTGAGTCAGGGCTGGGTTTCTGACCTGCCACAGCAGGCTCACACAGGAGCTCTCAGTGCTGCTTTTGCCACAGCTGCCCTTTGGACACTCCTTGCTTTGAAAAGTGCTATCACATGGGAGATCCTGCAGCAAAATCTTCCTGGCAGGATTGAGATGGGTGGGCTGGGAATTCAGAAGTTTCGCTTCCCCCCAAGGCCATAAGTGATAACATTAAGCTTTAGAAGCACATCCTCTTTACCGTTGATAAGAACAATTTTAGGTCCAGTGCCAGCTTTTATTTTTTGTAAGGCTAATTGCACTATAAAAACAACTGTTTTAAGTTTTATAGCTTAAAGAGACATGGACTGTTATTTTATGCTGAGGTGAAACAGCATGTACTGGTGTTATAAAATTATAATAAAAGGAATGCTTAGAATCTACAGGAAATCTCCCTTTACTCACATAAATGCCAAAGGAAAATCCTGAGAAACTCCAGCTCCACCACACACTTGAACTGCACAGTCAATCACTTTAAGTACAGCTCGTGGAACAACCACTTTGGTCATGGCTACCTGTAGTTGGAAGAGAACTCACATTATCAGTAATAGTTTCATAAGCAAATGAAAATATTTACCCAATACTTCTGCTGAATCTTGGTATCTCTCAGTACATTCCTTCCTCTGTGGGTTGGCTGAGAGCTCTGCTGTTCCCGTTCCCTGGGTATGGTAAAACTTTCCAGTCACCCAAAACTATCTCACTGTGTTGAGACAAGCAAGCAACGCTTGAACAGATTCATCTCGCTTTCTAACTGAGATCACTCCCCATCTTCTGACAATTAAAAGCATCTCTTAAGGCTGTTTTCAACATGGAGTTATACTCTACAGAGTAATAATGTTTAACAATACGTTTTAGCTTGTCTTTTAACCAGCTGAATGCACAGGCATGGTATCCCACAAGTCCTAGTTACCAAAAAATAAAATTTACCTCTTTCCTTGCTCTTCTATTGCCCAATGTGTCGATCTTGCGGGCTGTTTGTAGCGTGAGCAGGCGAGCCTGTTCAATGCTGAGGCGGCATTCTGCAATCCAGTGGGCAACAACTTCCTGCAGAACCCAAAGCCAACATCAGGACCTCCCTTAATGCCTCTGAGCACACACGGAGCTGCCCCTCTTCCTCAGCATGTGCACGTTCAGGCACTCTAGAGCCACTCGTGTGCAAATTAAAGCACATCTAATATGAGGCATAATAAAGAAAACATTTGACTGACAGAAATACTAAAGAGAGAGCAATTCTTTTCCTGCCAGGAAAGGAGAAAGAGGGAAAAACTGGATTCTGGCACCTGATCAGACCCCACTGTGTGCTGGCCATTTTCCTGAAGCTCTTCCATGCCTGCTTTTTCCTCCCTGCTTTCTTTTAGCTATTACCATCACTCACAGCCCTCTCTCCATGTAAAAAGTCCCAGTACACAAAAATAGGGGGTGAAAGGGGAGAGGAATTCCTTGTTTTGCATAAACTGGTGGTGGGTGGTGTGTCACACAGCGAGGTGAACAGCTGCAGGGTGGTGCCTGCTGCATCTGCCTGATGATAAATTAGTAACTCTCTGGATCCAAAATGAAGTTATGATCTTGGCAGCCCTTCCCGGCTCTTCTTGGCTAATTCCCCCCCGCAGCCAACATACCACAGGAGAAACAAATGTGTGATGCTTGTCAGTGCAAAAGCTGTTTGGAGCCTGAGCCAGCCTTGGGGACACGCTCCTGGAGCTGTGGCTTTTGTAGGACACCCAAGCAAATCTGCAGCTCTTGCTTCAGTGCAAAGTCTGGAGGCTCAGCTTGGCTGGTGCCAGCAAAGGTGGTCTGAACCTGGGTGGGGTGTTCAGTTCTCTTTTGTCAACAGCTCCTGAGGTCATAACTGACTGCCCAAATGGGGACAGGCACCCTGGTGCTCAAGGCAGCTGCCAGCCTCACCTTGTCCTTAGCCATCCTTGCTGTGAAGAACCTGCATGGGCTCTGCAGCTGCCTCCAGGTCAGGCATGTCCTTTCATCAAACATCACTGTTACTTTAACAAGCTTCTACCTCATGCAGCTCCTACTAATTCTAGGTTATGGTGGTGAATGAAAGTTTGGCAATTACATATCTATTTTCCAGTCATGTCAAGTTGCTCCCTCTGGATCTGCACAAACAACTTGCTACAATCTGTGCCAGATGCTAATCCAATTTCCTCTTTCCGTTTCTTTTACTTGTTTTTTTCCAGTAAAGTCATCCTAACTGTTAGGTAAGACTGAGGAACACTTGAAACGCAACGGGTCAACTACCAAAGTCTGATGGTTCCTATATAAAGCAGACTATCATATTTTTATTATTTTAGCAAGCTCTTGCTCATGAAACAGTATTTCAATTCCAGAGCAAAGTAAGCATAAGAATCTCCAATATGCCCTTGATGTGGTCTGTACTTTCATAAGCAACTACAAATATTTGATCTAAGAAGTAAAATTTTCAATGAAATTTAGACCCCTGAGTGTCTCCAGTGATCGTGAATGGGGATGTCCAGGTGACAGAATGGATACACAAAAATGGTGAATTTGGATTGTAACTACAGAAATACAAGCTGTATCACTGAAAAAATACCCATCCAAATTCATCAGGGAGAGCAGAGAACACACAGTGACAAAATCCATATTCAAATCCAGCAAAGGATATCCAATTCATTGCACATTGCAAGGGCGGGAGGGCAGGGAGGTGGGGGGGTGGAAGAAGATGCTGTAGGTTATGGTGAAAAATGGGAGCCTTGCAATGTGGTTTTTTTTCCCTTTGCCACCCAAAGCTTTATGAATAGGAATTCAAGGTTAGGGCCCAGCTGCTGCCATGTCCATTATCAGAGCCCCAAGGCTGTGTGTGGGCAAAGCAAAGGTCAATGTCTGGGGTGTGTGAACGGAGCCGAAGGCGGAGGGTGCTTACGTGCTGATAGAGCTTCTTGCCGAAGGTCTGGCGCTGGGCCGCGCGCTCGCACATGATCTCCAGGGCAGCCTCGGCCGCTCCCAGGGACCGCATGCAGTGATGGATCCGGCCCGGCCCCAGCCGGCCTTGAGCGATCTCAAAGCCCCTGCCCTCACCTGGTTGGAAAGGAAAACAGGCACTGAAGACTCCGTGATTCCCTCTGGAAAGGACACAAGGCTCTGAGCAGAAGTGGCCCCATAGCACCAGAGCTAAAAGCTGCTTCAAAGTTTATTTTGCAGAACTGTTGCTTGTTTACTCCAACCAGATCTATATTGACACACTATTAATGATACTTAGATCACAAAGTACACCCCACCATGCTTTCTGAGGGGGTTTGACTTAACCTGATTGTAATTTTGTTAATATTACACTGAAAGATACATCTATGCAATTTCGAATGTGTATCTGGGAACCTGGAGGTTCACAGGTCCTACGCCTACTCAAGAGAGAAAGCTCTCTGAGCAAAGCAAAAGAAGCAGAGGGGAAATAGAAGAAATCAGGATTTATACTAAGTGAGAGAAGTAGAGCAGGGTTCTCCCTACAGGGGGTCACAGTGCTGGCCTGCTGATTATTCCTTTTTCAGTCCTGCCAAGAACTGGCCATGGACTGCAGCAGAACATTCTTTCTAAAAGTCTGTAAAGTCTATGAGAGCTGGTTTGGGGGGAAGAATGTCAGTGACAGCTTTTGCTTTGCTCTGCTTCAGGGCAGTGATATTTGCATGACAGCCACAGTTGCCCTGATTCCTTCTGCTCTAAACAAGGTATATTCAAGCAGCAAGTAGGTTGCTAAAGGAAGAGTGTGCTCCCTCAGCTGACCAGAGCTGTTTACAATAACTCATGGGGATTCGTGAAATAAACCACTGTTTCCTAAAGCTTGGTTTGCTGCTGTGTGTATTAAATTAGTGCTGAAACTCACCCAGTATTATATTGGAGACAGGTACTCGCACGTTGTTGAAGTGTATCTCAAAATGTCCTCCATGGAACTCATCTACAGAGACACAAAACACAACACCAGGGTAAAATAAAGGAGGATAAAAATACAGGCCTCCAGTTCCTAATCCTTTTTCTATATATGCATTTTACTGATTTATTTCATTCACAATATTTATTAGTATAACTGCAGCTCCTGAGACTGTTAATAAATTAATACACATATAGCTGATAAATATGATCACCCACCCATGTAGCCAAACACTGAGAGGGGTCTTATCAGCTTCAGCCCTGGGGTGTCCATGGGAACAATAATCATACTGTGTTGCTTGTACCTGATTGAAACAAAAAGCACAATTAACTCAGAGCCTCCCTTCTGTCCCCTCTTTCCACTTTTTAAATTTTCTATCCTCAATTTAAGACTTGCATAAAGCCAGTGCTGAGACTTACCTGTACCACCTGCACCATCCTGCCCACACAGTGTGGCTTCAATGCTTCTTGACCCATCAGTCAACAAGAGTAAATGTATTAGTGGCATTTCATGGTCCATGACTGAGAAACTCCTGCTGCTGTCACTTCTGTGCACACACTTCTGTATCACCCCGTCACTTCCCCCACCTCTGCTTTTCTGTTTTGTTCTCAAAACAAGTTTACCAGAATAATAATCTTAGATTGCCTACAGTTTAGGAAAAAAACCCTATGTTTACATTCCTTCAGAATATTTAAGGTCAGTTGTTAGTCACACAGAACTGGAGGTGATGCCCCAGGTCCCAGAATTCAGTCACCAGCTCTAGCCAGTGGAGTGTCACATAATCCCCTCCATTAACTTCTCTTCAGTTTCTAAGAGCTGAACAGATGCCACTGTCTATACAACTTCCAGGCAAACCTTCCTGTGTGCTGTATGCAAGTTACTGATTGCTCCTTGGTGGAACCTAGCCAAACCTAAAACCTTCAGATAATCCACAGGATTTGGGCTAAAATCCATCTTAGATATAAATGTTCCAATTCTTTTGCATTAAATCTGTGTGATTTTAATAGCACCAGACATGGAGCATTTTATTCTTGCATAAGTTTTTGCAAAAGTGTGCAATTCTAGTTTGGTAATAAGAGTTGAACAACATGTTTTTGTCAAAGAAGAAGATATGGTGGGCTTTGATGAGGCTGAGAGCTGGTCTGAAAGCCTCAAAGAGATTGACTTAAACACAGTCAAAATCTACCCGTGAGAAACTGCAGTCACAGTGAAAAGCCACAGTGATCAATGACAGAAAACACTCTGCACACAAGGAGAAGAACAAGGAGAAGATGTTCTTGCTGTGGAACATCAAGATTGTACAAGAAGGAACTTGTATTTAAGATGTAACTAATTGTTTGTATAGCTAATTGTATTGCTGTTTGAATGGTCATTGTTTTGTAGACAGCCCTGTCATTGTTTTGCTAGCAGCCAATCATAATAAGCCACAGTAATTGTGAAAAGGTATAAGAATAGTATAGCAGAGGATAATAAAACTTTCTATGGCTTTGGATTACAATGTGTCGTATGTCCATCTCTACTGCAACAAGAAGAGGTAAGTATTATATTTACACATATTGGAATGGAATGAGTAGGTCTGATTTAAGATGTACAATGCTCTCTTCTTACAAAACCTCACATTACCAACACCCCATGTTTCAGACTTAACTTTCTGTATCAACAGGTAACTTTGTGAAAAACTTAATTGGTAACTTCAGGTCTCTGATGTGCCACTTGTACCCATTCTGTTTGGGGAAGCTCTGAAAAGATTTGGTTTTATTATTTAAGCATTATTATTTATTATTTAATTCTTCCTGGTGTTAATTGTTTTATATACTATACTTACGAAATAAATTGTAAGCCAGGGTTGTTGGTTGTTGTTTAAACAACTGATGCAGGCTAACATTTATGTGACCAAGATAAAGCTAGTGAAGTCCCCAAAGTTTCCTGATCCAATTTATCAGACAGCTGCACAAACACTAGAGCTGGTGCAATGGAGAGAGGTGGGAAGCATGCCAATGAAAGATGGTAACAGTGGAAAGGTTGGGAGGATTCAGTCAACAGCATCTGAGAGCAACACAGGAACTCAGGCTACAAAAGACCTCCTGAGGTTTAAAACATCCCTCTAATTCAGGAGCACTTCCAACTGGTCCAGGCAATTAATGGAATTTCACTTAAGAAAATTTTTGCAAGCAGTGACTCCTCCAGGGAACGAGTTCTATGGAATTCTGAGTGTCCTAGGAATTCTTACCTGGATGCTGATGAGTTTTTGGTTTTGCCCATTACAATTGCAACTTTGCAATTCGGGTTCCCAGCACCTTAAAAAAAGTGGCAAACACAAAAATAGTTTTTAGTATAAAATCTCAATGTCGAATCAAATGAAGTTTCATAACAAGAAATCCTACTCCCTTCCTTTTGTGATGCAGGAGATGCAATCTACTCCTGTGTTTATACTCTAAATAATCACACTGAAACAAAATACAGCTTATTACTTAACATGTAAGAGGGAGCTGACTTGTGGGAAGGGGAACATCCAAAAAACCAAACATGCAAACCCTCCAGCTCCATCACCTACTCCTATGAAAAGGGAACAAGCAGGTACTTGAAATGGAATCTAATTACTTTTGTCTCCATTACAGCTGAGCAAGTAAGTGTGATACAACAGCACATCTATCAAGGTGAGATGCTGCCATTTCAAAAGTAAAACTTTAAAAAAACTTCTTCAACCTATAAAGACTGGAGGATCTATGTGGGAATGAAACACCAACTACATTGTAGCCAACTTATGCAGCTAAGGCCATCAAAGGCTTATGGTGATAACTTTGTTATTACTTCAGCATAACCCCTCTGGAATGCAGGATTTTTCTCCCTTTACGCAAACAATTTTAGATTGCACTTCAAAGAGTGGAAATTGTTACCTGAAAACAGCCTGCTAGCATTTCAAACCATTGATAACATTACTTGAGATGTTACATGGACATATTTATTAAGACTTTGTAGCATAAAGCCAGCATTTTAATGTACTAGTCCTAAAGAAGAGTCTACCATTGATTAAAATAACATTTCTATGACCCTTAGTCCTCACTGTCTTTTTCTTTAAAGGCTTCTTAGTACTAAATCATGCTCTCATTCCTTTCAAAGCCTTCCACAAACAATAAAGCTAGGGAAAATACACAATGGGTGTAGCAATCAGTAATTTTTTACTGCTATCTCAATGCAGATGACAAGCTTTGCAGAGATTTAATTCAAGGCTTGATCTGCAGCAGCTTGATTTTGTTCTGAGGTCAGAAGCAAATACAACTTTTTAACTTCTCTGGCAGCTGTTCTTACAAGGTTTGGGAGACTCTGGTCTGGACAATACGACCACCTGGCTTTGAGCTGAGCTACTTCCTCCAACAAACAGCCACTGTGACGGCCAGGAAGCAGGAGAGAGATTAATTTCATTGTGATAAACACTGCCTGTTTGGAGGGCCAGACTGCCAGCTGTTTACTTTCCTCTTTTGCAATATGGTATTCAGCCTTGTTTCCAGAGGGGGCTTACAGAATGGCCCATGAGCTGCACAATGCTAACAAGCTAAAAATCCCAGGGAAAAGCTTTGGGCAGGGGGATAAATTAACTTGGTTAAAGAAAAAATAAACTGGATCCCAAATACTTGGCTCATTTGGGCAACTGCAACAAGTCAGTGGCCAATCCCAAATGACCCAACATATGATGTGCAGGGTACTACTCTGCACAGGGAGATGTCACCCTGCTTAAGGGGCATTTGACTCTTCTCCTCTTCCACAGGAGGCAAAGATTTGCAGGAGTATTATTTTCTAAACCAGATCTATCTTCAAGTGAGATTTACAACAAAAGATATTTTGACCTGGAATCTCTTGAAAAACTATTTTGTAAATAATTCTCAAGTCACATCCCTGCTTCAAAACAAAGGGCAAATCTAACCATGTTGTATGAAAAAAAAAATCAGAAGAAGCTTTCATGTTGAACTCTGTAAGGAGTTCACTGAGAGCTAGACATCTGGTTAGATGTTCTAAATCATTTGTACACATTTCTGGAAGGCAAATGAATATCCCCATCTCATATGTACTTGTTCCTATCTAAGCACTGCAAAGGAAGGCAGATTCCTGGCCCTTCCACTCCTTAGAGTCTGAAGTCCTGAAAACCTAAAACAAGTTTTATGTCACTTTGACCCACAAAAGACAGAAAAAAAGTTTTGGTCTAATGCAAGATTCTGAAAGACTCCAGTGCTTTGGAAGGAATGCAAACAGCCTGGATGGAATAAATATCTCATTTGTAAATGACATTTTCACATCACTTAGAGAATTCAAAGACGTTGCTGGAGGATGGGGGAAGAGTTAGAGAAGCTTGTTATTTTGGTAGGAGTTAGAAGTAGTTTTGCAAGAAAACTCAAAATTGAAGAAACAGCAGACATTTTAGAAGGTCAGTTTTAACCATATTTCCATATTGATGAGCTTTTCAACAAAGTTTTCCATGTATATGATTGCACAGCCTGTCCAACACTTTTAGACCACAATGCTGCTACACTGGTAAACATTTTCAGTTTAACTAACTTCTCATACTTTTGAACTCTTCATGGCACTCACTCACATAGGCAAAGACAATATTTTAAAATGTGCTTAGTGTTGATCACAATCCCATTAGAAGCCTGATCTTTGCTATCAGGGGTATAACATGCTTAAGATTAGTGATCTTCACACAACCAAGGTGTGGTTCTTTCTATACAGGTTCTTTCTGGTGGAGAGGCTACTAAATGTGGCCACCTTTGAGTACCACCTGCACTTGAGGAAGCTGCCATAGAGCCTGCTTTCAGAAGCCAATAGCAATTTAATTCTTGCAATCTATCTATTTTTCAGTGCTCAGTCTTCAATCTTCTGTCTAAGATGACTAAGGCCTGAATGCTGAATACCTGTGATTTTTGCCACATTGGCTGCTGCACCAATCACCCCAGCAGGTCACTACTCTCTGCTAAAGATCAGGGGTCTGACATGACTTACAGACCTGACAGCTTCCTAGACAGGCACTGATAAACTCATGTTCTGGACTCTCCTACAAGAAGAAGCTGGTCTTAGTAGGGTGAATGGCAACATGGTACTGATTGTTGGAACGTGGAGGTCTCCTAATGGAGAAAAGGGACACACACAGGCACATCCCACCAAGAGCCTGCAGTAATTTCTATCCACTAGCATATTGTATTCCACAGTTTTATCTCATCTGCTCCAGATAACACTGCAGGCAGCTGGTTCATGGAGGGCAAAGACTACACTGTAGCTGCAAGCAAACTGGCTGCAAGCAGTAAAGACAGAGGCAATGCTGGGGTTCTGCAGCTGCAAGGGCTTTGCAGTCCTGCCACTGCATGCGGCTGCTGGTCATTCCCAGCTGGAGCCCACGGGCTCAGATGGTGCCAGTGAGAGCAGCTGCTGAGCTTAGGAATGTTTTTTTTCCTTGCCCTCATGCTCCTTTCACACAGCCACAAGCATTTTTAGTTAAGATCCATTTTGTATTACTCTTAGTTATTAAATAATTTTTATTATTTTTGAGCCTATAGGATCCTACTAAAATATATACATGACAATAATATTTCTCTACTCTGACTGGAAGGTTCTGTCCTCTCTGCACCCCTGGAAAGCTACAGGGAGCTGAGGAACTGCAATAAGCAGAGCAGAATTTACATGAACTGCCTTCCTACAGACTGCCCTTAGAACCTCTTGTGCACTTTTGCAGGTAACACACAATTCCCTGGGAGCATTCTCAGCTCCAGCCTGATTATTCCATCTTGTTGGAGACCATGTTGAGACAAAGCCTATTCAGAACTGAGAGGTTCATTTGTTTTAAAGAGATACAGCTCAGCCTCGAAGACGTGACAAGACCTGTGAGGAGACAGCCGGGAAAGAGCCCAAACATCTTATCTGCCAGTGTGAAGAACACCACTGAAGTACTGTGATAACTCAAGATTGAAGCATTGCAGAAATATGCACAAATATTGTGGCACTCTTCCTCTAGACTGCAATTCCTCTCCCAGCCCATTTTACTTTGTCGTTCTGAAACAAAATATAGCATGTGGCAAACATCTGCCCATTACATTCCTAGCTACCCATTTTTAATAATCTTTCACATGTTTCAAAATTATTGAAGCACAAACAGAAGGTTAATCCAGTCGTGGCAGGTGCTTCAGAGTGCCAAAATTTCCCAAAATCTGACCTCTGGTCTGCTCAATATCTCTCTCTGTTGTTTGGCTTCAATATTGCATTTACTGAAGCTCATTAGATTGCTATCTGATCCAAGATAGTTCAAACAGATCACTACTTTGATCATGAGATTGACTGGTACTCCCACAGGATGCAGGACTATCTGCTTGTACTCTGGTTGACAATTTGCCACTTGGCTTCACCTATTTTCCTTACCATCTTTCTGGTTTCACACACTGAAAGAACCCCTTTCCTCACCTCACAAAATGCAAACTCATCTTTCTATTGCATCCCCTAAAAAGTTACTTAAGGAGGGGATATAAGGATCCCTTAAAACCTTACATAGGCAGCCATCAAAAGCACAGTAGTGCTCCAAGGAAAGAATGTAGTGACTCTCTGTAGTGTCTGGGGCAGTAACTCAGCCCCAGATGGACCTCTTCTTCTCCCTCTCCTTTTTAATGTGTGGTTTGATAAAAGCCTTTTGATGATGTATAAAACATTTGGACTTTCAGGAATAAAACCACAAACAATAAAGAGAAGCAGTAAGAGTGTCCTGACCTTCCAAAGAGCAGTCACAGTCTGGCTGGAACAGAGAGATATGTAGGAAATGTACATGTTCAACACAAGAAGAGTTTCCAGGAAAAAACAATTTTTAAAACTTTTTTTTTAAATTGTCAAGTCAAAATGAAAGTGCAACTGACTTCCACATGAGGGTGTGGTGTTTGAAGACAAAATGCAATGTGTCAGAGCAATTCAGATCACTTCACTGAGGCACATCTCAATTGCAGTACCTGCTACTCATCTGCTGACAAAAGAAGGTTAGTTTATTTTAATCCTTACTGCTCTGTATATTGCATGGTATCTTATTTGCATACATTTAGTCTTAGTTAAGTTGGCTTTACAGAGACATTATCTCACTAAGGCACACCTCCTTTCCAGTATTAAAAATTAGATTTGTTCAGTAGAAGTACGGAATACTGCTTAATTCATCAGAGGAAAAAAAATCTGTCTGTTTAAACTGGGGTTATTAACTTAATTCAACATCATTTATACAATCCCATATGAAGTCTAAACACACAGAAACACTAAATTTCTATCTGACTGGAAGGCTGAAACAATTCTGGAAGAAAACATGTAGTTGCAGATTTAATATATTTATGAGTACACCTCCTAGAAAACACAATTTGAAAAATCAGCAGAGCTTCTGAGCTGTTTGAGTACTGGTGGGCAGTTTGTTTGTGATAAAATTCCTTTCTGTCATAACATCCTGAGAAGCCTTCAGCTGTAAGATGCAGTGTACCCACGGCAATCTGCTTCTGTAAGAAATTCCACATGGGCATGGCTCGCTGTGTGGGATGGAGACTAAACTAAATTAAGCTTTTCCACCACCCTTCAGTGCCCCGCTCCCACAGGACTGCTTGGCTGTTTGTAACAGGAACGTGTGCCCAAGAAACAGCATTGCCAGGAAAGACAAACAGGAACAGGTATGGGAGCCAAAACAGAACTGTGCTTTGAAGGGAGAAATGTCAACTGTTGTATTTTAGATAACTTTGTTTCTGTCAAGAGCTCAGGTCAGGTAGAAGCTTATCAGGAAGCTGAGCACAGAGTCACAGCCAAACTTCTTTGTCATATACAGACTTCTTAAGTTTGCCCTGAAACGTTTACTGGTTTGCTTTCAAGTAAATTTGCCACTGATCCAAATTGATTAAATGTTACTTGATAGGTTCTATATTAAGTGTTTTAAGACCACAACAAAATCTTTTCATTTAACTTCTAATTTTCCTCAAATCATTGAAGTCTTCTTGCTGCAGTTTCTCTTCTATTATTAAAAAAAAAAAAAGAGTCTATTGCTGCTAATAACTAAAATCTCTCCCCAAAGTACCATAAAGCTGCAAAAGATTGCTGCTGGAGAATCCTGCTTGTTAGACATAGAATAGACATCCCTTTGCCAAAGTACTCAGTAGAGTGACTGTATTTTTCCATTCTGCACATCTCATTAAGACAACAATAAAGAACAAATTGCAAGACTTAAAATACTAATCATTTCTTAGTTTGATGGGGAGTGTTTTGAAATGTTAACAGAATAATACCACAAAGTCATTAAAAACAGAGCCAAACCAAATCGTTAATTTCAAACTAACACACTTTCAAAAAATTTTGGCTAGGAGAATCACTGAAAAAATCAAACAAAGAAGGACATTATTAATTTCTCTCTATTTAATTTGTCTGCATCCCTTATTATGAGATCAATCAGTAACTTATTTTTTCCTACTAGACAGATACATTACAAATCTTTAAGAGACACCGTTTATAGTAAAGATTTGGCAATCCTTCATTTAAACCATTGTCAAAGAATCAGAAATGGTATTTGCATTTTTCGTTCAGGCTTGAAAAAGCCAATTGTAGCTCTGGGACAGAATATCAGATAACAATCTGCTTTCAGCAACATTGACCTCAAATCCTGAACACTGTATATGATGAGAAAAGGGGGATATGTTTTTCATTCTCAGCTAATTTTTGCTACTGCTGCTAAGAAACCTTAATCCCATTTATTTCAAGAAAACAGGATACTGCAGAACTCTATTTTACAACAGACAGAATTTCAGCACATTAGTCAATGAACACAGTTACAGTAAAAGAAGAAAATACTGCAGGACACAAATTGCTTAAGACACAATCTGAAGATATGAATACTTAAACTTCAACCCTAAACTGGCAGTGAGAACCCAACCTCAGCGTTTACATAGTAAATCTGTCATGAGATTGTACTTGAAAAACCGATCTGCAGAGAACTTGAAAAACAGCAGAGTTTCTGAGCTGTTTAGGCACTTGTGGGCAGTTTGTATGTGATAAAATTCCTTTCTGTCATAACATCCTGAGAAGCCTTCAGCTGTAAGATGCAGTGTACCCACGGCAATCTGCTTCTGTAAGAAATTCCACATGGGCATGGCTCGCTGTGTGGGATGGAGACTAAACTAAGTTTGTTCTACTGCTGTTCAGTAACTGACACGCCTGCTGTGCTTTTTGTAATGGGCATGTACGTGTGTGCTTGAGAAACAAACAAAAATGCTGTCCTTGTGTTATATCAAAAATTTGTCAAAATTTATGACAGCAGGCACTGAATACTATTGCTTGCCTCAGCTGTAATCTGCTTGTATTCTTTATACACCTGATTGTAACAGCATTTACAGCCTTCAGCTGGTATTCCTTTGTTTTGCAGAGGCTGAAGAGGGGAAGGTGCAATTCCAACCGTGTAAAGGTACAGACACAGTTATGTGCAATGGAATATTGTCAAACCTAACTCAGATGGAGCAGTTAAAGCAATGATGGCTTCAATGTGGAAATCAGTGAGGGGCACTCCAAGCATGTTACAATCTCAAATGCTAAGGGTAATGAAAGCATTTCAATTAAATCCATTTTACTTTATATTGCCCACACAGATGTTGTCAGTTACCCGATTTCATGTGAAAACTTGAGATGGTCTGTTCTGCCTCTGTTACTGTCTAGCTTCACTTCGATTATCCACAAATGTATTCTCAATATCCAAACTCTTTAAATTTGAGATGTATAAGCAGCCCTGAATAAGGGTTTTAGGTTTCAACAAATTTTAAAACTTAAACCCAGTATTATTTCTCTGGTGGTCCCTTCTCCCCACTTTTTTTGTGTCTTGTAGCTTTGCCACAGTCTGAGATATGAATAACTCAACTGATTACTGGATTGAGGATGAGGACGATGATCTCAACCCTCCTATAGATTACAATACCTATGAGCTTCTCTGTGAAAAAAGTGATGTGAGAAATTTCAGAAAATTATTCCTCCCAGTGTTCTATGCACTGGCTTTCACAGTTG
Source organism: Orthonyx spaldingii (assembly GCA_013397795.1). Lineage (NCBI taxonomy): Eukaryota > Metazoa > Chordata > Aves > Passeriformes > Orthonychidae > Orthonyx > Orthonyx spaldingii. The sequence goes on along the minus strand of VZTJ01004660.1, from coordinate 618,565 downwards.
GAGTGGCTGGAAACTCATTAGTGGTTGCAATTTACGCCTACTGCAAGAAACTCAAGACAAAGACGGATGTGTACATCATGCACCTCGCCATCGCTGATCTGCTCCTGCTCTTCACCCTCCCTTTTTGGGCTGCAAATGCAGTGCAGGGATGGGAACTGGGAAATCCAATGTGCAAGCTCGCTTCTTCTCTGTACACCATGAATTTCAGCTCCAGCATGCTGTTTCTGGCCTGTATCAGTGTGGATAGATACAGGGCCACTTCCGAATCCCAGGGCCGCAGAAGAATTGGCAAACACTGCAGCGTTACTTGCGCCTGTGTTTGGCTGGCTGCCATTTTCCTCAGTATCCCCGAGCTGATATTCAATCAAGTCAAGAAACACAATGACAGGAATGAATGCCTTCCGGTATTTCCGATGAACATGGAAACACTCTTAAAATCAACCATTCAAATCCTGGAAATTATCCTGGAATTTCTGCTTCCTTTCCTAGTAATGCTGATCTGCTATTCTGCTACTGCTCGGGCAATCTTTAGATCTGCAAATGTGAAGAAGTCCAGGCCTTTCACAGTTCTGCTGGCAGTAGTGGCTGCTTTCATTGTCACCCAACTGCCCTACAACATCGTGAAGCTGTGGCGAGCCATAGACATCATCTACATGTTGGTCACGGACTGCGACGCCAGTAAAACCATGGACGTGGCACTCCAGGTCACCAAGAGCGTGGCTTTGTTCCACACCTGCCTGAACCCTCTCCTCTACGTCTTTCTGGGCGCCTCTTTCAAAATGCATATCATGAAAATCGCAAAAAACTATGGCTACTGGAGAAGACAACAGCAGAATGGAAGACCTGAAGAAATTTCTATGAATTATGAAGAGTCTACTGAAGAAACAGTCAGTTTCACTATATAGGCCCTCCACTGCTTTCATCATCTTATATAACCAAGGGAATTGTTTACTGATTCCAGGGGGTATTGTTTCAACAGCTGTTTCTCTGCAAGTCAACTTTCAGATGGATTTCAGAACCTGCACGCTAGCCAAGACACTACAGTGCACCTCAAAGTGGAACATGTTTATCAGAATCAAGTAATAAACAAACACTAAAACTCCTAGAAACAACCAGAGGTATTGACTAAACAACAACATCAAAGAACTCAAACAAAAAAAACCCACCACAACAAAACCCAAGCACCTAAAAACACCCCCAAGATTTAAATTTTGAAGTGTCACAGTACTAGGCAATTAAGTAACTGTGTAATGAAGAATCTGTACACATCTAATTAAAATAGAGAAAGAAACCATCAGCAGCCAAACCGCAGTACAGGAACCTTTGTACCAGAAGTTAATATTCTTGTGTTTCTCCAACTATTTTGTAAAACTTTAGAAAGTTTGCCTAATAGCTCAGTTCCATTTCTCAGCTATCATTCCATAGATACCCTTGCAGCTTGAAATGGGGTATAAGCTTATGGCTGAGAATTGAGAGGGAGAGAGAGGGAGAAAAAGCCATTCTCTATGTGTTTCTACAAGTGTATAGCAGCAACAACATTCTCCACAAAACAAAAACAGTAACTCCTTTTCTATAACTACAGAAAAATGACCTTTCACCTCCTCTTCTCTGCTCACCCTAAACTGCAACAAGACCAGTGCTCTAAGGGTGGCACATTATAGATCTCTGTAAACGTAAGAAAAAGTTAAGTTAATCTCCAGATACAAAACCTGGATTTTCTATTCAGAATTTTTAAAATTAATCAAGCATTGCAATAACTGTATCTCCTAAAATATATAGAGATACAATAAAATCAGAGAATAGAAAAAGTGAGCTGGCTTTTGTTTTTTCTTATCTTTATTTTTGTTTTCTTTTAGTAGGTACTGACATCTCTCATCATCGGCATTTACCAACCAGCAAAGGGTAGAGGCCTTGCTTGACAAAAGAGAGAGGTTCCAATTTCATATGGAACTCATGGATTTACAGTTTTTACACAGAGAGTTACCAAAGCAGTTCCCTGCCACAGTGTTGGCAGGGATTCCAGGAAAACAGCAGTTTTCCATGAGTCACTGGAAGCATTTCAAATACACTGACATAGTAGCTTAGCTTTCAAAATGAAGAAGTGGTGTTACAGCACACTGTCCTTGTCTTTAAACATCCTGTGGGCTCTGACAAAATGCCTGATCTACAGATTAGGAAAGCCAACAAGAATCTCTCATTTTTAGATACTGTTCCTAGCTACACAATTATGGACTGGAACAAAAAGCTCTAAAATGACAGACAAGAAACAACAGTAGCATAAACAAGACATGAGCCTCTTCTCCCTGTTTGGATGACAAAAGCTTACAGAATGCCTGCCCAGTGTTTTGAGAAATACTAGGGCGTGAACAGATAAGTTAGAAGTGCCTGACCAATTTTCTACACGCACACCATAAATCTGACGTATTTAAGCCATACTGGATTTACTGTACACATGCAGAGCATAATAAGAAACCCCACTTCTTCCATGAAGGAACTGACTCCTTGCATGTGTGATTTATGAGTTGTCTTCACAAATACAGAGTGACATTCTGACCAGGCTGTCAGGCTTCTGGAATTCTCAAACATTCAAGGTTCTAATGTCTCAAAAGTTAAAAAACCCCAACCAGAACTAAAAGAACCCAACCAAACAAAACAAACAAACAAAACCCTACCCAGCCAGGCAAAAAGGGAGACTAATACACAGCCGAATTAACATGTTTCTCAAACTTCTTGGAATTGCAGTGCCTTTTATGCATCTGTCTTTATGCAAACCTGATTGCCCTGATTGTATTTATTAGAAATAAGACAAACCAAATCATGCTGTCTTATGTTCACTCTCCTTTTCATAATTCACATAGCTAATTTTATTAATATTAATTTGTGTGTGTGACCCCCTAAAACTTTCCCATTACTTCCTTCGGGACTACAATGCCCAGCTGAGAGACACTGACCCAGAGCAAAGGTTAAGTAGCCACCAGTCAAGCAACACTCTTGAGTCAGGAGACAAGATTACATGTCTCCTTTAGCTGCCAGTTTTACAGGAGTAGAACAGAGAGTGAGAGATCTATCTTCTGGTGACTCCAGGTATTGCACAAGCATGTATCAGCACATAGCTGACACACTCGTGTATATAAATGAAACATTCAAGTTTAACATTCAAGTTTATTTACTTGGATTCCAAGCTCCCAGGGAATGATGACTTTCAAGTTGCTGTCACACATGTTTTGGCAAAAAAGTAACAGCATTGCAATATTAGGGACATTTACCACTTACTGTACATCCACAGATTTTACTGGGAATTATAAGAAAATCTCCTGTAATTGTCAGTCCAACAGCATCACAGGCTACATTAAAAACAGCCACATTTTGAGAGTACTACACAGTACTCTCAAACCTCTCACACAAGCTGCCAAAGACAGCTTCATGAAAATAAAGTTTAAAGGTTTCAGCCATAAACGTGTAAGTTAACTGATAGAAAGAGGCAATATTTAAAGAAAACAGCAGCATTCATTCTCTGAATAACATTCAGAGGTTCCAGAAAGCATCCAAATCGGATTTGAATCTCGGCCTTTGGTTCATAGAACAAAAGCTCAATTCAGCTCTTTCTGTTGTCTTATATTCTATTGTCTTTACTCAAGAAAAGACAAATTTTCATCTCAGAAAGAAGCACAAATACTTTTGTTTTAGCAATTCTTGGAAAAAATTTTAGACTTAGTCATTCTTATTTAGGTTTCCACACTTACCACTGCTCCACCACTTCTTGCCATTGATCACGTAGCTGCTCCCGTCTCGCTCAATGGTGCATTGCATATTGGTGGCATCACTCGAAGCCACATCAGGTTCTGTGTTAAAGAAAATAAAAAACCACCAGATTAAATATAAAAGTAGTACTACCTCCACAAATATAGGGTTCTAGATACACTCTATTAAAAGTACACTGTTTTGCTACCAGTAGAAAAGCTGTTTGAAGAACCTCACAGTTGGTGGTGAAAAGACTTCCTATTTTCCAACAACCTGTTATTTATAGCCAGTTTAAATGTACTTGTTCTTGGGCTTGGACTGCCCTTTGCAATCAGCCTTCTTCCTTTCCATGTGTTTTTAAATCCTTTATCCTTTCATTGTACTTACAGGTAACAGTCATATTTCTCCTCAACCTGTTTTTTCCCCTCAGCTCAAGTGAAAATAAAGAGATTGAAACTAATTTTGTGGTGGTATATGAAATAGACTACAGAAGTGGTCAGCAAAATGTCATCAGTGATTTTTTGGAACAGGAAAGATTCTTCCTGTCTCCTTTCACCATTACTTCTTTTTACAGACCATCTACTTTAAAACAAAAGTATCTATTTCCTCTTGGGAAACACAGTGAAACGGAATTTGCAAAGTAAGTGTCTGCAAGACTGAGTTCTCTTGATTCCTCCTGACACAGGAGGATCAAGATTTTGACATCATGTGTTCTAAAAGCTACCTTCCTAGAGCAAGAGCCAGACTTTCTAGAGCTGCTGAATGCCACAAGCTTTCAGGAGCAAAACTAAATACAATGCTGAGCTGTGGACATAAATCAAGTTATTTTTGGGTTATATCCTAAAACATCTATGACACACTGCAAAACTACACAACTTGAATCACAATAATGATACTTGGACCCAACTTTGTGTTTCTAGAGAACTCCAAAGCACACTACAAAAAAGGGTAAGCTCTGTTGTAAACCTGTTTGGTACTATAAAATGTATTTTACTAGTACTGAAAATAAACTGAAAATATATAGAAAGCAATTGCTAATTACTGCAACCATGAAAATCGGCAACTATCAGGAAAGGCAGCAAGGGTGCTCCACTTTGCATTCACACCTCATAGATGATTTTATATTCAAACACATTCACGGATACTGAATTAGTACAGAAACGTTCACTGTAACACACAACTTCCAGTTTTCTTTTTACTTTTTGGTGCATACACCACGTGAAGCTTTTGCCGATTGCCTCTAACTTTCTTCTGGAGAAAAATTTACCTGTCATGCAGAAGCAAGAACTAATCTTCCCTTCCAGAAGAGGCTCCAACCACTCCTTCTTTTGCTCTTCAGTGCCATACATGTGGAGGACCTCCATGTTTCCCGTGTCTGTAAGAAAGCAGCAGTCATGCTCACTGCTTGAGACACACAGCCTGGAAGGTGTAAGATGCACCACTTTTTAAGGCTCCCAGTGCTGTAGTTTTGGGACAGGGTTGTTGACCTGGTGCATGACAGTTGAAGACCTCAGGAGCAATAAGGCATCTCCCTGTCTCCTCAGCTATTAGGGCATAGTCAAGCTGGCTGAGACCACTGACATCCGGGAGGAAAAGGTTCCACAGACCTTCTGCTTTGGCCAATTCCTATTACAAGAATCAACAGAAAAAAATATTAGCAATAAGTCTTTAAAAAAAATTAAAATTAAATTCTGGCTTGCTACACATTTTCTTTGCTCCTGCCTACCATGTTGTCCAACATACCTGCTGCCTTTTTTCAATATTTATTTTGAAATAATATGTACAGTCTTTGACTTAAAGTTCAGATATGCTCCTCACAGACCTCATTTTGTTTTTCTTCTCTCTCATTTGTTTCTCTCAGCTTTTGCATGCTTCCTTCTTCCTTTCCTTTCACTGTTCTTCACACTGTTTCTTTCCAGGCAGAGCAACTTCTCCAGCAGGATACACCAATCACTCTCATGCTCTATGTCTGTGCGCTTTCACTGCTAGAGTGCTAAAAATATTTATTCTCCCATACCTTCAGTCTCTCCAGCAGTGGTGGTTTCTTCCATTTGTCCTCAGTATTTCTATGTTCAGTATAATATTTTACTATTTCCTTAAAGAAACAATTTAAAAGATGCTGTTTAATTAAGAACACATGTAACACACAAAGAATAATATGCCTCTTCCAGATTTATGATCCAAGGAACCACATAAAAAATATTCAACACAGGTTAACATTATATAGTTGGTTGAATTATAAAATTAAATATATAATTGAAAACTAAAGTGCAATCTATTAATTTTGCAAGACTTTAAATGTGAGATGACCCCAATCAGTACCTTAACTACTATTTGGGATGGTTTAAAGTATGTGGTGATGGCACTAGGTGGTCAGTATTGTCTGGAGATAAAAGTACCTGTTATCAACCATACACACAAGAGGCACAAACCCAGAAGTGAAACAACAAAATAAAACCTGATGTACTGACACTTAGGATTCAGGTTTCTGGTCACAACATTCAGATACATAAGCCAGCTAATCTTTTGTTAATTGAGAAAAAAAAAAACAAAACACAAAAAATACATTTTCTCTTCCTGTCAAAATAATTCCTTAACAGATAATGTAAGCAGTCATTCCAAGCACCAGTCATTAGTTGTAAGTAAACATCTATATTCAGTAATCTTAGTATTTTCCCAAGCATATTTTAGTGAGGCACAGAATTTCAAACCTGGCCCAGATTTAGTTCTAGAATGAATAAAAGTAGTGCCCAATTCTGAAAAATACACAATAAAGACAAATGGCCAAGTAGAATTTACAAGTCCTGATTCACAATTCCTGTTACCAGAAATAACTTCCAAGTATAACACTACTCATCTGAAAAACTTGCACGGCTATTTGTGGTTCATTTGTTTTTTAAAGCAAATACTTTAATTATTGCAAGGCTTCCTTGGATAATCCAAAACTACAATCCAAACCCACTCACAGACAGACTTTTAAGAAATTGCATGTCAAGAATTACTGCCCTCAACCCCTCCTTGTGATAGACAGATGTATTCATAATTTTTTTAGATTAATATGTTTTCTGCATTGCTGCCCGACTGAGAAAAAAACGCCAGCCAAAAAACCAATTCTGCAACACAAGTCATCTTTGCTTCCATGAGGCTAAAAGCTGAACCAGCTTTCTAAGTGGAAATTGCTAGCCTTCCTAGGATAAGAAGTAAAATCTGCATCACATTTTCCCTTCCAGTAACTATGGACTTTGTGTATATTTCATTATCCAATTTCAAACCTTCATTGGTATTAGATATATTCAGAAATGAGGCTACTCTCATACATTTTGCAATCCCATTTTTTGTCACAGCCTAAAAAGCAAGAAACAGAAGCATTCAGCTTCATATGGTTAAAATCAGCAGTTTCTATTTTTAAATAAGTGTCTTTCAGTTCAGTATCTAAGGGTTCTAGGTTGTTGTTAGTCTAACAAGTATTTTGGCAACTTCCTTTAAAAAGTAACTCTTTCTAAAAAGAGAAGTTTTACACTTCAAAAGTTTAAAAAGTCACTCTTAACTGTCATTAACAATGCATACAATATTTTAATCCTGAAAAATATAATACAATCTATAATGATTTCTGCTAATATTTTGCAATGCCACAATCATCACTGCATGAAAATTAGGCTGTTTTGGAAAAAAAACCTAGGAGAACAAGACTTCTATACATATTTTTATAAAGTCTAGACAGAAAATGTTCCTTTATATGCAGGTTAACTAAAAGTTTTTACCTTCTCAGCTGGATAAATGTGCTGCTTCATGAACTGCTTAACCTTCAGCAAAATTTCTTGGCCTTTCCTACTCTGATGGAAGAGCTCTCCAGGAATGCTGTGCTGTGTGCTGCTGAAGGATGACCTAGGGAAGAACATTCAATGCAGTAACAAGCAAGATCAGATTTTCCCTCCTAATAGCATAAACTGCCTTAGACAGGCATAAATAAGTGAAGATGTTGGAAAAGCTTTGCCTTGCCTTTGACCGGTAGTTTAGACCACTCTTACCTTTTTGAAAGCTCTAATCCTCTTTCTGCCAAAGGCTTCACAATCTTTGCAAATTCATGACTATTCTCTGCAGAAGCATTTCCAATGAGATACCTGGCATATACACCCTAAAACCAAAAGAAAGGCACGTGGTATAATTATGCACTTAAAATTCTCTCTTTAACGCACTAGTGATTTCTTCAACTATAAAAGTAACACTTAAACGCACATTTTCTTAAAAGGAAAAAACTTACTGGGATATGGTAATATTGGTTTTGGTATATTTCTGATATAATGGAGATACTTGCCTCACAAGAGTTAAAACCATATCCCTGCTAAAACAAAAGCAAACCACAAAAAGTAGTAGTGGAAAAGTAAAAAATAAAAAAAGACAAATATCTGCACATGATATGGCAAGTGAGCCCAGCCTGACCCTCAAGCCAATTGACAACAGTATAGACATAAGCTGTCTATACATTACCCATGACGAAATGAACCACCCACAAACACACAAAGATATGTGACATTTCAGCAAATGTGAGGGCATTACCTGGGCTATGGCTGCCATTTTAAAATATGACAAAGCAAGAAAAAAGTTAAAGTTGGATAAAGTAGTGGCAATACGTCGGCAGCGGCAGTAGATGGAAACCAGTTCTTCAAAGGAAGGAGTTTCTACAAAAAATAGAACAGATTTTTTTTAGACTACTCAACAATTTCCATGGTTTTTCCCACCTTATTCTTCAAACATTTGAACAGTTTTTAAGCTTTATGAGATATTTCATTTACATAGTAAACACCATGATTTATCATTTCTCATGACGTAACTGTGATAGGGAGAGACCAAAGGAAATGGAAGTTGCCAGAACTTAAGGCAACCATAACATTTCCTGTTGCCCTTTGTCTCCACTCCGGTCAGGAAAATAATTTCACCCAGGGGAGAAAAGGCTTTTTTTTAAAAAATAAATTATATATTTATACTTAAATTTCTTTTTTCTTCCATTATCTCTTAGAAAGGTCAAAACAAGGTTTTACAGAAGCAGCATGTTGTGGCTAAGACAAAGCTTGATAGAACAGAACTATCTAAAACCTCACTATCAGCATGTTTGCTACAATGAAAGCAATTATGGGAAAGTTCTTTACAAACCCAAAAAGATATGTTTGTGAGTTTACAATTTAATTCCTGTTTATAAAGGTAACATTTAAAATAGAAATCAAGCCTAGGATTTCTTTCAAGAAAAGTATTACAATTTCATACCTATGGTGTCTTTGAAACCCAAGATAGAGCCTTGACCTAAGTCCTTAATAGATGTAGGCCAAAAGTAGAATTGAGTGGCATATGCTAAATCTGCTAAAGGATGACCAGTAGTTGAAAGTTCCCAGTCCAACACTGCCAAAACACGAGCCTTAAATAAAAATAAAAGCCTCAAGTGAGTGCTAGAAGAAAAGTTCTCTCCATCCACAAATGCACAACCCACTCAACATCCAAGAGTTTTATTTGGTTACTATATGTTTAAAATTAAAAACACACACTGTAGCTGTCTACAGCAAAAAGAATTGCTTTTGGCATTATCTAAGGATCTGTAAAAAATTAACATACACAGAGGGACAGAAAACTAGGCATTTTTCCAAAGAAAATCTGATTTAAATCTCCATTTTTGAGTAGTGTTCTTCTTGTCAGAAACTTCCAAACTCTTCTAGTATCCTAAAGAATGATAGTACTGACAGTTGTCATGTTTCCTTCCCAGTCCTGTTGCACAGTCCTTTAGCACAGAAACTCACAGACAGACCATGCACCAAAAAATCTAATTTATCACAACATTACACATAGATTAACACTCACATGGAGAACTGAATTTCTTAAACAGGAAATCAATCACTGTTCAGAGTGAGCCTCTGCTGCAAGCATCCTTGCAATGGTGTCTTCAGCTGGGTGGTCTGAGACTGCCCATAGTGTTATTCTGATAAATTCTTATAATCCAGCTGGCCTGTCAACCTGAACGACCCCTCCAGCCTAATCATGATCCTTGGCTGCTTGAGCTAGATGCAGAAGTCCTTCCTATATGGTCACTCCTGCATATACAGGAATACTTTCTACAGATGACTTAAAATTACCTATTTACAGTTTGGTCATTTCCCTCAACTGCATCAGGAACAGTTGGGAGAGTACCCAAGACCATCAAATTCCCTGCTCAGGCAATCAATCAGCACATTTAAGCCTACAAACCATGTCAATCAACTAGTCTATGCACAACAACAGAAATCTGTGGGATCTGTTGTTTTGTCATGAAGCAGGCATTGCAGTCTTGGTCACAAAACCCTGGCATGTCTGCTGGCCACAACACAGCAGGTAGCATGGAAAAAAGTAATGAAAATCAACTGTGTTGACAGATAGGTAGCACACATTTACTTCCACAAACTACAAAAAAAATAAAAAAAAATCTTTTTTTCCCCTAAAGATGAATGGGGAACTTTCAGGGTCTCTGTGATCTACATGTACTCCATTACTAAAGAGCTCTGGCAGATTTTCCTTTGCTTCCACTGCTATTATGTATCATGCATTCAGATCCTGCTCCAAAAGCCCTTGTTGTTAATTGAAGCCCCACCAGAGAGCTTTGTCAGTCAGTGGGCTTTGGATCAGATGCTTATGTAGTTTAATGAATTGAGCCTTCAGCTGCACTGAATCCAATAGGATTTATGCATATAAAATGCTTTGCTCCTGTGCTTTGAAGCTGGGAGTAGAACTAATGAATAAATTGAGTATCTCTCAAGGCCAGGCTGGATGGGGCCCTGAGCAACCTGATCTAGTAAATGGTGTTCCTGCCCATGGCCAAGGGGTTGGAACAAGATGATCTTTAAGGTCTCTTCCAATCCAAACCATTCTATGATTCTGTGATTCCATCAATTCTATCTAGCTCCTGCAATGAACGCCAGGACTGTATTAGGTACCTAAACACCATACACAGAGTATAGAGAAGAGTTCTGTTTTCTGCTGCTTCTTTCAATGATGTATCATGCACTAAAATAATCCACATAAAAGTGTCCCAGTACATGACAGGAGTACAAACAAATAGAAGACAAAAACCTACTAAACGTACAATTACATTTCAAATACCTGTGTGGGGTGGAAGATGATGTTATCTATTCTGAAGTCCCCATGAATCAGGCTTTCTTCATTATCATCAGGTGGCAAGTTTTTTGCTAACCACTCAGCCAGCTTGTTCATGGCAGGAATATCTGTATGAGCAGCTGCATCATACTGTTTCTTCCAAGTTGATACCTAAAAAGTATAAACACTCCAACAAATTTTTCAGTTGATTCACAAGTTTTTCAAGAGTACAAAATTTTGAAGCACGTGCTTTGACTACTACCATGTTGCTTGAAGATTCAGTAAAACCCAGTACCTCTGCATTTGCAAATGTGGACTGAGATATCAAAAGATCTATTTCAATCCTCTTTACATAGACCAAACCTAGTGTTATTCCAAAAGCAAATGAGTATGATTCCCTAAGTATAGCATTACAGAATCAATCTGAATGTAGTAGTGGCTTTAGACTGTGCACAAGTAATTGAACTTAGTGAAGGTGCTTAACAGCTAAACTATGATCATTAATAATTAACAATTTTGCTTGCAAATCAAATAACCATTCAAAGACCAGACAAAACAAGCGAATGTTAAGAGCTGTACCTGTCTTTTGCAGTATCCTGGTCCTCTACCATATCCTTGGAGACCCAAAGACTGTAAATCAAAGGAGTGCAACAGGGCCAGAGTTTCTATCATTGCAAGATACAGAGCAGAACGCTCTGCTGGGCCCACCTCAGGCAGCGAGATGTCTCGGAAAATGCGACCCTAGAAACAGCATAAATCAATGATACTTGGAGGGATGTATACATCAGATGAAAAGAAGTAAAGCTATACATTCCACAACCAAAAACCAATGTAGTGAACCAACTCTCCCTATGCTATCAAAAATTCCATCCTCGTTTATTTTATTCCTCGCCCAGGGCCAATGAAGGGATTCACACTAATCCCAGGTCATTAGTATATGGTGTATCTGTAGATGACAGTCTGAATTAGAACACTCAATCCAGGTATTCTCAAGCTTGAAAGTACCAGGAAAGATGTTACTGTATTGTCTCTAACAGCTAAGTTGCAGAAAAAATACCAATAAAGACTGCAGGGAAAAGGAGGGGCAGGAAGGGAGATGAGAAGAATGGGTGGGTTGTAGGTACAAAGACTTAAACAATAAAAAGAAATTCTCTTGGTTTTGCCTTAAAAGCAGTTGAATACATTTAGAAGAGGGGTGTGTTTTTCCATTTTCATAATTGTTAAAAACAGAGCAATGCAGTCCATCATAGAATGGACAGACTGTACATTTACATACTTAGAAATCTAACGAGGTTTTGTCTTAAGGAATCACTTTGTTCTAGTCAAAACCAGAAAAATTCTCCATCTTTAATGTAAGAAATCTGTTTCAAATTTTTCACAGCCTTTACATTCTATTACACTTGATTTATGGTTTTTGTAGGAAGGTTAACTTAATCTTCAGAAAGTGGCCCACAAACTCTTACATTTCTAATTTCCTAGTGAATCTAATGAAAGAGTGGGATGGAATGAAAAGGGAAGAGGCCCGAATTCAACTCCTCCTCCCACATGATAAAAACAAAAGACACAGTACAGCAGACTTATGCTCAAAATCACAAAATCTAACAGAAAGCAGATCAACTCAGCTACAGCCCCCCCAGAGTGGTGGACCACTGACAGAGCTATGCTGTGTTCTTTCTGTGTTTGAAGTGGAATCCTGCTTTGTTTTCAAGAAAAGGTGATGGTATGTCAGTTCCTATCTTCAATACTAAACAGGCTCCAGGATGTCCAATGCTTCAGTTTATAATTTTTTTCCCTCTGACTTGTGTATGCTTTTTACAGAAGCAATATTGCCTCATTTCAAGATATCCTTCCAAGAGCTCAAACAAGAACAAGAGGTTAAATACTGAGCTAAAAAAAATCAGCAAAGTGTGAAAAAAGCCCTGAAGAAGCTGAAATCTGAGATAATCACTAATAGATAGCATTTCTTAAAAATATCAGAAGATTATTTATGCTCATATCACAAAACTGTGGTGGGTAAGGCTCTAACAGAAAGGTTTTAAACAATTTAAAAGCAGCATGTAGTAGGGAGAAGGAAAGAGTCTCTCAGACTGGAGGACCAACCTGAACATGCTGCATTACATAAAACTCTGTTCCAATGATAGAAACATCACTGCAATACAACAGAGGCTCAGGCACTGGAAATCCAGCTGAAAATAAGGCTTTCTGCACACGATATTCTCTATCGACCTGAAGAAGACACAGAAATTTAGGTTCAATTAAAACCTCCCAAACATAAATGAGCACAGTGAATCCTCTTGAATGTTTAATTGTATGGAGAACACAGAACATGGGAAATGATCCAGCAACTCACTGCATTTCTGGACACATTCATCAGTGTGCTGGACCATCATGTACAGACCCTGGTCACCTGCAAAACAAAGTGTCTGGAGCTTGATGAAGAATGTTAGTTACCTTGTGTGCTCTTGGTAAAAGGGGACCATGGGGTTTCTTCCTGAGCACAAAAGCCTGCCCACCCTTCTGAAGGTAAAAGGTTGGGTTTGACTGGCCAGAGCTGCAAAGAGAAAGACTGTAATTACTCAAAAATTCTAGTACTTACACATGTGTTAACTTCTGTCAGAAATGATACTCGCAAAATGCACAGCGACTTGACCTGAACAAAAGGGCAGGATGGAGGAAAGCGTTCTTCTCAACAGTTGTTTTGTGTTGTGAGTTTTTTCCCAAATCTAGTCTTACAAGGAAGCAAGTGATAGCCTACAAAATCAGAAGTCAGAGGTTCTATTCCTGCCTATAAGAAAGATGTCTTCTTTCACTGTGGAGAGGTCATAGATAGCCAATTTGTTCTCCTGTAGCATTTACCTCTCTCCCTGAGAGACATCATGAACTTATTCAAGGTATGTAGTAGATGCTAACCTCAAAGCTTTCTGACTGGGAGAAAATTAAACAGAGCAGAATTCTCACTAGCTCATAATTGTCTTTTGGAAAGCTGTGTTTTAAACAATGTAAGCATATAGGAATTGGACAGGGACTTTTTACAAGAGCATGTAGTGACAGGACAAAGGGGAATGGATTCAAACTGAAAGAGGGTAGCTTTAGATGAGATATTAGAAAAAAACCCCTTTACCGTGGGGGTGGTGAAGCACTGGAACAGGTTGCCCAGAAAAGCTGGGGATGCCCCATCCCTAAAAGTGTTCAAGGCCAGGCTGAATGGGGCTCTGAACAACCTGGTCTAGAGAAAGGTGTCCCTGCCCATGGCAGGGAATTGGAACTAGATGATCTTTAAGATCCCTTCCAACCCAAATCATTCTATGATTCTATTCCATGATTAAATTAGTGATGATTCTGGTACCAAGCCCCACTGTTTGCCAGCATGATTATCATGTCCTTAGATTATGCTCAAGGGGCAGCCTATAGGAACTGTGAAATTTTAAAGAAGGAATGTTGGAGTCACAAAGAAAATGAGACATTTCAATCAAACACATGCGTAAAAGAGGACAACCCAGTTAAATCCTTTGTAACACCTTGTCTATCACATTTCAATCAAGCACATTGATCCTGGTACCAAGCCCCACTGTTTGCCAGCATGATTATCATGTCCTTAGATTATGCTCAAGGGGCAGCCTATAGGAACTGTGAAATTTTAAAGAAGGAATGTTGGAGTCACAAAGAAAATGAGACATTTCAATCAAACACATGCGTAAAAGAGGACAACCCAGTTAAATCCTTTGTAACACCTTGTCTATCACATTTCAATCAAGCCCATTGATCCTTACCATCCTCAAGGCTCTGTGCTAATCTGCATGCCTCTTTCTCCTTATTCTGGTTCATTTTTGAGATGTATTCTGACTTAGCCCAATAAACAATTAGATAACTATTGGAAAATAAAAATCAAATGGACTTCTGCCTTCATTCCTCCCATCACATTTCCATTCCCCCTGAAGCAGTTTGGGCATAGTTTGTAATAGTTTAACAAGTTTAACAGACACATACTCTGCCTGGCACAAAACAAATTTAGGCCAGCTGAAGGCTTGAACTGCAATTACAAGACAAATTAGTAAAAGCATAAATGTTAACAAAATTTTAGCAGATTCTGCTATTAGCTACTCTCCTAAGGCCCCTCCTAAAGTCTTCTTATGTGAGGTACATAGGAGAATAGGGCACAGCTGCGGTTTGAATGAATTAATGTTTTATTATTTACATCAGAAGACAATGAAAAATTGTTTACTGTTTCTTAGTGATAGCTGCAGATAAGTTAGTCGAGGTCATGTCTACAAAGGAATTAATCCTTATTTTTAGAATAGCTCAACTTATATTAGTTTATTCCTGACATGAAGTCATGCAGCCACACCACTAATTTGCTGAATGCAAATTAACTCAGTACTCTATAGAATAGTGACTTTGGAGCCTGGGTGTAGCACCTCCCTGGCACACTGCCATAATGCTCTCTGGGCATTAACAGGAATCTCAGCACATCCTTAACACTGCTCTCGTGGTTTTGCTTACTTGGTGATAAGCTAACACTTTTACCATTGATTTCTCAATCCATGTATGTGCTTCTGAACATTACTATTTGCTATGCAATTAAAGATGGAGCAGATCAGCTGAGATTTATGTGAGATTTATAGGCAATAAACCAATCCTCGGTGTACTCTGAGGACAGCGAGAAATCCACCCAACACACAGCCCGCCCACAGACGGCCACAGATTGTGTGTGACAAAGGTCACCTTGGCCGCCACCGCAAAGTTTGCCTTCTCCAGCAGCTCAGGGAACGAGCTAGGACGTGCCTTTAATTGAACTAAGTCAGAATGCATCTTAAAAACCCGTCGATGGCTGCTGCCCGCCATCTCCACGGCAAAGGGCTCTACCTCCGACCACCTTCGCTGGCAGGCGGCAGCGAGCGGCTCCTCTGCTCGGCCCTCCCGGGCGCTCTGGGGCCGGGGAGCGGCGGCGGCCCCGCCACTTGTGTCGGTCACCTGTGTCACCTGTGTTACCTGTACTGCCTGACAGCGAGTGCGCCCGCGGGCTGCCGAGGGAAGCCGGGCAAGCGGCTGCTCAGGTAGCGCTCCAGGCTGCCCTGGTCGAAGCGGTGCTGCCGCCGCACCTCGCTGGTGCCCGGCTCCGCCACCATCCTCGGAGGCCGCGCCGGAGCCCGCCCCGGCCGGGTCACCCGCAGGCGCCTCGCTCCGCCAAGGAAAGCGCTTCACGGCCCCCTGGCTGTCGGAACCGGCGGCTTCTCCTGGAAGACGGCGTTTCCCGAGAGGCAGGGACCGACCCGACGAGCACCGCCCCTCAGCCCGCTGCCGCTGCTGGACAGGAGGAAGAGGCCCCGGGAAGCAGGGCCCGCCCCGGGAAGCAGGGCCCGCCCCGGGAAGGAAGCTGCAGCGGTCGGGCACAGACGTGTCGCTGCCATGGCGGATCCCGGGCGGCTGGAGCGGCTGGAGCGGCGAGTGCGGGAGCTGGAGGAGGAGCTGGCCCAGGAGAAGAGCGGGCGGGGAGCGGCGCGGGCCCGCATCGACACCATGAGCGCCGAGGTGACCGACTCCAACCCCTACAGGTGCCGACAGGGCTGTGAAGGGTTCCGCCGGGATGCGGAGGATGGGGGAGCGGGAGGGCCGTGGGTCGGAACGGGGGATCTGGGTGAAGCGGGAGAGGCACATGGAGGTGGAGGAGGCTCGGACCTTGGGTGGGGATCGCAGGGATGGGGCTGGGTGTGCTCGGGAGGGTGTCGGGCAGTGCAGGAGGCAGGGGCTCTGTGCGGAGCAGGGGAGAGATGCTGTGGGATTTCCCACCTGGCAGGGGTGGCTGTCAGGGTTACTCTGTGTTATCTTGCTTTACAATACAGGCTGGGAGAGAAAGAGAGAGGAAACTTCGTGAGTTTTTCGGCTAGGTTGCTAGTAAATGGGACAGGTGTTGGTATTACATGAGGTCTTATTCTCATTCCTCCAAAATGCCTATTTTAGAAGTTAGTTTATAGAATTCTTGAGCTTTAGAGACCCCTTCCCTTCCAGAAATCTGATGGGGTTTTGGTTTTTGTTTTGTTGGTTTTAGGTTTGGGTTTATTTTTGTGTAATACAAGTTCATACTTGTACTTTCACGAAAAAATGCAATAGAGGGATAAAATGTTACATCGAAATCCTTTCAGTTATCCTCAAAACCTGGTGGTCTCCATTTATTTTTTTTTTTAATGTTATGTTAATCTAATCAAATCAATCAGAAAACAGTGCAAGTCTTCACTAGTTTGTTGCCATATGGTTCATTACCAAAAAAAAAAAAGTCATCTTTTGCTCTGTAAATCAGGGATTCATTTACAAAAATAGCTGTATCCTCCTGATTTCATCAATATTACTCATACCAACAGAGTAAGTATATGAGTTTCTGCAGGGTTAGGACTCTGGTGCAAATAGGAAAGCATCTACTCTGTCACTCGCACTGTACCTAGCTGGCAATCACAACTGCAGTGGAAACAGCAGGCTTGAGCTTAGTGCTTGGTGAGGTTATTTCTAAAGCAAAAGCGATTTTAAATGCCTGAAAAGCAAAATTGCTGTTGGAAACACAAAGAGTGTTTTCTGTGTAACCTTGCATTTTTTTCTTCGTAGTCGCTTGATGGCATTAAAAAGAATGGGAATTGTCAAAGACTACGAGGTAGGATTCTATCTGTAATGAAACGTTGCTTGCATTTTTTCCCTGGGAAGACTACTTTTGATATCCTGATCTGTATATTATTTCTTTTTACAGAAAATCCGTACCTTCACAGTTGCAGTAGTAGGTGTAGGTGGCGTTGGCAGTGTGACTGCTGAAATGCTGACAAGGTGTGGCATTGGTAAGGTAATGAGAGTTTTTTCTTCTTCTGTATCTTTACAGTAGATGGGCCAGTCCTCTTCATAAAGAATTTCATTTGATTTCACTCTGTTGATTTTACCCAAATAAAAAAATATTGTGAAGAAAGCACTCAAGAACAGCACTTGTGTAAACATCACATGTGAAGAGTCTGTATTTTTATTACTCTGTAGAATTGATTTATTTAGGGCTTCATCTTGTATCATGTGGATGATTCTTGCTTGGATGCTTGTCATCTCCATATTCTTATATGAACCCATCTCTCTAATCTTCATGCTGGATTATTGCAAAAGGAAAACAAAATAAGGAAAAAACAGGGAGTATTTCACATAAAAGATACAGTCTTATGAGAACCAAGTTTATATTCATGAAATTGAAATGTAGTAGATGACAAACAGATGTCTTTATTACCAACATTAGTCTGTCACGTGGCAGCAAGTAGGAATGTGATAATAGGGGTGATACTGTTCATGTAGGTTAATCTGTTGAATATTCTTAGTTTAGATCAAAAGAAGAGATAACTTTTTATTGAGTAATTTTAATGATGTAACAAATTGGTTCAGTTTTTCGTGCCCTGTCCTCACGATGTTGGTACCTCTTGTATGTGAACTGAATGGGCCTCTGGGGGAGAGAGTTTGGGGGGGTTTTTTTATGTTTTTAGTTTTAGAATCAGTTTTGTTGTTCAAAATACCTTGTTACAGTGCTCTGTTTGCAGAGTCTCTGGACATTCACACATGTTAAAACAATCTTTATTGTAGCTGCTTCTGTTTGATTATGACAAAGTGGAACTGGCAAACATGAACAGACTCTTCTTCCAACCCCATCAAGCTGGATTAAGTAAAGTGCAAGCAGCAGAACATACTTTGAGGTATGACTTAGAGAAGTGGGTACCAAATATATTTAGTGAGTATGCTGCTCCAGAAAACAAATGTTTCACTCTTAATCATTTGCAAAGGAGGATGATCTACTTTGGGAATTTGGGTATAAAACATTTGTGGGGATAATTGATGTTTCAAAGACATTTTTGTACTGGCTAAAACCTTAATGTGAGTCTGCTCTTTAAGTACAGCAAGTTTTGCTCAGGAATTTGGTATAAACAATGCCACTTCAATATGTTGCAGGTTTTTTTCTTATCTACTCTGAATTTTTGACAAATATGGGTGAATTCTAGAGTTCAGACATGAAACTTCTGTAGCAACACTTGTGAAGTTAGGGAGTAGAATGCAAATTATCATTGGATTCTTTACTGTTGACTCCTATTATTTCTTCCATAAGGAATATTAATCCTGATGTTCAGTTTGAAGTACATAACTACAACATCACAACACTGGACAACTTTGAACATTTCATGGATAGAATAAGGTAAAATCCCTTATTAAAGAACAGAGCATATTGCTAACTTCTGCTGATGTGTGGTTCTACACAGCCTCACGTTTTTCTTGTTGGGGCTCTTTTCCAATTTAATAACTTCCAACTGAAAACCTCTGGGAAATATATATGTATGAAGACATTCCTGCCTACATGTGTTCTCTACAGTTGGCATTTATTTCTACTGTTACGTAGTTATTTTTTATATGAGTGCATCTTTAGATTTTTCAACCAAAACTGTAGGCTTTCCATTATGGAGAACAGATCAGATCATATCTTGAGTGCTGTGTAGTAGTTTCAGGTATGATTTATAGAACAAAGAAAGAAAATAGTTGTTAGTGGATCTCACAGAGATCTGAAATAACTTACACCATTTGCAGCTCTGTTGTACAAAGATACAATTCTCCATTACTTTGTACTGTGAGTGTATACTATATGAAACTGAGTCTAAAATGCCCATATATTTAAATCCCAGCTTCAGCATGGTGTCATTTCTACTGCAGATCTAAGATGCTGGTTGTATCCTGTACTGCATTTGCACAAGTTTTGTTAGAAACTCATTTCCCATGGGCTTCTCTGCTCTAAAGCAGGGTGTTGGTTGTCATGTTGGTGTTTTGTTCTGCTAGCAGTTTCATGTAAACTTCTGATGCTTGTTTCAGTAATGGTGCACTGGAGGAAGGCAAGCCTGTGGATCTGGTTCTAAGCTGCGTGGACAACTTTGAAGCTCGCATGGCAATTAACACGGTAAGGCCACCAAAGGCATGAGCTTGTGGAAGTCTGTTTTCTCCTATCAGTAATGTTGGGAATTGTGGGACTATAGAAAAGACAGGAACTTAAAAAGAATTTCCTAATAAATGTCCCCCTTGGCTTGAGGAATCTGAGCTTTTACCCAGGCCTTATAGACCCATTTTATGTGTATAAATATAACTGTAGATTTTTAAGTTACTAGCAGCTGATGGTTAGTAAAAGATCAAAGTGTCATAAGCTCTGTCTTTTCAAATTACTCTGTTTATATAAAGGTATTTTCAAAGGATGGTATGTTAAATCTTGCAAACTTTTAAAGACTTTCCATAGCTAATTGTATACTTCATATGACTTTTTGTATACTAAAAATGCTGTGTACCTAATAAAACTGTTTTTCTTTATAGTAGCAGCCAATGTCGGGTATATGCCAAATGTAGGTTTTCTATTCTCTTTCAGCTTGATCCTTAAATTGCAGGGAGGGAAGGCACACAGATAGACTGTATCTAAGCCTCTAAAACTAGTTTGTGGAAGTATATTCTGTAATGTGCTGTAACTGGGTCACTAATGTCTGTACTTGTTAAAACATCTTAGGTCCTCAGGAAAGCACAAAGGGCTGGCCTCATGAGGGCAACTTTAATTTACCCTTTGATTTGTCCTTTGATACATAATTTCTATTCTATCTATGTCCCTTTTTCTGACTTTAGCCTTTTTGTCTTAAAGCAGGGAGAGAGATGTGTTTCATCATTCCCCATATATCACAGTATTTGGATTTCTTTTCTTTTCATTAAATTTCTGCAGTGCTGATGTTTGTGTTTCTGTGTTTATAAGGCCTGCAATGAACTTGGACAAATCTGGATGGAGTCTGGAGTGAGTGAAAATGCAGTGTCAGGACACATACAGCTGATCATACCTGGCGAATCCGCTTGTTTTGCGGTACGTGGTGCTCTGCTGAACTGCTCACTTGCCTTTTAGTATGGGACTGGGAACGTGAAGATTAGCTGGCTAGTGTGAAGATTAGATCCTGGCACAGCTGATGCAGTAGCTCAAAATTTTGTGTGACCTGTGGGATTTCTTGAATGCTTTTTTACAGCTTGATTTCTTTATTGCCCCTCAGTGTGCCCCTCCACTTGTAGTAGCTGCAAATATCGATGAGAAGACATTGAAACGAGAAGGAGTTTGTGCAGCCAGTCTTCCTACAACCATGGGTGTTGTGGCAGGAATGCTCGTACAAAATGTTCTCAAGTGAGTGACTGAGTTGTTGCTATTTCATGTGTACTGCAAAATATGAGGAAAAAAACCTGAAGGAACATTTCATAATGACAAGTCTGGTTTTTTTTACATGTTCATGGCCTGTTTCCTAATGGTATTAGCAACACTGTACAGGGCTGAAATACACACTGCTTGAATTTTAAATAGAACTTTTCAGGGGTAAGAAACAGTCTAAGGGTTTTCCAAAGAATTTCTTTTACTGCATACACACATGCGTATTTCTTTTCTTATTCTGCATTTAAACATGCTCTGATTTGACATCATTAATTTCTGCATAAAAATTGCTACAGTGATGACTTGCCTTTGAAATTTTGTACATGGACAAAGAATAAATTACTTCTCTTGCAGTGTTTGTATTCCAAAAAGCTGAGGTGAACTAAAAATAGTTATAGAGCAATATGGCATATTTTAATATTTCTAAAAGTACTGTCACATGACTCCACCTGCTAAAAGAATTGCATGCATCAGCAAGAAAATATTTGAACAACTTTGTACTCATTTTCAAAATGTTGGAATTTTGTTTTACAAGAATATTTGTGAACAAAATTGTATTTAGCCTGCTTTTAGCCTTAACTTGGTTTGGTCAGTAACACAAAAATTTCAAGTTACAAGGAATAAAAATACTGTTTGCAGGTGTGCCTGAAAACAACAAAGCTTCATTTTCAGCTGAGCAGAGAGAGCTATTTTTCTTGAACAAAGAATGCAAACATGGCAGCTTAATTGGAATCTTTGTTTTAATTGCAATTCTGACCCTATAATAAAGATGATTAAACTGATTCTGATTAGCTCTGAAAACTTGTCCATTGTAATACAGGACACCTGAGTGATCCAAGCAATGGATTAAGGCATGGGAGAAAAACTGCTTGCATACACCTTTAAACATATTTTTCCTGAAACTATGGCTGTTATTCTCACACACCACAAGAGGATGGATTTCTCTATTGATCGAGTTATTCTGTTGCCAGCTGACTACAGCATAACTGGATTTAATGCAATTACAGCAATTCCAATTGCACTAGTATGAAAGTGTTTTCGAAAAGTTCTTTCAGGAATAATTATTCCTTGGGCAACTGAAGTTTTAGGTTTGCGCCTGTATTACAAGCTCCTTCTTTCTCTGTGTTTCTAGATACCTGTTAAATTTTGGTACTGTGAGTTATTATCTTGGTTACAATGCCATGCAGGATTTCTTCCCAACTATGTCTATGAAGCCAAACCCCCAATGCAGTGACCACAATTGCAGAAAACAGCAAGAAAATTATAAGGTAAATGGTTTGGGTTTGTGGGTCAATTTTTTTATTTCCCCTTTCTTAGAGAACAAAACAAGCTGCAAATCTGTAGTAAAAGAAAATGTTCATTGCTACACCAGTTTTCAGCAGATGTCTTCAGATGGTTGCACATGTTTCTAAATATACAGTACTTCCAGTTACCTTAAAACAAAGGGTAGGAAGAAAGGTTGAGCAATTATGTAGAAGAAAATATTACTTAACTGAATGCAAACTTTTCTGGCAGTCATGTATTTCTGAGTGTTAATGGGTTTGGTGGTTTTTTTTAAGTTGCAGGTATTCTGCCTTTTTGCTCCTAAGCAGTCACCATTTAGAACTTTCTTATCTTACATATTGAAAGAAATGTGAATATTAGGCCTGATCTTCTTTGCTGTTGTTGGAAATTGGACTGTTAACTTTTGATTATTGACAGGTTTATTTTTTTGTGTTTTCCCTCCAGAAAAAAGAAGCTGCAAGACCAAAAGAAGAAGTAATTGAAAAGGAAGAAGAAATAGTACATGAAGACAATGACTGGGGTAAGTCATCAACTGGAGACTAAATGATGTTCCCAGTACTGAGATTCAATTTGGGTGACCACAGTTTAGGATACATATAATGCTTACAGTTCCTATTTTTTGCTACTCACACTATGTAATTACTGTTGGCTTTTCACAGGTTTTGAAAGTAATTTTACCACAATGTGATGGTGTGTTTTTAGTGCAATATGTAGGTTTTAGGCTCAAAATGTAACTGCAGTTTGAATGAAGAACTTTCTTTGAAAATGATCTGAAGATGAGAGAGATATGAGGAGATGTATTAACTGCATATTCCTTTTAAATATACTAAGGAGTAGTTGTCATTTCTATAACCAACCACTATGCTGAGGCATCCCGTGGATTTTTACATTCCTCTGAGGGTTTTAAATTAGAAGGAATGGTAAATGTGTTTTATATACCCATTTCAAGAATGGAGATATACATGTTTATTACATGATAAAGAAAATAATCTTATCTTCGAATTGAGAGAAGTTTCCTCATGGTTAAGATTTAAATGGTAAGAACAAGGATGAGGTGCCATTCTTGCCTGCAAGTTTCCTATATAGAATTATTTCACATATTGTAAAGGGAAGATATTTTGTATTGATAATGGAATGAAGTTGTTGAAATCAAAGGGCTTCCTGCTTTTAATTGTTTTCTGTTTTGGAAAAGTAGCTGCAGCTTTCCTCTTACTGTGATGACTTGGTGATTAAATAACTTTTTCTTCAAACTTTTAATGGAGTTCTTGTTTCCTTTTAATACAAAGGTATTGAATTAGTATCAGAAATTTCAGAAGATGAGCTGAAGGCTGCATCTGGCCCGGTACCTGAGCTTCCAGAGGGAATTAGTGTAGCATATACTATCCCAGACAAGGTAATGTATTTATTCTTCATGAATTTTTGAAATATACATTGTAGATTAAATTTATAACACCAGCCAGTTTGGTTACCCTTTAAACCTAGAACAGAATTCCATCTTGAACAATTCCAGTGAAACTTGACCTCAGTTCATTTGATTATTCCTTATTATGGTCCAGTTTTGTGTTCCTATGAAAGATATTTCTTTAAGTGTGGATGCCAGTGTGAATGTACTTCTGAGATGATAGGAATGAATGCATTTGGGGGCTGGGGGAAGGGCAGCAAATGTGTATTTCTCACTTGATATTTTGGTGACTAATTTTTACCATACATATCTTGTAAAAGCCATATGTAGTCAAAGAGCAATGGGTATACCTGGGGCACATAGAACCTGAATGTAATGCAGCCAGAACATTCTAACTCCTAGTCAAAAATAGTTCGCAGTTGAAGCTTAAAATCACTTAGGCCTAATCTCACCATCGAGTGCCTGGTTCTAGGAAAATGGTGTGGTGTAAGAGCAATAAAGCTAATTCGTAGGGGGTTTTTTGTTTAATTTTTTTGTTGGCAACTTTTTCTTTCTTTACCTAATAGGAAGAGAATTTGGTAACTGAGGAGACAGTAGCAGAGTCTGAAGAAAGCCTAGAAGAACTCATGGCCAAAATGAGAAACATGTAGAAAAACAAATGCTAAGTAAAACTTTCGTGACTTTGGATCACCATTGGATTTTGAGAAGACCACACGTTTAACATTTTTTTTCTTTTTTTTTACCTCCATTGAAGATTACCTTTATCTTTCTGATGAAATAGAACTGTTACAGGGGCAGGAAGGACACGGACTTACATTGTTTATATTCTGTTTTCTCATCATATCTTTATTAACATACAGAGCTGTGCTACTGTAAATTTTAGTTTCTCAGCATTGCTAGTGTTCAGATATTCGGTGGAAAAGGATATGAATAAACTAAAAAAGCAGGCACAGCACATTATATGCCCTATCATGTGATGAGAATAGCACATACAACAGGACAAGGGAAAGATGAAATCTGCTGGAGTGGACTGAGTAGGTGAAGGCCAGATGATAATGCCTCTCTCATGTTGCTGCTCCTGATTTTACAGGCACTTGTACGTAGTTGTTGTCCAGTGGTCTAAATTCTTGGCATGGATCATGCTGTGGCTACTTTTTCTGAGTAATCAGAACATCTAAGCCTTTTCATCTGCCTTAAAGATCTCTGGGATGGAATTGTATCAATATCTTACTACTGCTTGTCCTTAAACAGCTGCCTGTGTTTTGTACGTGATAATGTTTTGAGCATACTGTAAGAAGGTGAAGTCTTTTGTTAGTATTGCACTAGCAGACTGCATATCAGCATGCCACTATTTTGCCTGGCAGATGCCTTTCATTACAAAATTATGAGCAACATTGGAAAGAACTGGAGATTTTGTCTACTTTTTCAAAAGTCTAAATATTATATTTTTGTTGATTGCTGAAAATTTAGCTATAATTCTGATCACTCCCCATCACATGGGCTATATTAAGGAATATGAGTTTGCATAGAAAGTCTTCTAACATTAGATGCTATAAATTTTTAGTTTTGCAAATATCCTCACTGGAGTAGTTCACCTGTTGTATTTGTCTTGTAAATGGCATTAGGTACATATAACCTTTTAAATGGCCATGTGTTAAACTGATCTGTAAATATTTGCATCCTGGAGTGCCAGTACCCTGCAGAATTGGAAGGATCAGTTACAAATATTTAATAGTGGGCATCTGATCCAGAATTTGATAATTATTTCAGCTTGGCTTAGAAGAAGGTAAATTTCAGTATAATACAAATATTTCCAAATTGGGCTCTTCAAAAAACTTTTCTACAATGTGATGCAGCCAACATGCAGTCAGCTGTTAATGGCAGTAGTAAATGTAATGTGTAAATGTGTAAAGAGAGAGCAATATCATGGTGGTGCTTCTGTTTCTTAGGGCAGCTGAATGAATACCTATTAGTTATGCTAATAATTAGTTTAAAAAATGTTTCATTTCTAAGTAACGGTTACAGACTTCAAAATCAGTTTCTTCCACAGCTGACATTAGATTATATTGTACACATAAAAATCATTTCTTAAACCAGTGAGGGAGATTTTGGGTGGGGTTTGAGTGTGGGGCATTATACTGTAAGATTGAAGTGGCTTTTTTGGATTGAGTTCTGTTTTGGAGAAACCAGGTTTTAGAAATGAACTGTAAAGAAAGATAGGAAATAGAATAATGAGACCATTGAAAAGGTAGATACTTGAATCTGTGTCACTAAGTCTACGTTAGCTTGATCCAGTGTCAATTTACGTGTTACTTACATTTCTCTGTGACTTTCACCTTTCTGTTGGGAACAATAAAAGCCAGGCACACACCTGGCTCTGGAGATCCTGAGGCAAATGGCTGACTCATTTCTACAACAGCGCAGTTCATCCTGACTCTTAACTATCTGGCTGACATGACTGCTATCACAGGAGTGACAGCTTTATGAGGCAACTTCAAGTACACTTTTATGAGGGAATTAATACACTTTTGTGTGCCCAGTGAGAGAGTACACGAAAAGGTTCTCATGTTACTTTCAGACTTTCAACTTGTATATACAAGAAAAATTAAAAACAATCAGAAAAAATTAAGATGATAGTATGTGTCAATGGTTAAAATTATTTAAAAATAAACAGCATCACAAAAAGCAGTACTAAGGATTTTTTTTTAATTAAAAAGATCTTTACATGTATAATGTACTCTAACTGTAAAACATAACAGAAAATTTATTGCTTCCCTGGTTATGAACTAACAAATCAAAGCACATTGCCGTAGTCAAGTCCAGCTTTGTTTATTTGGCAATCTTATAAAAGGAGTATTCCATTTTTACAATGTCTCATGAATGTTATTAAGATGTTGCTATTCTGACAGTGTAATTAAATCTCCATTGAAACTGGTGACCCTCTGCTTTGAGGTTGAGTTCTACACAGAACTTTATCTGGCACAGACCATATATACAAATTATTCTTTTTGCTGTCCATGAGGTACAACTCCATGGAAGCTGTCTCATAAGCTGTCTTTGGGTTCACAGGGTAGGCACATGGATTCCTCACTGCCTTTGCTGAGTGCCAGTGGATGGCTGGGCTCTGCTGCTTTTTAGAGACCAATTTTTTATTTTTACTTTTTTGTTATTCCAAAACCAACCCTGCAACAACCTATGTGGAAGTTGGAGACAAGTTGCTCCATGGAAGACTAGTAACAGTTCAGCAACAGTAACACTGAGGATCTAGAAAGTAGCTTCTTATGTAAGCTAGCAACAATAAGAAAAGCTATTTGAGAGAGGAAGATGGATCACTGTACATGTTAAAATCAGAACAGCGGTGACAAGCTAGACCAGACATCTGTTAATTCTTCAGAGGAGAGAAATACCAGGTGTAAGCACTTTTAAATAAACACATACAAGCTGAGTAGGTTGAGGTTTTGGGGGTTTTTTGGGGGGCTATTTTGGTTTGGGGGTTTTTTTGTGTGTATTTATTTGGTTTTTTCGTTTGCCCATCTCAGTTGGTGGCAATCCTGCAAAGAACTTTCCAATTTTCAAAACTTTTCATGGTGGCTCAAATAGAGTAGTAAAACCCTTGCTTTGTTTACAAACCCATTTTCTGAGTAAGAGGAAAATACCCAGAGAGTTATTACAGAGTGTCAACTCTTAGTCCTCTATCATAACACCTTCAAGAGCTGTTTTTGATTTTTATTTTTCAACTCAACTTTAATCTTAAAAATCAAATTTGGGTTGTATATTTGTGCTGTCAGTTTTATATACCTTTCCATTTCCCAACTTACTGCATTACCAAAATAATAAATTGCTCCTAATTAGAACAAGGGTTGAAATGAGTAATATTTAATTCTGCTCTAAAAGAGAAAGACACTGTGGAAGGTAAGTACTCCTTTGGAAGTGAAGGTCATTTGCATTTTTTAAACTGGATCAAATTAATCTTTACATTAGTTGCCTCTGAAATATTATAGTAGGGTTTCAATTAATTTTCCACTTATATTAGTTTTTTTATAGAAAGTCTTTTTTTAGTATGTATTTCAATTGATGCATGCATTTGTGGACTGAATGAGAACAGAACTCAGACTGATTCTTCCAGATGACTCAGGTATTAAGAAATACAACAGACTGGAAGATTTGATTAACATTTCTTTATCTGATGGCAAACTATTTTGCATCAATAGGTTTTCCCAGCTAATACATTCTTGTACTTTAAGGGATTCAGTAAGATTAAACAGTGAAAATACTGCTAAAGGTTTAAGAACAGGAAATCTGGCCATAATCATCTTCATTCTGGTTCCTCATTGGAAGTATTTTTATTGAACAGAGTGGAATCTTACAACAGCTTTAACTCTAAATGGTGATATATTTAGATACTCTAGCTTCCCAAGGAAACCAATTAATTTTGCACAAGTCCCTTGAATGAAAACTTTGCTTAAGGCTGAAGTACCCTGCAGGTAAAACTTCAGGTTAAACAGTATTTTCAAAGGTTTTTCAAAATTACCATTTCTTCAGAAACAACTTTAAAGGCTTGTAAAAAGGCAGGAAGGATGGATGATACAAAAATACACAAGTCCTCTAAGCCATGCTATTACAACACAGAAATAAGAACTGCCCCTTAGAGTTTATACAAATGGTTCAGCTTAATTTGTTATAATCCTGGCTAAGAGGCATCACGTCCATGTTTTTGGTATTAGCTACAACTTGAGCAAGTAACTAATGTGTGTACCCATGTACAATGAAAGAAGCTCACTTCATACCATACAGTCTGCAAAATTAAGGCAGAAGGATTTCAAGCTGAAACATTTGTTTCCCCATCATTCATGAAGACAGGTGTCAGTCCCAAAACAGTACATAATCCTTGGAACAATGGATTTGTCTTAGTAATTTTCTGTCTACTTTAAAATATCAGTAGAGACTGCCTTTTTTTGGAGCAGATTTATATCACCTTTGTCCATGTTCCAGGAAAGCATTTGGTGATAATGCACTTTTTAAGCTGAATGTGTCTCCACTTGATGAGTGTTGAGAAGTTGCTTTTCCACCTATTAACACAGTCTCTGCTTCTTTTATTTCCATAGCTCTCTTGTAAAGTTCAGCTGCCTTCTCAAAGTCTCCCCTTTCATAGCTTTGGAAAAGAGTAAAACAAAGTTGAAACAAGCAAATAAAACAAGCCTCTCAATTAATTTAAATTGAAATATACACCATACTATCAACAGAGTGTACTTAAAACTCTACTTTCCTAGAAAGTACCCAAGCCCAGATGTTTTGTTTCATGCAGTAATTTGCTATCACAGGGTTGAAGCATATAACCTTACCTTAGCACAGCCAAGTTTTTCAGTGTTTCCCCCACACGAGGATGCATGTGGCCAAAGCTGTCTTCATAAATCCTTAGTGCACGTTCATAGAGAGGCAAAGCTTCAATCTGCTTTTTCTTTGGGTAGCAGAAAGTTTCTTTGTTACAGATGTGTATTTCTGTGTTACAGATGTGTATTACATTTGTCAACATAGTATCAATGTAGTCTAGGCAATGTCCACAGCAATTATCTTTTCCCTGCATATGTTTTCCTTGCCAAACATACCTTCAACGTTTAAAATGGAACCTAAGAATTTTCAAGTAGTGTAAGGAATTTCCCTTTCAAACACAATCGAGTTTCTTTCATTTAATTTAGGTACAAATCATAAAAAAGCCTAAGACAGGAAAAATAAACGTTAAGACATGAAAAACTTACCATCTGACAGTAAAGGACAGCCAGGTTTACCAGAGCAGTTGCTACACTCGGGTGTTTTGGGCCAAATGACTTCTGTCGGATTTCAACTCCTAGCTCATACAGAGGAACAGCCTTGTCAAGCTTTCCCTAGAAATAACAGGGGAAAAAAAATTTTCAGTTCTCTTATATCAAGAAGGTAACAGTAAAACCTATTTTAAAACAAAAGCCTTGGAGAAGACCTAACTGTTTCTAGAATAAGGTGTCAACTTTGGTTAAATAATAGCTATATACTGCACAGGTTGTTTATCATGAATATTTATTAGAACCTAATTTTCCAAAATACTGGGCATATTCAGGTGCCAGATAATGTGTTTCTCAGCTAGGTCTATTTCTTCCTTTCTTAATTTATTTTTTCCCCTCAACTGTCTCATTGAGAAGGCAGTTAAAAAGAATTTTCAGTTGTACTTTTATTGAAATAATTTTCTCCACTGATTTTTTAATTTGTGCTCCTTCAAACTAGCAAAGAGGTTTTTGATGCAAATATTGAGCGGTTTTGCAGCTTCTAGCAGCATGAAATTTAGAAGCTGAAGTGAGCAGAAAATAATGTGACCCAAAACTATTTAATGCACACAACAGCAGGTAACAATTATTTAGCAAAATCACCAAGCAAATTTAATCCCTTGGATCATCTTCTAGGTCTTTTTTCTCTTTGAAGAACAATAAAATGTGAAAATATAGATAAAACTCTTATAACCCACTGAATTTGGTCTTAGTTCAACAGTTGGAAACAGTATAACACTATTACACTAATAACACCGAATGGTTAGAACAACCATCTACAAACACAAATATTCGTAACACATTTTGAAATTATGAAATGCAGAAGTTTATACTACTATTAATGTTGTTCTTCATAGTGCATTTTGCACAGGAGTAATGCTCATCATTCACTGTGTGAACATAAGCTGAAGGTGGCTCAGCCAGACAGTTTATTTGTGAAGTGCTATCTCCCTCATAAGCCTTTAAGTTACCCTTAAACTGACTGTAAAGTTCAAGGTAATTGTGTAAAAAAGAACTATTCCTACACCCTAAAACATGATTTTTCCACTAAGACACAAGGCATTACAGTTAATTTAGGTGAACAGAAGAGGTTACAGGCTTGTGCTCACCATCTTTTTGTAGAGCACTGCCAGGTGTTTCACAGTATAAGCCAAGGAGGGATGATCTGGAGCCAAGGCTCTCCTCCTGATGTCCAAAGCTTTCTCATAGAGCTCCTCAGCCTTGTCATAGTGCTTCTTCTCATTGTACAGAGCTGCCAGGTTGTTCAGAGACTGTGCACAGTCTGGGTGGTCGGATCCCAGGACTCGCTCTCGCATTTCCAAGGAGCGCTTCAGGAACAGCTCCGCTGTCCTACAGAACATATTTGCTCATCAATATTTTAAAGCTGGTAACATCTGTACAGGCTGAGGTGCCTGTATGAAACAACAAACTCAGCCTTGGAAACTCAGAGTAGAATCTGTTTAGAACCGACAAGGTAGGAAAGACTCTGTGTAATGCCACCACTGAAGCAAAGGGCACATTTTATCTCACTACAGTAGTGTACTGTTATTTCATTATAGCTTTACAGCAGCTCCTCTGTCAAAACAATGGATGATCCCCCCTTAAGACTGACAGCATCCATTATAATCAGGCAGCTCCTCATCCTGACATCCACACAAACTCTCTGATGCTATTCTCAAGAGGTCAGTTTAGTAAATTGGAATAATCCATTCTACATTAGAGAAAAAAAGACCATTTATACACAGAACTGTAGGTTCAATTCTGGAGCTCTTAGACAAGTGTGAGAAGGTGTGCACACCACACAAGGGCTGGAGGATCATGTGTGACAAATAACATCACTACTCATTAAGTGACATACCTTTCTGCCACTGATTTCATTTTAACTACGTGAAGTCTTGGGCTTGCTGGTTCAGAGCAAAGACACTATCCATTTCTAAAAGTTCCTTAAACCTCCACTAGAACCAAGTTTGTACCTTTTCTCACCTATGAAATAGTGGAGATACAGCTACTCTGAAGCAGGTTGTATTTAACAGGAACTATGTGTGAATACTATGGAATATTAAACAATCTTGTATGAGATTAGGTAAAATATAGCTCCTCTATAATGAGTCGCTTCATGAGGGTAAACTGATGAAAACCCCATGTCCAACAACTGTTAAATTCCTTCACTGCAGAGATCATGATTCTCTATGCAGATCCTAAATAATTATATACTTCTGTAATTATCTAAAAGCTACAGGTGCCATAAACATCAGGTACAGGGAGAACTGGAAGTAAAAATACTTCCAGAACTCACTCTGTGCTTTTTCACCAGGCACTTTTGTTCTTCTCTGAAAAGATTCAGTTCAGTAGAGTGGGATTTAGGTGCCTTTACAATTCCCTCAGAACACACAGTTTAGATTCCTCTGTCACATGAAGAAGTTGATGTGAAGAGTGGCTAAACATACAATCAGAACTGTTTTGCACCTTTTATTCCTCTTCTTCAACACCCCTGCTTATCTGTCTGCTTTTAAAATACCTTTGTGCTGTTCTGGCCCTTTCTGGCATTGAACAGGACATCAGGGGTAAAAGCTTAAGGATTACAAGCACAATGAATATTTAGGTCATGACTTCTTGTAATACTGCCATAGAAAAACAACAATCTTGCTATTCAAAGATGAACACTGCAAATGAGAGAGTCACAAAATACTGAAGCTGAGCAGAGGAGGCACAAATTTGAGAGAGAACTGGTATTTACAACAAAGGCTAATTAACTGTGGAAGTGTATTGACTTGTTTAATACTCACATGCCAACAGCATCCAAAGAAAACAGGAGTGAATTTCACAGTGAACAAAAACCAGTAGAATGCATAAGGGATGGTACTACAATAAGTATTTGATGACGTGTCTGCATTTAATGCTAGTTCTCAATGCTCTGCCTCCATTCAGACATCTGAGAACACTCAGTGGATGTGTCACAACCAGTATAACTCACTCAAGATTATTCTGCAGGTAGTAGAGGACTCCAAGCTCATTGAGGGTTCGAGCATTATCTGGTGTATCCTTGCCTAACGTGAGCTCTTCCAGTTGCAGGGCTCTTTGGCGCAGGAGAGCAAAGCCACACTACAGCAAAGAGAAGGTAACATAAGCCAGTCACCAGTATTTTTATAGTTTAACACTAAAGACAGGAAACCAAAAGACTTAATTTGGTGCCAAAGGAGCATCAATGATCCTCCCTAAGTTCTATTTTTGAGCTACGTGGCACGTGCTTACTTACAATCTAGCGACAAATTGCACCAAAAATGTGAAATTTTGGTGAAAATATCCAGGCACTACAAGTTACTGTGCTGTCACAGCGCTCTCTCCGTATCAGACATGCTAATTTGCTTAAACTCCACAGTTCAAACAACCAATTCAGATCAAATTCTTATGTTTATAAGCTCAAAACTTAATATAATCTCCAATCCAAAACACCACATACAAACACATATATTACTCAAGGCTTCACATCAATCTTTTTAAAATGGGCAGACAAGTTAACGCTTACAAGTAAAATAAATTGAAGTAAAAAGTGCAGCCATTTTTACACTCTGCCTATTTTTGATCTTTGCAGTCTTGATAAAAATATTTTTGCAGCAGAACTCATTACAGAAATAGACCAAATCTTCATGAACCAAGTTCATTCTTATTTAATCACTGCAGAAATAGCAATATGTTTATGGTTTTTTATTACTTTCATTAGAGCTACAACGAGAGCTCTGGAGTTATTAGGTGAACTCTTACAGTACTGGCATTACATGCTAAACCCTTAGCTCAAAAATGACATGAGAAACACTGTAGCTGAAAAACAACACAGAAGAAGAAAACAAGGAAAAACTCTGAATGTTACCTAATATGTGTACTGGGATTTTCCATTGCAGTAAGCATTGTGTTCACTAGTAGGATAAACGCCTCAGCTATTCTGGAGAACACCTTTTTCCTTTGTCACTTTGACACACTGTACCAGCTGTAATTCTGCACCTCTGCAATGTATATCTCCACTTCTTTCTTTCCCACTTCTCTCATCTTCATTCCAGTTACACTGATACATCTCCACTTCCAGCAGAGTTGAAAGTGCAGCTACCAAAGCTGCTGCTAAGCCACTTCACTACCTATGCCCACAATTATCAAAAGCTCTGGATCATTGTCAGCTCTGCAGACACAATTTATCATCTGTTTAGTAGGGTTGCAACATGCCCTGCACTTCTTTTTAAATATCAAGCACTTCCTTACCAGACTGCCTTTCTGCCTTGCTGCTTTTTGGCGTATTTTGAAGGACTTTTTCCTCAGTTGCTCAGCTTGTTCATATCTGAAAGTAGTTATTTATAGTGTAAGAAGAGTCAAATGTAGCATCAAAAAGTATGCTGGAAAGATTCTAAGTTACTTGAGTACACAGATTTGAAAATTTAAGGATCTGGAAAATAGCCCCACTTTTTTTTCAAATATAAAAATATCCAAAATGCTTAGGACC
Organism: Orthonyx spaldingii; assembly: GCA_013397795.1. NCBI lineage: Eukaryota > Metazoa > Chordata > Aves > Passeriformes > Orthonychidae > Orthonyx > Orthonyx spaldingii. The sequence continues at coordinate 584,531 of VZTJ01004660.1, read as the reverse complement.
AGACAATGTCCCTCATTTATTTCTAAAACTTTTTGTGAAACTAAGCACAGAATAGGGAGGGGATGCTCATGGTTGCATTTGAACACATGAAATTCAAAGAAAAAGAACCAAAAAAAAATTTTGGACTCAGGAAGAAAACCTTTTCTGGTTTTTTTTGGTTTTTTGATTTTTTTTTTGTACTACCTCCACATAAAACAAAACCATCAGTGTAATTAAGCTTACTTGTTCTGCTTTTGGTACAAGGTTGCAAGTGCGTCAAGCTCACGGGCCACCCGAGGGTGTTCAGCTCCATAGGCGTTTTCAGAGATTTCCAGTGCCTGTTTATATAACTGTTCTGCATTTCCAAACTTCTTCCACTGCACATACACTCCTGCCAGCTGGTGGAGTGACTGTGCCACCCTGGGGTGGTCTGGATCCAGCGCGGTCTCTCGAATCTCCAGAGAGCGCTGCAGAGGAGCCACAGCCTGCAACAGCCGAGTTGAGAGTGTGAGGGCAGCAGGCAGCATCCTCTAGGCTACAATAACTTAACTACTGCAATAGAAAGCACACACTGAGCTCTGCTTCATTTGCCTTTTTGCTCTTACAACAATCTCTGAATGTACTTACCTGACTGAGAAGACCTAGGTCCTTAAGAAACCGTCCCAGGGTCTCATAAAGATCAGCCAGGCAGATCATACTTTCCTCTCCCTCACTGCTTTTTTCATATTCTTTCAGAGAGTCAAAATACTCAGCTGCCATAGAGCTCTTATCTTTCCCAACCAGCTGCCAGTAACTCAGCAATTCTGCAAAATGTCCCCTGTTTTAACAAGGAAATAAGAATCTTATCTCTGATACCCCTCTATTCAGACTGATGCTAGCTTAGGAATAAGGGCCTATCTGCACAAATGTTGTTGTTATGCTACAGCATCTACAGAGACAGTCCATGGAAACAAATGCTATTCAACAGCAGTATTTATTCCTTTATCACCCTCAGAGTGTAACAGAATAGAAAAAATACATTATTTATATGGAAACAGCATTTAGCACTTCAGCCTCTACTATTTAAGTACTTTCAATCTGAATCTGTCACTTTCTGATTTATATTGACAAAAAATTACTTTGAAATGTTTATAATGGTCAAAGCAGTTGCTACCTTTGTACCTTTTGTAAAGGTTTTGGGACACAAAGAGATTTAAAAGACACTTGTGTAGCTTTTGCTTATCACCCTGCTGTTGGAAGAGCCAGGGAAGTTCATCTGCACTTCTCCAAGTCACTCGATCTTGACTATTGAAAGAAAAACAAACGAAAATTAAAACTCTGACAGGCCTAACAACTTGTCAATTTGATGTGAAAACTAGGAAAACATACAGTTTCCATACCTGAATGTCTGAACAGACAGATTACTGCAAGACCTATGTACTTCATTTTCTTACATCTTCATTTTAATTTCACCTCAGAAAGCACTGCAACCCCCAGACACTCCAAAGGAAGCTGCTTCTCCACCCCATATCAGCTAATCTGTGCCTGCCAGCAGGACTGTAGCCCTGCAGCAGCCCACTGTCCCTTTGTGCCACCTTTGTCTGGCACACTGTGGCCCTCTTGGCTTCCTACTACCCAACAGTGGATGCTTGGAGGAGCAATAAACAGCAGCCCACCGCTGGGACACAGTAACTCAGGATGTAAATGCAAATCAGTTTTCAAGCTGGATATGAACTTGTAGATGTTCAGCTGTCCTACTGGACTTCCTCTTATCTATGTGCTAATTGCTTGCTTCCTGAACACAAGTGGTTTTCTGCTTTAAGTCCCAAGTAACCTCAAATTTCCCAGCATTTCCTGGGAGTTAAAAAATCCAAGTGGGGTTGGAGACCACAGAATAACTGATAAGATATAAATTCATGCCTTACATTTTCCCACAATCACTTTATCATATGCCCATTCCCCTTCCCAAAATTCATTCTTTTCCAAGATTAAAAAGCAACACATAATAAATTTCTAAACTGACAATTTTGCATAGTTATTTTGCCATAATAATTTCCTAAATTCAAGGAAGGTGTATAAAGAAACTAAAAACATTTATGAGGTAGAAAATCTGCCATTTAGCACTTCTTGAAGAATTCTGACTTACCTTAACTGCATAGTGAAATATTCCACTAGTTTTTGTCTATAGGCAGAAATAACATTTTCACCTGCTTCCATATACTCTAGTTTCACCATCTCCCAAGCCTGAAAGAGAGTATAATTAAAAGAAAGGGAATGCTTTTAATTTGCTGATGATACACAGGGTGTTATGCAAGATGAAACACATCTCACGTTGTAGAACTGAAAATCTTGCAATGACAAAGGCACTACAAACAAATTGTCTTATATTAGACCACAGCTCTGGTTATTCAGGCAATATTCCCTTCTCCTTCAATTCTTCATGTTTTTTGTGGAGCCAGTGTTTCCTAGGATACATGAGGTTAACAGCTAACAGATTAGAAATTTATGAAGGTTTGAAAGGCCAGATTTTCAGCAATACCGGCATCACAGCTCTGGTAGTTTCCAAGGTGTTACTAAATCAGACCAGATGTTAAGGAGAATGGATGAGCAAACATAAAACATTTCAAGGCCTACCTCGCTAACAACAGAACTTATCTAAAAAACAGGGGTTGGAGTTGGGGGGGGTGGAGCTTCACTTGCACATATTTAGAATTACAAACTTTACCTGGCGGTGCTGGAACTTGAGCAAACCACAGCCATATGTCAGCAGACACATCTTGTACAGGCTGTGAAGGAGTGAGGCCAGCACTGCAGAAGTCAGCTCAGGGTAAAGCTCCATCAGCTCTGACTCACTCACCCCATTGTGGCTGACACCAATGACACACAATATCTACATAAAGCAGAAGACAGATTTCCCACAGTTAGCAATATTTGCTGGAGAGCTTAGTTACACTGAAATGTCAAGAAAAATACTGTTTATCACTGTGATAACTTCATAGCCAAAGGAAAAAACCCTGCCTACACAAGCCCTTTCCTTCTTCTCTTCTCAAAGAAGAGACCTCAGTGTTAATGGTTTAATATTCTAATAGATGAAGCACCAAATGGGACACTCTGGGACAAACAAATGGCTCCTTAGACTTTTCTCTAAAACAGTGGGAGAGAATAACTCCATTGTCATGAGGAACTTTCATCTAAGTAAAACATGCTGAAGGTCTTTATGCTGCCAGCACCAAAGAAGTAGGAATTACTGAGTATTGTGTCCTAATTAAAAAATGTTTCGCTCAAGAGGGAAATTCTGCAAAGGTAGGAAGAGGAGTCAGAAACGTAATAAGCAATGCCTATATTCACAAGACACCATGTTTTGATTGCATTTACTATGCTCAGTGTAGTTAATCACTAGATCATGGTAGCGATCAGCAAGGAAATGCTAATTCTATATCACATCATAGTGAAAAAGCCCTGCTTCATTCTGTGAGACAACAGCTCAGTTTATATTTAACACAAAGTAGTCATACATTCTATAGTTATGCAACAGATGTAATTCATTAATTAGATTGTCCCTTCTATGCACAATAATCTCTGAATCATAAATATGAACTAATATAAATTTGTATTTACTTTTAGGTTAAGAAAAACTCTTTACAGGAAGGAGTATTCATTACCTGTAGAAACAGTGATGCATTCTCTGCTTACCTCCCTCAAAAGACCTTTCTCTTTATCACTCTGCAATGACTCCTGAATTGATCTCAGAACAAGCCTGTACAGTGACACTGTGTCTTGACACTGGCAACACTGCTGAAGAATCTCATCAATATTTCCTGTATTTCCAACACTGAGCAGAAGGACAAAAAGGGTAAGGTTTAGCATATTAAATCTGGCTAAGTAAGATTGATTTGAAACTACTGAAAAGCTCCATCTCAAAGGTCCTCTGGATTCTTACTGGGTTCAAAAGGTGCATAGCACTTGGTGAGATTTAAACAAAGAAGAGGTGAGTTCCTGAAGCCAATTTCTGTCATATTGTCTGATTTTTCTAAATAGCTGCAACAGTTTTATTAAAAAACCTACACTGCGGTGTTCTTTTCTCCAGCAGGAGTACAAGTGAGAACATCAGGATGGATAAAGATAAAACCACATGCTGCTATTTCATTTAATGCATTTACAAAGCATGTTTTCAGGAGCAATTAAGTCTTCTAGAACATAAAACATGAACAAAAATAATGACAATCAGTCACTTGGAGTAAATTACCAATTAGTGCATCACCTTCTGGGAGTCTCTTAACTAAAAATGCATCTCTCTCAACAAGATGAAGTGTAGGTTAATAATAAGCCAATGCACTTATTAGGTATTCTCTTGCACAAGAGGGAAGATTAATTTTCTCCACAGCAGGAATTATAGGGCTAAGGACCATATGCAGGATGTTAAACTAAAGAGTTGTTGGACTTCCTTTTAGCCTTAAAAATCTATGGGGCAAATTATCTGGTACATCACTAAATACAACACACCTGAATCTAACTGTTTAACAACACAATACCAAGATTCTCCAAATACCTTTAAAAAGCACTGAAGCAACTGATGCACCCAGAAAGAAGAACAACATTAAAATAAAATAGAAATAGAAGAGCTGAAAACAAATAGATACAACTATTTAGTATCAAACTGGTGACTGTATACTCTCTGATTTCTGTTTCCATTGCAGTCACAATCAGTGAAGGGCAAAACTCCTCCATTGTTTTTTCTTAACAAGATTCATTTTGTGTTAAATGAAAGTATTTCAAAAGGGTAAACTACTTAAAGTCTTCTAATCTAGTGATGAGTGTAATAATTTCCAGAACACCTCAACTTACCAAGCAATGGTTTTGCCCAAGAGAGTGACATACAAAGCATTGCAAGTTGTGGCAGAACGACAATGTCTCTCAAGCTTCTTCTCCTACAACATTTTAAATAAAATCTGTGAACTGAGATGAAATTACCCATACAAATAAAACATTCACTGTTTTATAAGAAAACAGAATTCTAGATGTTCTTTGACGTATAACATCTGAAGACTATAACATGGTAAGTAAGTAGTGCACAAAATACTGCACGTGTTTCTAGCTATAGGAGCATATGAGTGAAAATTCCCGTTTGAATTTAAGATGCCAGAGTTAGGATCCAACATTATATCTCAACATGAGGGTTACCTTACAGAATCAGTCTCAAAGCCAAAGGTAAAATAATGTTTCCCCCACTCTGCCAATCATTGTTACATTAATATGCAATAATAATTAATTAGAACATAATTAAATTTTCTTGTATTCTAAAATAAAATAACACATTTACAGCAGTATGTGCAACTGCACAGTTTTTGTGTTGAAAATTTATGTTGTTCCATCTGTGTTTCAGTGCTATCAGCCATGGGGTAAAAATATTCAAACTTCATGCTATCTTGAGCAGTCATATTTAGTTAGCTGAAAATAATTCTTTCTTTTGGGAGCTGGGCTTATTTCATCTTTCCATGTTTTCATTAAAAGTTATACCAGAGTAAGGTACTTTAGAAAAACAGACATACCTGCTCTTTAGTCAATTTAACATTTGCAGAGTTACATTCTGCACTAATGAGAGATTTAACATCTTTGGAATTCAGTGGATCGAGATGAAGAGTGGGCCATAACCTTTGGTAAGAGAGAACAAAGTCATATTTGAACCTTATTAAATAGCACACAAAAGGAAAAAGAAAGACATCAGAGTTCCAGAGCTTTTTAAAGATTTATATCAAAGCAGTAATTGAAGCTGTTCCCTGCTACTATGAAATTCTAGTCATCTGAAGTCAAATTTCCACTTTTAGCCTTATCCTGAATATACATCATAGTACTGCAGTTCTTGATGTGCATCTGACTCCATTTAATATTGTCTTTCATACAGTCATGTGGATAGATCCATCACAGTAAAACAAAAATCTGGTTTTCCAACAGCTAAAAGCTGTCATTGCAGCTACAAGAGAGAAGCTTTCATTTTCCTCATAGGTTTCAAAATCTTATTCTATTAAATCTCCACATCTTGACAAATCTGTCTGCTCTTCAGTGAGTAACTGTAATTCAAAATAATAATTCTAACCCAGATACTTTGACACATCACAGAAATATAACATACCTCCAAGCCTGTGGACACGTTTCTACATTCACTGATACAATCACTCTCACGTTCACTGGCAGTGGATCTATCAACCACTTCATATGCTTCTCAGCTTGCTTAAAAACAAATTTTCATTTCTTAACACAGAGGTTGTTCAGAACAATGCCAGAAGTTGCTATGTTTCATTAATTGTTCAACTCAATGAAAAGAGTCTTAAATTCTCCAGTGTCCTTTAAAATCTTTCATGACCTGGTCCACAAGACAGTACTAAATGACCCATTTATATGTATCAGCACAACTGTACACTAAATAAAGCAGATAGAACACTATTGTTGAAATGTTGTCCTCATAAAAACCAGGCTATTTACATGCCCAGTAACACAGCTCACAGCCTTGAATCTTTGGAGAAGTAATGTACCTGGACTGCTCAAAAATGAAGATGTTAAGTTAAAATTGAGAAGAAAAAAATCTAAACAACCCCAAAAAAAAGTCTACAAGAATAACTCAACTGCACTTTTTTACAAAACTATTTTTTGTATGTTCTCTTCAGAGCAAAACAAACACTAACATTCTTGCTACATAGCTATGGCTGAATCTATAACAACAGTCAAGATTCCCTTTAGACTGAAAAATGGCAAAGATTTTGAAAACATACCTGTATTTGGTCAATAGAGTCAATAATTATAATAATGCTGCCTTGATGGCGTGCAGAAAGTTTTTCCAGCCAACGGGGAAACTCTTCCAGAAGTTTAGCTGGATCGAAAGTCAAAGGTGATACTAACCAAGAGTGTTGCATAAGCTGCAGAATTATAAACATGTATAAAAAATTCTACCTTAAAAATCAGCTAGGATAGTTGAAAGAAGGCTTGTAGACATAAGAGGAAAAAACCCCAAATACACCCCCTACCCCTAAAAAACCCCCCCAGAATTTTTCTAGTCAAGTTCACACAGTGTTCTTTCCTTTTAGTATATGCAAAAAACTGGCATATACCGAACAAAGAATATTTATTGAACTCAGTGTGTAAATTCTAGAGAGATAACCTCCGTTTATACAATGGACAAGAAATCTGGAGACTTAAAGTTGCACAGGTTCAACAGGCAAACATCTAAAATAGATGAGAAAATTGCGTGGATACCACAACTGATTTCATTTTTCTGCAGGTTTGAGTCCTGTAAGGCCCTTAGTGCCACCCTGTGATGGAAAAAGAAAGCTCAGGCCCTGGTACAAAAATGATCCTCACTTATTCCCCACATATCTAGCACACAATTACAAATAAATTAACGTAGGAGAGAGCCTAGTCTAGGAACAAGATGGTGCCAAGTAGCCAACACAGCCTCAGGTTTCTCAGCACATAGAAGAGGCACCACCTGCCTCTAGCACTGGCCTGATGGCAGGGGATTTTGGAAGGAGTTTATATGGTTTTATAAGTCATCAATATAGGTCACTAGAAATGTAACTGCTAATGCTGATCTATTATGAATATTCCAGAGCTGCTATTTCATTGAACTACATTAAATGTATAGGATCAGACTCCCCTCATTCTAGAATGTCTTACATTTCATAGACTCACAGAATAGTTTGGATTGGAAGGAGATTTGAAGGCCACCTACTCCAACTCCCTGCAATGAGCAGGGACATCTTCAACCAAAGCAGGGTGCCCAGAGCCCTGTCCAATCTGAACTTGAGTATTTTTCTATTACATTTGTATAACTTTTCACTGATGCTGAAAATTTTGTAGAAAATGTTACCTTTGGACATACACACACTGGCAGTTTCCAAAAAGATGCAATGCAAGGCAGGTACTTTAGGATTACCTTTAGAGTAAGGCGCTTAATTATCAGTGCAGATTCTGAACTAGTAGACATGGGCCTCCCAACAAAGTGGTAAAGAATTAGAGTGTTTGGTGAATGCTTCTGCTGTAACTGAATCCTAATGACAGAAGAGAAGAAAAGAAAAAAAAAAAAGACCCAACAGACTCTAATTTTGCAAATAGATCTCAAACAAAAAGCATCAGTTTTGCCACAGGAGACAGAGCATCTTAGCTACATGTGTTCCATGTTTGTGTTACAAAAGAGGATAGATATTTCCTGAGCTATAATTGAATGTTTAATGTCAGATCCCACTTTTGCTCTCCCCAGCACTGATAGCAATTAGCAAGTGCCCTTCCTGGCACTGCATAGTCACTTGGCACGAAGTTTTTCAGAAGCAATGACACCATCAATTTATTTCCATGACAGCAAATTTTGTCATAGCATAGAAGCGACCATAAAACACATTTCTATGATAAATTATTAGGATTTTTTATTTCAGTTAAAAATACTCCAAAGGACCCTTTTTGCATATCAGAGAAGGACAACAGTACTGAGCTATCAAAACCACATGGTAATGCTGTGCGAAGAGAGATATGTAAGTGATGCCTTATGATAAGGTGTTGCAGCTGGAGTCAGGGAGATGTTAAAGGCAGTCCAGATGAAAATAGCTACTCAAATATCACAAATCTTTCCAGAATGCTTCAATAACTTCAATGCTTTGTCAATGCCCCAATTTTACCTCTTATTAGATTGTTGTTTGAAATGTAATGGAAACTTTTTTCTTAAATTTCATTCATCTAAAAAGAAATAAAAATTAAAACTACCATTTTGACAGGAGGAGAGATTTCCCAGAGCCTGGTCCTCCTGATACAAGCAACGGTGGAATTGGTGCTGGTGCTGCTACTAGGTCATTCAGGCGTTCAAAATACTATAAAAAAGAAACAATCATTATAAATATTCCACTGTTTAAGAAAGAAATATAGTGCCTGGTATTGTAAATCATTTAGATTCAAAATGCATGTACCAATTTATTAAGGTAAAGGAGTAGCTACTGAAATACAATACAAGTGTAAAAAAATGTTGCAAGGAAACACTTAAACCACGTAATTTATTATCTCTTTTTTAAAAAGTGTAAAATGAATTAACACTTTCTTCAAGACTCTATTTAAAATAGAACCTTCAATGCTAATAAACTGCAAAAAGGTTACCATAGTTAAGCAACTGCGTTCTATGTTCAGGCTTCCTTACCCCCCGCTTCCCCAAACTACTCCACTGCACTGGATATGGTTGCCAGGAAAAAGCCTTCAAAGTTGGCATCTGCCATGAATGAATATTTTGAGACACTAAGCATACAAAAGAAGGCTTTCTTTCACCACATGAATGTCCAAAAATGTAGTAGCAGATGACAAAATGAGCCAAAACAAAACACCCTTCACCTGCTTGGGAGAAATATTTTGTCTTCAAAACAAGAGGTACATTAAGATACACATTGGTAATTTTTCCTTAATGTTCTATTATTCTGTTGTTCTTGAATGCAGTAAAGATCGTACAATCCTCCAAACCTTTACCAATATATGAGCGATGAAGTAAAAGACTACATTGTGTTAGTAAAATAGGGCTACTAAGAATTTCAGTAAAAAAACAGACACTGCAGGCTGATGTTACGTTCCCAAATAAACTACTGCACCACGTTCTGTGATGACTTTAATGTTTGTCTTCCTACATTCATTTTATCTTCCCAACATATAACTGTTCCTGATACTCGCAACTTGAAATGTTTTAAAAAATTTATTTCCAGTAATGAGTAAGTACTGAGCTATTCAGCAGCTTTCCACTTTAAAGCTTCCTTTCTTCTTCTTTTATAGCTGCATGATGAGATGAAATCTTTTCATCAACCATCTCCTAAAGACCTAACTCCAGGTGTCAAGAAAGAAATTGGATTTCCTCAGGGAAAAATAAAAGAGAAATTTAAAAAAAAAAAGAAGAAAAGATAGATATTCAGAGTGTTTTCTATTGACGACCAATGTCTAAGAGGACACTCTGCTTCTGGCATGCTGTTACAGTGTTTTTCTCCGGTGTAGGCACGACAACTACTTCATCAATGTCATTCAACAACACACCAACTGGCATCTCTCCCAGAAAAGAAATATGCCATCTATATCAGACATATGGCTTCTTCCAGTATAAGGAGTGATAGCCTCAAGGATGCTCTCAGACACAGCTTCTTCTGTAAAAGTGCATCTTGCCCAACAAGGGATGGAAGGGAGTGATGACTTTCTCTTCATCCTTATACCTTTATAATGTACTTACTTTCTCAAACCCCAGCTCACATGTTGAATTAGAGGCCTGCTGAAAAGCTTCCATCTGTTCTTGTTCATCGTGTGCATCCCACAATACATCACCAAAAACTTCTTCAGGAGCAGTGGAGTCTTCCTTATTACCCAACTCCTTGCCTTCTAGGTCTGTCATTTCACACCCCAATATATCCTAAGTAAAAAGAAATTACATGAAGAAAACTGCAACTATAGTGCAAGCACATTTGCTGGTAGTCGCAATGTAAGTGTGGCTCTACTAACACCAATATGCTCATTTCCTTTCAGGGTGGCAGAGAACATAAACAAGCAATTAGATGAAACTAAGTTAACTCTGAATGCACAGATCTCAAGAAATGGATTTTAGCTATATCAAAGTGGAAGCAATTCACCACAAGAATAAGGAGAGGACGTATCTATGATAAGGATAAAGAGAAATTAAAAGCTAATTTAGGCCCATAAATAGAATCCTTTTCCCTGGTCCTGTGCTTCTGTCCACAAAAGCACTGCTCAGTTTAGGGTTTTATTTTCCACTTGCACATTTCTTTGCTTGCCAGATATTAATGATAAAACAAGAGACTTTGAATCACATCTAAGTACCATACAGTAATCACACTGACATCATTTAAGATCATAAATCAGCTAAAATGGATCATATACTTTACCTGTTTCATTATTTTTTCCACACAATTATAGATTTCATATGCACCTTCCTCCACACCTCCAACATGGTCAATCATCTGAAAGAGCAAATGGCAAATCATGATGCAACTCTGAGTACAACTGAGAACAGTATTTAGGACTTCCAACAAAAACATTCTGGAACACATGTAAATTTCATTCTGTTGCCTTCCTCAGGTAAGATTCACTTTGCCTAAGAACTATAAAAGTTGGGCATCTAGTTTCAGCTATTCTCAACAGTTGTCTCTGTAGAGAAAAATAAATTATAACTGTTGGGTTTTCAGGCAGCAGGAATCTCTCTGGAGGTACACTTTGTTCCCTTCAGTGGCTACAGAGGGACCTCAGGTAAACAACTTTGCCATTTAAATGCCTGAACACAGGTAAGAAATTCTAACTTTATAGCAGAGCCATTTTTTTTAGTGAAAAAGCAGTGGCATTTTTTTCTCCCCTGCTAATGAAAATTTTATAAAATTCATAAATTTCAGCTTCATTGATCCGTTCACAGAATGAGCATTCAGAGCAATGAGTGCAATGTGATTTCTCCTAAATCTGGGACTATTAACATGCAGTGTTGTTTATAGAAATTTTTAAATGCCATACCTTTGATTTGTTCACGTAACAAATTTGCTCAATTAACTGTTGCACTGAGACTGAACTGACTCTGCCATCCTCCCTTCTGTGGTAAATTAATCGGGGTTTTTCTTCCGGATTTCTCAAGAAGGCTTCTTCACAGTCCTCCAACAAACAACTAGATTGGAAATCAGCATTCTTGTGCTATATTACACTGCTGCAGTAAACAGTTCAATCAACACAAGCTCTGAAGATGGGTTTCACTGCAAAATCTAATTCAAAAGTCATATCCATTTATAACAAAAAGCAATCAAATATTTCAACAGAGAATTTGAGGAAAATTCTGAAGCAAGGAAAAGCTAAGAGAGAGATTTATTCTACTTGTACCAAATCCAGTAAAACCATCTATTAATTTTTATGATTACTGATTTGCAAATTAAAAGCTGTTTTTCCTGTCATACCAATATGCAGAATGAAAGGTAATTGCCTTGCATGGAAAGAACATGGTTTCACATACAATTAATAAGCATTATATATATGCTCTGCCATCAGTTATCTGAAGATTCTGTTCTGTTCTTTGATCTTTTTAGGAAAAATCCTTTAGTCAGATTTATCAGATGTAGGACAGTCTTTCAATTTATAGTATTTAAAAAGAAGAATTTGACACCTCCAAATTCAAAAGCACTTTGCATTTATACATGTGAATGATATCCCTGGATATCTACTGCTGTTTCATAGAAGGAACTATACTACTTGAGGATGCTGACAATAGCAGACAGGATTGCTCAAATATTACCATCTTTACACAAGCACTACAGTTTTCATCAGAGTTTTTCTAAGAGAAATTCTCTAAATTAATAATTTTGGGGGTTTTTTTTCCTTGCATATTTTGTTCTTAAACATTTGTGCCCCACATACATAAAACTGAGTTATTTGGCAACAGTGTATAACACGTAATAGTAACATTCCTAACACAATTTGAAAAGTATCCCTCCTTTGGTATTTTTTCTTTAGTGAATCATGCTTCTTCTTCTAGAAGGTTAAGAAATTACTCACTGAACAAACAGAACACATTCCATCACTATTTGTCATGAAACATCATGACTTCAGTAAATCAAAGCTGTCAAAAGCTAGCATAAGGTAACACACAGGAGAGCCATGAAATTAGTCTGAACGACAGCCAAAACCAGGAACTAATATGCAAAAGAATAAACCCCAAACACTACAGACAGGTGTAAGGCTAGATAAGCAAATGAAAAACACTGAGGATATTCACACGAGCTGTCTTGAATTCCTAAGACAGCCACACACACAACAGAGAGCTGCTCTTGGAAAGCAAAACATTTCTGCCTGTTATGAAGACATCGTTCAAGCTGTATTTTAAGAGAATTTGTAGCTACAAGAAAAAGAAAATGGTACAAAGCTGATATATTCTTTTAAGTGTCTGCACTAGCAAACCTAAAGTTTGAAGGAGTATCACTTTGAAGTTACTAGCTTAGGAAACATACTGAGCAAATCATCCCATACATTTTAATAAGCTATGCACTCTGCATAAATTACCAGTTGCCATTTGTTTCACCAGTCTGGGAAATACTCACCTTGGCAAAGTTAAATGCAAGAGCAAAATGACTAACGAACTTTTTTCAATTTCCCATTTTCTTACATCCCGAAGAGGCCTTTCATTCTCTGTTGAAAAATTAACAACTTGAAAGAAGTACCCCATTGTTTCACAGACTCTTTGAAGTTTTGGAGAGTAGTTCTGAAAGCAAATGTGAGTAACAGATCTTTATTAGTAAACATGCATAGCACTAAGGACCTAACAAACAAATCTCAGTTTCTTTTCCCTGAAGCCCTTGACAATATTTTCCCTGATTTCACTGAAATCAGACTACACCTACTAAAGCTTTCAAGAAGTATTAGACAAATTCTGAACCAGCATCACATCAGAAAAAAGACAGCATATAAGTGAGCATAAGTTTGTGAGGTACTCACTCTAATGAAGATGGTCACTTCTGGCTGAGTCTCATCAGTACTGATAATGTAACATCTTACTGTGTTACTCCACAGGGAGTGGGAAAACAGAGGAGTAACCTGCAATAAACTGGCCACAGCAGCATCCCAATCATCTGCCAATGAAAAAAAACCCCAACATGAAGTCGTAAGAGATCTTCTTAAGTCATCACCTCTTAACATCATGAATACTACCTTTTACCTAAAATAGTAGTAGTGTTTTTACTAAATTATTTAAATTTTATGAATTTCAAGAAGCCGTACCATTTGGTAATGTCATAGAATTTGATAACGTGGCAAAATAAAAGTATTAAATACATTTATGTTATCATCACAATGGTATTTCCTTTAAAAAGGATTGATGAAGTGTTTCTACAAAATCAAGCTGATAGTTGTAAAATAAGTAATGATATGTAGGAGTAATAAATTCACGCACAACCAAACACTTTTTTTCCTTCAGATCAACATTGATTTCAATTAGACCATGTGAATAAATGACAGCAAAACACTGTGAGAACTTCCTCTTCTGGAGAAAAAAATCCATGTTTTCTGTAGCACTGTATGTTTATTCCCTACAGAAGCAATGACTTCTAAAACTTTCTTAGACTCCTCATTTTGTGGCTGGTCATTCTTTCAAGATAGGAATAGGTTCTCTTTTCAGGAACACATAGGTTGATGATAGGCTCAGTGTATGAAGCTGGAGCCATCACAGGGTAGACCCTCCCCCTCCCACTTTGTAGGCACAGACTTCTGAATCAGAGCCTGTAGGATTGAACTAAATATGGAGAAACTGCCAGCAAAGTCAACTATAGGCAGGAGAGGTTCCAGAGCCAGGACAACAGTGAAGGAAACCAGATTATCAGAAGCCAATTTACAAGAGGCCACTTGGGAAACAAAGTTCAAAAGCAGCAATTACTGACAAGAAAATATCAAGCACTGATTTACATAACAACACGTACATCCTGGTCTTGCAATCAGATTTCCATAAGTGGCCCCCCAGGCAGAGTCAAAACCCATGCAAATTCAATGAAAAAGCAGGGCTATAATTTATTCTAATACAAATGTGGTGTTCATACTCAGGAAGCAGAGAATCTGAATACAAATGGAAAAAAGAACACTAGCAGATATTGAAAGAAAGAATCACTATCTTACATTGTCAACATAAGGAACATACAACAAAGCACTGGTAACTGCTGTTTGCTAAAATCACTGCTGCACATACTGTAGTCACCATGTCTATTAAACATAACTTAGCTACATTTCCTTTTATTTTTACAAAGAATTCCAAATAATCCTTTAGTTAAATTACCCAAGAATGGACAGAAAAGCAGTTAAGAAGGAATAGAGTTACTCAAGGATGGTTAGAAAAATTCCATAGACACCTACAATCCCAGCAAAACAAACTACCATTACTTACCTCTGTTTATATTTGCAAATGGTCCCTCAACATCTATGGAGCTATGAGCAAATTCAGGCCCTCTGAAAGACTGCTGAAGTTGCATCATACTACCCATGGATGGCTCACTTCCCAACACTCCTCCGTTCCAGTATTCAGATTGTGCCCCAGTAGCTAAGAATTGGAAAAGAAACAAAAAAAACCCTCTTCATTGTCACTACACAAGGCAAATTACCAATCCTAAATACTCCAGCTGAAACCTACAGCCACCTGCCTCTGACCATAGTTTTTTCTCCTTCAGCAGATTTGCTCACACTTTTGTGTGCTTTAGTTCTAAATGGTTGCTTATCCAAAGTTAATGAGAATCCATGACACCAAAGGATGAGGGTATTTCCTAGTATTTGCTATTACATAGATTGCTTACATACCCATCTGAACTCTTCTCATGTTATTAAGTTCCTCACACAGCATATACAAGTTTTGTACATACTTCATCCTTGTTATATATCTAACTCTGCTGTTCTGGGATGTACAGCACCTGACACTGGCATATGTCATCATCCAAAGTGTCTATCTAGGATTCCCTCTGTGATTTTTGGAGGATCCTTTGGAGCATCATCTCTCAGATCTATAAAAAGAAAACTCACTAGAAAACTCAGAGCAGTTCATGGAACAATTTTTATAAAATGTTCAAGTCATTGTGTCCAGACAGTACTGTGTCTTCATCTATTCATCCGTAATACCAGGTTCCCACAATCTAAACCAAGTTTTCAAAGTTTGTTGCTTTTACCCTTCAAAGTACTTCAAGTTACTTTTCATCTGGATTAATAAAACCTATGTTTCAAAACAACATAAATATCTGTCCTCTGCTGTACTGTTTGGAGACTTCAGTCATGTTCCATCACAAAGTGTTTGGGATGAAATTCTCACCCGTAACATCTGTACAATTATCATCAGAATCAGACTCTTCAGGATCAAACACTTGGATTCCCTGGGCCTGGAGTCTCTGGAGTTTCGCTTCTAGCTCTCGTTTAGCCCTCAGTAAGTCCTGAATCTCATTTTCTTTAGTTTCTCTAAAAATCTATCAACAGGAAAGAAAAAAATCTTTTAGTATTCTGTATCGGTTCCTGAGCTCATGTTATCTACTTTCAATTGGAGAAAAAAAAAAACATTTCTAGTATTCATTTACCAGTTAAAGGCATGAAAATGTGAACATAAAGCCATCATGAGTCAGAAATGAGCAGGACATCATAGTTTAAAACTATCTGATTTTAAAATTTTACCATTATAAACCTTAGCATCCAATTCTGAGAGTTAGAAGCCTGCATTACTATGTTCATTAAAAATGGAAATAACTCTTTTCATCTTTTAAACTTCATTGTCTTCTATAATCACTACATGCAACAATTTTTTCAAAGGTTCCCTTTTATTCTTCCATGTATTTTTTTACAATTACATATAATCTTGTATTTACTTTTTATTGTTGCAGAAATTTAAATTTCCTATGATAGAAAGTGATCAAGCATCTCCAGCTGTCCTTTTTGTAACATATAACCATCATGTGGGGAAGAAAACACAAACGTAGTTTTACATTCAAAGAAATGAAGTCGTCTTCAAGTCTCATTTTCTTCATAAGGTCAAAACCAATCCACTTTTTATATATCTGCCAAACATGAACTACACGTAGTTACAAACAGCTACAATTAAGGATATGGAGAATCTTGAAAACAGCGAAAAACTAGGACCTACTGCCCTGTTTTAGCTGGTAGAAGTGTCATCTGCAGCAAAGTAAAAGCAGAAACATCTGCCTTGCCTTTCAAGTTGTCCCTCCGGAAAGAGCAAGCTGTCTTCAACTGGCTATCATATTTTAGCAGTCAAAAGAGATACATCTATACACACTTTTTCTAATGCAACATAGTAAGTGTTATCACTTACAATGCAATACATAAAAATTATTCAGAAATAATGGAACTCTGTGTTTATACATTCCTTCAGCATGTGTCAGTTTGCAGCTCATGTTTTCTTGTCACTCTCAAATATGAATACACTCCTGTGCTCAAACTCAATGCAGGAATTTAGTTTATGATGTATAACTTCATATTCTCCTTTTAATATTTAAAAAGTTATTTCCTATTTGTTATCTCTTAGTCTTACAGAGAGGTTTTGGTAGGATTATTTTAATGGAAATAGGCAGCTACAGCTATGACACTCTCAGGTTTCTTTACGGAGAGGCCCTCATGATAGCTATTGGAGAAGGGTTTGTTTGGGGAACATGAACAAGTGACATACGTCTTTTTTGGTCATTTTCCCAGGAAAAGGAAAGTCAAACCATACCTTGAATTGCCTTTTGACCTTGTCTCGATCATGTTCAAAAGTAGCAGCTCTCTCCATGGCTTGGTATTTAGCTTCTAATGCACTTTCTTTCTCTCTAAGTATTTTCTGGTATGTTTTCTGGAGCGCCTGAAAACATTTAATATTTCATTTTTTCAGAGTTTTATTGCTGGTAAGAGGTTTTAGATTACTTTTCATGCCTGACTACAGTATTATCCCAGCACCCCACATCTCTCCTTACTGTAGGGCAGGCAGAATCACCGAATATTCTGAGCTGGAAGGGAACCACAAAGACCATCAAATCCAACTCCTGGCCCTGCACAGGACACCCCAAGAGCCACACCATGTGCCCAAGAGCACTGTCCAAACGCTTCTTGAACTCTGTCAGGCTCGGCACTGTGACCACTTCCCTGAAGAGCCTGTTCCAGTGCCCAGCAGCCCTTTGGGTGAAGAACCTTTTTGTAATACCCAACCTAATCCTCTCCTGACACAACTTCAGGCTGTTCTCTCGGGCCCTGTCGCCACAGCCGCGCAGGGTGCGGTCCCCATCCATCCCCGGAGGCACACTTCGACGGCATCCCGATGGCTCAGCCGGAGAGCACTGGGGCACGCACCATTTCCCCAGCACCTCGCCTTCCCTCGCACCCATCACCTCCCCGCCACAGCTCTCCCCGGCAAGCGGGAGGAGTCCTTGGCAGCCTGAGCTTCGCTGCCCAGTGCCCTCAACCCTCAGGGACAGCGGGCGCTACCTGCAGCTCGGCGCGCAGCCGCTTGTTCTCCCTGTCCAGCTTGGCCTCCTTCTTCACCATGGAGGCCACCTCGTTGTTCTTGCTGACGCGGAAGATCTCGTACTCCTTCCTCAGGCGCTCGTACTCGGCCACGCACTCCAGCTCCTGCACCGAGGCCGTCGACTTGAAGCTGGCCCCGATGAGGCCGCCGGGCCGGGAGCCGCCGACGCGCCGCAGGGAGCCGCGCAGCAGCCGTGCCTTGGGCTTCACCTCCACCGGGATCTCGCAGGCCTCGCCGCCGCCGCCGCCGTACGTGTCCTCGATCACCTCCCCGACCGCGCCCGCCGGGCTCACCAGGGACGACGCCGTGCCCATGGCCCCGCGCCCGCCCCGGGCGAGGCTCTAACCCTGAGCGCAGGGCCTGGCGCCCCCGGCGGGACCTGGCGGCGGGGACGTGCTCGGCGCGGAGCCTTCCCGGCGGCGGCTGCGGGCCATGGTCCGCTCCTTGCGGCGGCCGGACGAGGAAGGGAGAGCGGGAGGAAGCTGCCCGCGGGCCGCCTCTCTCCCTCCCTCTCTCTGCCGCTCCCGCCCCGTCCCACCGCGGCTCCCTGCTTGGGAACGCTGCTGGAGCAGCCCGGGAGGGGGAGCGCCAGCTGCCGCTGGAGCCTGGGGGAAGGCGGAGAGGAGAAGCTGCAGGAGTTGGCGGCGGCAATCTGCTCCTCTCAGCAAAAAGTGACGGCGTTTTAGGGTTTTGCTGCTAAAAAGGAGCTAATGTGAGGTCACGGCAAACTTGCCCATTCCCGCTGCCACCATCTCAGCCTCGCCGGGGATGCTTCAGCAAAAAGGAAAAAAAAGTGCCCATTTTCTCCTCACCGCCTCTATTGCTCCTCAAGTGTCAATTTCTCCTCTCTCTGTCACCTGCTCCGGAGCCCTCAGGTTGCGCCGCACCCCGGGCTGGTCTACACTTTTGTATTTCCTCGGCCAAACAGAGACGCTCAGGTTGTGCCACTAACTTTTGTGTTGAAGAGACCTTGGAGGGGGAATTATCTCTCACCGCTCTGACGTTGTGACCTTTGAGACCAGCTGGCACTCTCCAAGGAAGAAGAACTGAGAAGAGCTAGTAGTGGGTCCACCAAGAAGTGAGCGCTGGGCAATGGTGCCATGCCGTGCTCGAGGTCAGTGCCTGTGCCTTGTGTGCCTCATACGAAACTTGGGAATTCCCTGCTTGAGGATCTTCCCTGTCGGGAATAAAGGAGCCATAGATGATCTGCCCCTTAAATTATCCTAATGACTTTTCCTTCTCTGTCTCTCAAAAAAAAAAACCCTGTTGGGTTCCTTCACCTGTCATAGGCAATTCAGCATAACAGATCCCCATGGCTGAGAGGAACATCCATTTGTTCCCAAGTCTGAGAACCTGCTCTACCTTTGGTGTGAATAATAAAAATGTCATTACTTTAAAGCGAATTTTACCTCATCTATGTGCTAGTTTTGTTAGCCATGACCAGGGGAGCCATTTCCTCTTAACAATGAGGAAAAAAAAAAATCTTAGAAATGTCTTTCCAATGAGACATCCATGAGTTTTAAAATCTACTGGAGGGGAAATTACTTTTGGTACAGTAGTAGAAACAGAACAAAAGATGTTGTTCTATTTCCCTGAGTAAAAGTTTGGGTTTGGAGAATATGTGGTTTCCCCCCCCCCCCCTTATTTGCCCCATTGTTTTCATAAGGAAAAAACAATTTCTTGTCTGATTATAATTTATTGATAAATCACATTGGTGATCTATTCCACTTAAACCCTGCTTCAGTGAAAAAGACAGATACAGAATGTGTGACAATTGTGGGAAGAGGAAGGGTGCTGCTGTGCTTTCTCTAGTATTGACAGTAACATAGCCAGCACAGTATTAGGTGATTCAGCAAACGAGCCTGTAATTCTGTAACAAAGCAAGGCTCTTGGTTTCATTTGTGTGTTGGTACCAGGAAGCTTCTCCACTTCACTGCTGTCTGAGCTCTGGGAACAATTAAAAATACATTCATGCTGGTGCTTGAACTGAATTACTCTCATATTCTGAGTTTTTGAATATCAAAATCTCCAAGCTTTAAGCCTAGAATAAAAAGTGCGGTATTGTAAGAGCTCTTGGATTCCTTCTAATAATCCACTTGACAATAACAAATAGATTGGAAGAACTGTAAATTCTGTTTCTCTAATGCTGCCCCTGGGTGCATTATGGAATTTTTATGGATAATAAAGACTATGTTAACACAACCCTTTTTAAATAGAAAAATTACACTGCTTCCCTGTTGTTTGGATTGGTTTTCCTAATGTTTAGAGATTAGAATAGTTTACTTCAATATCTAATTTGTAAACTAACAAAGATTGCTTTAAATCACTGATTAGGACAATTCTGAAAGAAATCCAACCGTTCATTGCACAAATATTGGGAACAGTGTCTGAGGACGAGCTGTCTTAACTTTCATAAATGAATTGACCCAGAAAACCATTTGAAAAACACTGTATCAAGTTCTTTAAAAATTCCTTTTCATGTGTTGCTACTTTAAAGTGTCAATTGGAGCAGCCTAATCCTTAGACCTTTGAGGATGTTGATGCTGGATGCATTGTGTCATAAATTTCTTCACTGGTCAGTGAAGATATTTGGGATAGTTGAACAGCTTCCTATTTACCATTTTCATTTTTTACATAATTTAGACAGTTTATTAAAACATTTCATGAGCTAAATGTGCTGGGTTAACCTCAGCCAGCTCTTATTATTATATGATGTATTGTTGAAGTTTCTTACTCTTGAATTTATTTCATTTTAGAAGTTGTTGGTGGCTGCTAACAAACAAGGTCTATGGATCTAAGGATCTGCCCCACTGAGAAAAGTACAACTGCAGGTATTAGACCTCTGAAAGAAGGTTGTTTTTTTTACATGTGTTGTTAGGTTCAGCTCCGATATGTTATTACCTACGCATTCCAGCAAAATTTAGTGTAAAAGGTCAAGATGTGGCAAGGTAACGGGAAACTCTTGAAGGTTTGAACATGATAGATTGCCACGGACTGGTTACCCAGTAAAAATTAGAGTTGCTTTGTTTGGAATTAATGGTGATAATTACCTGAAAGTAGAAGATGCTTTAAATGAAAGGCAAGTGACCAAACTTCTGCACAACATCCTTTCTGTTAACTCAGAGGCTGGAGTGACTTTGAAGTCTATATATCACAGGCATAAGCAAGGTGTGTTAAAATCTTTATAAATCAGTATTAAATTGTTTGTGCCTACACTGAATGGAGTTGATAATATTTTATTATCTCATTCATTACTCAAAAATGTCTGTGTCTGATGGAACATGATTAAGAGAGTTCTATTGAGGACATGCAGTTAAAAGATGTAGAATGTAATTCTTAAAAGACTGTTTTTGTCCTGGATTATAATATTATTTTTACAAGGGCATGGAGTGATAACACAAGGGATAATAACTTTAAACTGAAAGAGGGTAGCTTTCGATTAGATAGTAGAAAGATGTTCTTTACTGTGAGGGTGGTGAGGCACCAGAACAGGTTGCCCAGAGAAGCCGTGGATGCCCCATCCCTGGCAGTGTTCCAGGCCAGGCTGGATGGGGCTTTGAGCAACAACATCTACTGGGAAATGTCCCTGCCTATGGCAGGGGGCATGGAACTAGATGATTTTTAAGGTCCCTTCCTACCCAAACCCTTTGTCCATGGTTCTATGGTATAAGGTTCCACTTCCCTCTTTTTAGAGATGATGATGATGATTTTGCTCTAAAAGAACACTTGCTGTTGGGCTGCTCTTTACTAACTTCTCTTTCCCCAGTACTCTACATTGAGCACAAAGTGCAAGCCTGGATAAGCCAAATGACTGGCCTACTTACTCAGCATCTTTGTTTTATATAATGAGGCCTGATGATTATCAACTGAGATGATCTGTTTTGAATCTGGTACACTAGTTAGTTGTTCCGTAAAAGGCTGAAGCTGCCAAATCTTAACCCTGAGCATGAGAATTACTTTGTTGTCTCTGGTGTGTTGTGACACATGCATTTTGTACATCTGTGCATCTGTATCTGTCCTCCTTGAAGACTTTCATGCTAAGCATCTGCAGTTCCATGATTCACCAGCCACTGTGGCTGTTATGTAGGGTTCTGGAACTGTGTGCAGCTGAGGTGATGGCTGCTGGATGGTGGAGACGTAGATGTCCTCTTCCCTTTTTCTTGTGTCGCAGCATGGCTGTGGCTACATCCATCATTGTGACTGGCTTACACCTTGCAGTCTTTCTGTGACCTGACATGAAATTGCATACCTGGGATTTGAGTCATTTGAGTTTTGTGAGTATAGGAGACAGGGTAACTAAGAAATTGATCACAGCTCATCATTAGCTCAACAAGTTAGAAATTAACATTCGTAAGCAAGATTTTGTCATAAACCTGAGTGTCAGAAGTAGGACTGTACAATGAAATCTGAAGAAATGTGATGAAAATTCCATCTAAAGTCTTAAGATAATTTATTTCATTAGGCATGTTTATAAGAGTCTCTAATACATCTGCTTTTTCTTTTCAAGCTAAAAATAATTAAACATATCTGTGGTTAATTGTAGACTGCCTAACAAATTCGACCTTGGGGCATTAAGTTCAAATAGCTACTGAACTTGCTGTGTTTCACTCAGTAACTTTGCTACAGTCTGGCAAGTTGAAATAATAAGTTTCTTTCAAGAATCCATTTGCTGAGAGGCCTGAAAGTTACCTGGAGCAGAGATGATTAAAATCTTAATGAAGGAGAGGACATCTGCTTTCAAATGCACCCACAGCTTTACATGCCATAGCCCTTTGCCACTAGAGGACAGCAAGACCTCAGGAAAATGGGGTTGTGTGAGGAGGTGAGAGAAAAGGAAAGAAATTGCTTACACAAGAGTTAAGAAAGCCTTAGTTCAGAAGTTACATGCTTCTAGGTATAATCAATCTTCTTAAAGGTTAAGTCAGTTTTGGAAGATATTTCAGGACAAAATACAGAGGAGGCAGATAAATAAAAGCTGAAGTTTTAATGTAGTGTTTTGTCTATCAGTTATAGATCATGTTATTTGAAAAGTACAATACTAATTAGGTTTGAGACCTGTATGCTGTTTCCATTAAATTAATATATAGTTTTGTATTGATTTCAGCCAGAATAGGGCTTTGCTTTGAAATCTTAAATAACTGGTAAGTGTTCTCAGTTTTGATGAAGAAATTAGATACCCATATGTAGAAAGATTTTTACAGTCTGTTATTTAGAATGGAACTAATAGACTGAACACACTGAAAAGGAATCTTCTGCCTCTACACCTATCTATTACTTTAATCATATTTATGTTTGTAATTTCTAATGCAAGGACTCATTAAAGGTTTCAACATAAGCTATAGGAAATGTGTTCAGAACAGTGCAATTCATAACC
The DNA here is from genome assembly GCA_013397795.1 of Orthonyx spaldingii. Classification (NCBI taxonomy): domain Eukaryota; kingdom Metazoa; phylum Chordata; class Aves; order Passeriformes; family Orthonychidae; genus Orthonyx; species Orthonyx spaldingii. The sequence continues at coordinate 561,186 of VZTJ01004660.1, read as the reverse complement.
AAAATCAAACTTTTCACCTTCATGGCTTTAATATGTCAGACAAGAAAAACTTAGTTAATCTTTATGGTGAGTCGGTGATATTTCTCCATTAAGAGTTCAAAAGCCTCTTTGAAGTGACCTTAGTTTGTCATAAATCTGAATTGAGTTTTAACCAAAAATTACACAATGAGTTATAATCCTAGTAAGAAGAGAGCTCTTGAACATCTATTTTATCATCACTGAATCATCACTGAACTGAGAAGGACATATCAGATTTTGCAGTCTCATGGTCATTTTATTCCAGGACAGCTGAATTAATGTGTATGATCACAATGCTGAGGAACAACTAATCTTGTTCACCAGAAAAGCAGGGTGAAAGTGAAGGAAATATCCAAAAAACCAGCAAAACAGAGACAGTAATGACAAGCAATTGCTGTTGCCATGCTCTTTATTACTTCAGCCTAGAGCCAGAAAACTACAATAGCATAGCAAGGGATGAATACAGAGAAATATGCTGAAACTCGCACCTAATAATTTTGACAATCAGGAGTGCTCTTTACAAAATCTTCTTGTGTTAGTGGGAATGTGAAATTCAATAGGACCCAAGTGAAACTTCATGAGTACTTGCATGCTGCATTGTTCATCCCCAGAACATCTGCCCTCTTGGCAGAGCCGAGTGTTCCAATAAGTTATCCTGTTTGGGATTTGCAATTTAGGCATGCTAAATCTAAACAAAATTTTCTTCGAAAACACATGGAAATGGTATTGCCAGTATGAAAGGTTGGTACCTGAGTGAGTTCTTTAGCCAGTGCTTTTTTAGCTTGCAGCAATTAAATCCTGCATCTTTTGTTTCCCAGAAGGTTGCCTTGGCCAAGGGGCTATAGGCAGGACTGGGCTCAGACTTTTTACAGCTGTCTGGGGAGAACTAGTATGTTGTACACCAGAGAGTGCATGTTTTATGGGACCACAACGAACTATACAAATCATGATTCTCTAATTCAGTGATTAGGATTTCTCCTCTCTTCCAGCGAGCTAAAAAAAAAGGTATTCTGTCTCCAGATGTACTCAGCTATACCCAGATGAGGATGAGATGAACTCTTACTTCATTTTAGATGCCTGATTCTGGGAAGCATCTGAGATCTCAAGAGTGATCAGGCATAAACCATAGTCCTTCTTCATCATTCCTTTAGGTAGCTATTGTCTCTGTCATTCTGTATTCTCTCTGTAGTCAAGTGTGACTCTGCCCTTGTAGTCTCTAGAGAAGTCAGACATTTAAAGCCAAAGAGTGCACTGTCAGGGCAAGAGGCTTAAAATTTGGTGTGACAGTGCTAGAAGATGCTGTATTTAAGTGTCTTTCTAGAGCAGTCTTTATTCAGTGATGCAAATGGTTGCAGTTCACTAAGGTACCAATTTAGCAATGTCCTTAATCATGTCTAATCTGTAATCATGTCAGTATTTACTTTGAAACCCAAGGGCCTAATTCCTTCCTACCATTTTTTTTCTTGCAGTTGGTGTCATCATTATCTTCAAGCACAAGCAATTTTGGTTTTAGGAGCCATAAGGACAGCCACAGAGATTTTTTTTTTTCCTGACTTGATCAAATGCAAAAGAAATTATGTTGCAATTCTGTGAGAAGTTTCTTCTGAAATCCCTACATTTTTATGCTAGTGGTAGAAGTGCCAGCAGAGGCATGGCATGTGGAATATTGAATCCCAGCATTAAGAAAATAAATATTAGAAAGCTTCCCAGAAGTTCTTAGCCTGTGCATTTAAAACTCTGATTTCAGATCTGAATGGACTCCATCAAAGGATTATATGCTCTGAACTTCTAGAGGCAGGTCTTTTTCATCTAGCTGAAAATTAAATACTAAGTTTCTTTAGTTTTTCATTGATCCCCCCAGTTTTAATTATGTAGCTTGAAGTGCTTATTACTAAGGAGTGCTGCTATATTTTATTATGTGTACTGCTAAACAGGATACAATTTCAAGAAATTAATTGAGTAGTGTGGAAATTGCTGAAATGAATGAAGAGTCTTAGGTATTTTCCATGGAGTTCATGTTATTGGATAGGAAATGTAGTTACTTGTGTGGTCCATTAGTTCTGCGTTTATGAGCTGAAACTGGCAACCACAAGATGTAGAATTTTATCTCTTAACCATTATGTGACATATTTTTGAGTCAGTTTTATGTAGTTTCCTAAAAGTTTTCTCATGCTACTGGGGTAGCAGGTTTTTTTAGCACTTAATTGTCTATTGTGTTTAAATTCTCTATATGAGACATGTATTGAAACCAAACTACGTTTCTCTTTTTATAACTGCAGCAGATTCTGAATATCCTGAGGCTATAACTGACTGGCATACAGAAAGATTAGATAATCATTGCATAATAGGAGTGGCTGGAGAACTGGAGCTGTAGATACTCTTTTAAACATATGAAATTTAAAAAATGTGACTCAAATGAAGAAAGACTTCGGGGCCTTATCTATATTAAACTAAGTTACATCCTATGCCTTCAAAAGAAAGGACATACCTCATAATTATTACTTCATATCTGAAAAGTTGTTTGCCCACTTGTCCTTTACCTTCCACAAACTTATTTTTTCTCCCTTCCAGTCTTCATTCCCATGTCACCTTTTACTATCTTTCAGTACATGCCAAAGGAGTGGTCAGACAACCAGATAGACACTAGCAGGGCCTCTTCACTCCTGGTATTCAAGTAGGAGTGTTGCAACAGCTAGACATTTCTCTGCATTCTTTTAGGTATTGCTCTGCACCACAAATATGACTTCATCCCCTCAGATCCTAATTTAGTCTTCTGTCTCTTTAAAAAAAAAAAACTGAAAAAATATCCCAACAACTGCTGTTTGAAGAGACATCATATATGATAAAGAAAAGGGGAAAGGTAAAAAATATCTTTTTGGCTTGGGGTCAACTTAGATGAAAGTATGTTCTGGCAACTGGAAGACTGCAGTCTCTCTCATCAATATCTCTGTGGTAGGAAGCAGAGCAGGGATGTTTCAAATCATGGAGAAAAGACAATGCAAAGTGCATGGTACGAGGTACAGTCTTTAATACCTGCTGGTATCTCAAGTGCATTAGAAAAAAGTCTTTGCACTCACGAGGGCTGAACTTCTGTTTGAAAGTTTCTGCTCTGCACAAAGAAAGCAAGAGGCAATGAGAAGAGAGACCTCACTCCCCAGGGTAGTTTCTAAGAACAAACAAAGCAGGCTTTTTCTACATATTTTGAAGACCTTTTAAGGCCCTTTTAAAGACCTTTGAAGACCATAATGAACTCAAAGGGAAACTAGGCTATAAAACATCTTTTCAATGTATTTATAAACAGCAGAATATCACTTTATTCTTAAGCAAGGTAAATAAAGCCATGAAATACATAGCTCAGATTTGTCAAAATATACTGCCTTTGAATGAGAAGAAATATTTCCCACACATCTTCAAAACAATTTTAGAATTCTGTCTGGCAATGAGAGTAGTCTTCAAAACAGTAATCCTACCTAGCTTTAAATTGTTAAATGTCAGAGCTGAGCTTATGTTCACAATGGAACTAAATGATGAACAGCACCAACAGAATGACCTTTATTGAGTAAACAATTTGTTGCAGTCTCTGGTGAAGACTTTCCATTGTCATGCCTTTAGATTAGATGATATGTTGGAATAAACATGACTGATAGCTAACAGTAAAGGAAACATTCAAAATATTGCTTTATTTCCCCACCCTCCCTAAAGCCTGTCACTTCATTCTCATGTACCTCCTAAAGAAATGCCCAAGGCTGCTTGAAACATTCAGAGATTTCTTTGAAAATTAATCTGCATGGAAGAGAAATTGAGAGGAAGGGCAACCTTCTCCTTGCCACACAGCTGATGGAAGAACTGTAATTTTTGGGTTAAGGGCCATCTTGTGTCAGGAACTCAGGTAGAAATGAGCTTTTCTTTTCCCTCACAATAGTGGAATAGCTTGGAAATTAGCTGGGCACAAGTGAAGTACCTTTGCTTTGGGATATTGGGGCAGTGCTTCCTCAGGGCATCAGGAGCACCGAAGTGGGACATTCACATCTAGTAAATAGCAAACTCATGTGCTTGGTTTCAGAACCAAATGTCTCCAAATTTATTCTGCCGGCAATGTGGCAATGCCTATTTGGAATGGCATTCCAGGGTCCGTTCTCTGCAGAATCTGCTATGGAAATAAGGCCACGTCTCTGCTCTCTTCTTGTTGCAGTTCAGGGCATGGTATTAACTCGGAGTAATGTCACAGAGTCACAGAATAAGCTGAGTTGGAAGGGAACCACAGGGATCATTGAGTCCAACTCCTGGCTCTGCACAGAACCATCCCCAAGAGTCACACCATGTTCCTGAGAGCAGTGTCCAAATGCTTCTTTTACTCTCAGGCTCAGTGCTGTGACTACTTCCCTGGGGAGCCTGTTCAGTGCCTGACCACCCTCTGGGTGAAGAACCTGTTCCTGATATCCAACCTAAACCTCTCCTAACACAACTTCAGGCCGTTCTCTTGGGTCCTGTCACTGGTCACCACAGAGAAGAGCTCAGTGTCTGCCCCTTCTCTTCCCCTTAGGAGGAAGCTGTAACTGCAGTGAGGTCTCCCATCAATCCCCTCTTCTCCAGGCTGACCAGACCAACTGACCTCAGTCACTCCTCACCAGGCTTCCCCTCCAGACCCTTCACTATTCTGGTTGCCCTCCCTTGGATACTCTCTAATAGCTTAATGTCTTTTTTATATTGTGGCACCCAAAACTGCCCCCAGCACTTGAGGTGAGGCTGCCCCAGTGCAGAGCAGAGCAGGACAATCTCCTCCCTTGCCCGGCTGGCGATGCTGTGCCTGATGTTGCCTAGGACACATTCGACCCTCATGGCTGTCAGGGCACTGCTGACTCATATTCAACTTGTCATCAACCAGGACCTACCCTGGAGAGGATACTACAGTGTTTGGATATATCTTTTCAAAGGCCAATGTGTGCCTTTGGTCAGCCTGAAACATAGAATGGTGTTTAAGTGGTATGTTTTGTTTTTCTGAGCATAGACAAACACGTGTTCCATATGAAGTGTCTCCTTCAGCATCAGGCACTCTCAGAAGGGTGTGAAAGCAGAATACCAACCTAGGAACACAGTTCACAGACGAATGTTGAGAACACAGATGGGTTGCAGTGCCTGAAGCCCACAGGGAATGAGCAACAGAGTTGAGCATGTGTTTTCTTCAATGATGGTTGGGTAGAGACTGTGTTTGGTAGTGAGTTCTGAATTTGTATTTCAGTGAAGCCATGAATTTTCATGAGGTTCAGGAAGTTACCTATTTACTTAGTCACACTGCATAGTCATATGCTGAATGTATGAGTATCTTGCTGTCTTATAGCATGTTGCCACTGAGGGAGAAGAATTGGAGTCTTCTTTTGTCACTTATTGAACTGGTGAAAAACAAGTGTAGTAAGCAATCAGGTCAGTGCTAAAAAGTTCCCTCCCCAATTCTGTGATAATGAATGAGAAATTAACTTATATCCATGACAAATTCAACTAAGAAAGTAATCAGTCTTTCTGTGTGGTAAATTCTTTGTCAACTCGAAACCTATCAGTAAGTTTATCAGATAAAGATAATTGATCTATGCATGTTCATGCTTCTGATATTAATCCAACTGTTTATCTCCTTTTATATTTGCTCCTCATTTGTTGTCATATGCATAATTTATGATCTAGGTTTTCAAAGCATAGATTTCTGTACATTGGTTCCTGTATATCGTCTTGTAAAGTTTTGATGTAGAAAACTTAAAAACTAAGAGGATCATATCATATTAATGTATAAACCTGTACAAAGTGACTGAAAGAATAAGCATATATCCCCTGCAAAATGATATTGTCCCTTTAAGGGTTCCAGCCATGTAGAAAGGACATGAAATTGCTTGATTGATTTTTCTAGTAAGTGATGCATGTATATTTGGTTACCTGAGACATCTAAAGTTCATCTAAAACAAGCTGTGCAAGATTTGGTGTATTTGGTGGGGTGGTTGTCAGTGTTCAAATTCATGTGGCTGGGTAACCTGGAGAAGCTCTCATAACAGCTGAGGTATTACAGGAGGACAAAAGGATGGGAAGAGTAGGAGGCTGCAGGGGAGCAAAGGTGGAAGTAGGAGCCCACCCCAGGGCAACACGTTTGGATGTAAGGGGGGAGGTGAGAAGTGGATATTAACAGAGCTTCATGGAGCTACACATCCATATGGTTAAACAGCTGTGTGCTTGCTCCTCTCAGAAACATGTTTTCCTATTACAGCTTGGAGCGGATTCATTCAAAGATGCACTCCAGACCATAGCATAATGAAGCAGAGCCTTGCTTTCTCTCTGGGTTATGATATTTTAATTAAATACCAGGTAAAATATTGAAAAACCTTCCAGGTGAGCCAGAAATCTAACTTACTGTTTCATCAGATTTCTTAGAACAATGTTGAATTGGTCTTGAACTCTGTTTGAATCAGTGCAAAACTGGGGCCTAAATATCAGTGTCTAATATACAGCCAAAATTATTTAACCCATAACACCACTGAGCAGGTTATTCTATTCTTAATTTTTGTATCTTAGAAGTCTACATTATAATTTACTCAGACTGTGGAACCTTGCATTTTAAAGCTTCGCTAATGTCTGTTGTAAATACCATGTTTGCTTTGGTGAAAGTAATAATTTTTTTGGGAGTTAATCTTTTTCTTCAGTCCCTCTTGCTTAATTTTATTATAATCCTTTAGGTAATCATTTAAAAATAATACATATTAAAGAATTGAAATACGGAATAAATTTGGACAATTTTAGGAAGATAGCAAAATCTTAAATGTAGTTGAGATATCTGCTGACACGTCTTTACTGGCTGACAGAATATACTGTATAACAAAGATGTAAAGAATTATGAGATTACATAATATTTGGATTTGAGTCATTCTTCTGGACTTTTGGTCTTGAGATAAAATGCATCCACTTCAGATGTAGCTTCAACAGCTCTTGTTTTTATTTATAAGTACTGCAAACATTACTGAAGCATCTGTGTGCAGACATAGGTAAGAGTCACTCATCCATGTCTTTTCTGCAAAGCTGGTACAGTTAACAGGGCTGGCAATGCACGGCCTTCACTCTCTAGACCTTCCTTCTTCTTCCTGTAGAAGTAATTCCTGCAGATCCAAATTAGCCTGGCTTCAGTGAAGACAGAAGTGAACCCAAACTGTTCCATAAATGACATGTCATCTAGAGGTGAGGCTGTGACAGGATACTGTTTATGTTTCTACGTCTGCAGAGGAAAAACTCAGCCTGGATGTAAATAACTCTCTTACATATTCTGTGGGAGGGATGAAAATTGTAGTATAGTGTCACACATGGCACCATTTTCATCACATTCCATAATTTTGTAGAAAACCACCCACTTTATTTATCCACTTCTTCCAAGAAAAACTGTGTTAAAGTACGTGAGTTGTGATAGCTCAGTGTCCATATTGCTTAGTGATGTTTTGACTCAAAGCCCCTGAACTTTATGGAAATATATGTACTGCATTCCAATTTTAAACCGCCTATTCATGCAGCCATATATCCAAAAGAAGTTGACTCTTAAAGAAGTGACTCCTGCATGTTCCACTAAAATACTTACTCACTTTGCCAGCAAATGTGTTTCTTAACAAAGCAGATTAAAAACTTAAAGGTGCTTGTGAAGAACTCTAGAACTTTTTCAAAAACATAAAGAATCACTAGCAACATCACTGAATATAATAAAAAATGTAAACAAAGAACTGCTTTTCCTTAAAAACAGAAGCAAAAAATTCTCTTCTATAAAAATCTTCAAAAAGAAAAAGTAAGATTATTTCAAATGCACAGTTCACATCTTAACCTTTCTAAAGAAAGTGTAATCCTGTGTTAATGCAGCTTCTTTAACTTGACTGTACAAGGTTTGGTTTGAACCCAAAAACCTCTTGAGGCGTTTTAATATCTCTCTGAATAAGCTCCGGAAGAAGAGGGAGATTCTACAAAGGATACTTTGCACCAGTTATTTTAAGTCTTCCAAAAAAAGATTTTGCAATTTTCATACATCAATGGGGATTTTTTGTTTTGGTTTTTTTTGGAGAAACTCAGACTTTCAAGTATATCTTTCTTTTTTTCATCCTTTTGAGCATATATGGTTATAAGTCTCTTTTAGAGTGACTAATGATAAAATTCTTGCAAACACAAATGTAAAGACATCAGAACTGTATTTTCTAGGGTGACAATTCTGCATCACTCAGAATTTTTCAGTCAGGATTAGATTTCTTTTAACACTTAATTTCCTTCAACCACAATGTTGAGCTAGATTCAAGGACTGCTCTGTAATATCTAGGAGAATTTTTTTTTTTTTTTTAATCTCAGTGTCAGGTGACATGGTTGTAAATTCTTTTCAAATCTTTAAATGTTTCATTGTTCTCTTCATGGATACTGGATCTTGAAAAAGGGGGAGGGAATTGAGAAGGTGGTGTGGGTATGGAAGTTAGAAACCACTAAATGGAGGCAGAGCACAAAATGGCATGAAAGAAGAAAAGTCTAAAATAAAGGAGATGAAGGATATAGATGAGCATTCAGTTTCAGAAACTCAGAAGAATGTATCTGACAGAGCACAAAAGTGAGTGCAAGGGGCAGAGTTGATTGAAAAAGAATTTGCTACACTGAACACTTTCATCAGCACCAAGCTCTGCACTTAGTTGCCCAAGCCTTCAACTTCTCAGGTACACTGGTTCCATCAAATGGAGCTGAATTAATCCCATCTTTCTTTTGCCTCATACCAATCAATAGACAAGAAAATAAAAGAATTCCCAGGGCCCAGCACGCTATGAAATGCATTTTGAATAATGCAGCTACTTCTACAATACCAAATGAAATTTATCAGCTTAGTTACTATGCCAATTAGTTATAAATAGATCTTGTCATTAGATAACACAACAGCTGTATATTTAATATTATTTATTTTGCGTCTTCTGATGGCAAACACTGCTATATCTTAGTGCCAGATTGATTTTTATAAAGGGATTTCTAGCTGATATAAAATGTCATCATTCCACTGACTTAAATCCATCCAAGTCTCAGTTTAAGTTGGGTGTTTGGCCAAAGTGTTTGATAACTGGTGCCGAGAAGGGTAACAGTAATGCGGTGGGGAAAAAAAAGAGTGAGTGATGAGTGATCTTCATTTTACAAAATGCTTATCTGATTTTTGGGTGAAAAAGTCATGAAATGATAGGTGCAAGTTCCCATCTTGCTGAGCAGCTCATTTACTTTTATGTATTCTGACCACAGAGTCCTGTAAACAGAACATATGACCTCATGCCTTAATTCTACCAAGCAAAAAAATCTTTCAAATGATCTTTTGCTTTGTTTTACATCAAGGAATGGCAATGAATTTAATTGTCCAGTGAATGAGAACAGCAATCTGATGTCTTGTTCTGTAGTATTGATAACTTCACAATGACAACAAAATAGTTCAATCACTCTGTTTCCTATCCTATAGTAATAGAGATGTATTCATTTAGTAGAGATATATTATTTGAACTTATTATTTTGGATCCATATCAACTCTTGTTTTTACCCAAAGTTTCTGGTAAATTGGAATCTGGTGTTTGTGTGTTTTCTGGGTAGTATCAAAAGGCTTTTGATAATTTGTGCAGCAGTTGGTTATGAATTTCTTCAGACATTTCTAGGTTTGAATCAAATCCAGCGGGGATAGGACCTATGAACTATCGTTGATCATACAAGAAATAACAGACTGAAATGAGTTAAACTGCTACAAGGTATATCAGACTTAGAATGAGTATCCTGGGTTACTATATTGGCTAAGAAGAATGCCTCAAGGTCCTAAAATTGCATGAATAGTGAGAGCTTTTCCTCACTGATGAAGTAGATAAAAATGCAGTTTCCTGCATTCACATTGACTCTTAAAATAATGGCAGTCCTACAGAACCACATGCCAGCAATAAAAAGAAAAGCAAGCCCAAACCCCCACATATATTTGAGATTTCCTCTGTACAAATTTAAGATTGTGTTTGATCAGAGTCAAGTACAGTGTGATTTTCAAACCTTTCTAATTTTACTTAAAAGAATATTGAAATACTTCCGTAGATTCTAATTTATATTTCTGGTTAACCATATCAGAATTTTGATAGTTGCATTTTTTCTCTGCTGATTTTATTCCTTTTGAAAACTGTTTCCCTCCATCATCTATATGGAACAAAAGCAATATCTGGGGCTGATTGTCATGGTACTTCATTTACATATTTTTAAAATGTGTGAAAAGAACGAGTCCAGCTACATAAAGCAAGCTTCTAACTTTCCAGAGCAAAGTCACTCAGTGAACATATTCAATATCAAACATTTAACAGAAGGTACAGGGCACTGTTATACTTCGGGCTTATATAGGTTCATAACTCCCCAGGGGACAGGAATAGTTGAAGTATAGACTGTTTGTAGTGTCTAAAATGAAACATGTGCATTAAGTATTTGAAGGAAAAAGGTCTAATTTTACTGGGTTTTAATGTCAGTAAAGAAGAATCCAACTTAATGTTTTAGGCAGCTGTCACCTCCTTAAATTGCATACAATGGTGGATAATGCAAAATTAAAAGCAGTTTTGTTTAAAGGCAAAATCAAAGAATGCTGTGCCCTATGAACTGTTCTGCAGCCCTCTGTATGTTCTAAGGTGCAATGATCCTTGCTGATGATATCTCCAAATGGAAAAGTGAATTTGAGTGGTTCACAGAACATCAAATTTGTAGTGTTGTTTGTCAGAAGATGTTGAAAGGCTTTGGAGAATGTTTACAAGTCTTACAATGAAGAATCTTCGGTTTAAGGACTTTGCCATGAAAGTTGTGGCACTGTATAGTAAGAAAGATGTGAGTGCCAGATAATGTTTACTGAAATAAAAATTCTTACACTTTCCAGTATGCTAAACCTTTTGGCACATTTTTAAATTATTATGCTTCATGTACTGAAACACTGTGTTTAGATATGATAGCTGTGATATTTCACTACACAGAATTTTAGTTGAAATAAACAGTCAAATTTAATACTTAAAATAGTATTAGCTGAATAAGAAAAAGGCCACCATGTTGTATATGTCTCCTTGATATATGGAGAAGAAGCATTTTAATAAAGTACCTTTTTAATTAAATAAAGAAGAAATCTCAACTTTACAATATTTTTAAATTTTGAGTCCTTTTCAATAGTGGTATAAATTAGATGGAATGGCAACCATTTGATTGTAGTGCCTTCAGTTTTCATAAAAATAGTTTGACTCAGGAAGGGAGCCTCAATACACATAGAGCACAGGAGAGAGAAATGAAATGCTTTTCAGTGCCTTTCCAGTGAGGCAAGTGCTGCTAATGCAAAGTTTGTTCAGCATCCCTGTGGAATTCCAACAGTGAAGCCTTGACCCTCAACTGGGATATGATATGTCAGATTTCTGAATCTAAGAAAAATCCTTTTTAAGTCATTGATGTACACCTGAGTGCTTTTCTATCACAGTTTATCATCTGTTCTATTTGTTTTACAAGATCAGAAGTATCTAACTATATAAAACTAGGCTCAATACAATTCACAAAGATAGGGAGAGCTAAATAAAAGGTTGATACCACAAAAATTGCCCTTTTAACAAAATAAGGTCAATGTCAAACAGATTTTTGAATCTTGTTTCAGGAAATAATGAAATAAAAACAATGCTGTTCTTGATTTCAGGTTCACCATTCATAACATTGCTTTTTCTCCTTGTAGAGATAGGGAAGTGATCATTCTTATCATATTCTCTCTTCACCATGATAAGTAGGCAATTGCACCTGCAGGCAGATGAAATCTACCAGCTGTAATGAAGACCAGAATTGCACCTCTCTTCTTTGAAGGAAGACATTGAGCACTTTGCCATATGCCTACAAAAATGGTTTATTTTGGCTTTACTGTACTCTAGCAGTTCAGCTACACAGATGTTTATCTACACTTGCTTTTTATGTCCTTATGAAAAAGGTTTTCAAATAGCGTACATAATGTACACTCATCAGTAAGCTACAATACCTAAGCTTAAAGAAACATTGAATTACCTTTGTTTAACACCATAGCTTGTACAGAAAAGTGTAAAATTATTTGCACGGGGAGATGGAGAGTCAGTAGCTTCCCCATTTAGAAAGGAGCATTTAAGAAATAACTTATGTTTATTGTGTTACATTAAATGCTAGGAAAAGCAACTATAGATTTTTTGGATCCCCATCCTCAGATAGAAAAACATGTTTGAGAAGCCAGGTTCTAATAACAAGAGTGTTGTTATGCTATGGGTCTCATTTTGTTAAGAACTGTGCACACAGAAAAGAAAAATTGTGCTTTTAGCCTACAAATTAAATCTTAAATACAAGTCTACGTATTATAAAATGGATGTAAATTAAGGTCAAAATGGAAGGACAAGAATTCAGTGGGCTGATTTTGGTCAAACTGATAGCCCATTGTCTTAGGACACCAGCACAGCAAAGAGAGATGTAAGGAGAATAACAGGGCAGCTCTGCAGATGTTAAGGTTAACATATACACAAAGTATCACAGACAAGAGGAAGGAACGTATAACCTATGTTACTGTTTGCTTGCTTGTCTGTTCATTTAGTAACCCTAAAATGAATTTGACATTGACAGATCACCATGTCAGTAAAATTTGCTTGATAGGTAGAGATACATGTACACATTCAGAAAATGCATACCAGTCTTTTCTGATTTCTTGCAATAAGAGAGGGCAGCCAGCAGAAGGATGCAAAGAAACAGCAGTTAAAATATGAACTTGGAAAATTACTTTTTCAGCAGCTTTCTGGGTATGTATGAGCAGACCCAGCTTGCACTGATCAGGACCAACAGAAAGGAGGTTGCAGTATTGTGAGGTAATGAGATGCAGATCCTATGGTTTGATAGCATGCACAGAATCTTAGAGGCAGAGTGGAAGTTTCTGACTTGATTGAGATTCAGATGTAATGTGGGTGTGAGGATTTTAGAGGGAAGTCTAACTCCAAAGCAGTGATCAGCTGCTGTTATGAATACTGATGAGAGAGCTTTGGTGATTGGCAAAGAAAACAGAAGGGAGAGATCAAAAGAATATGTAAGAATGTCTTAGTTTTACTCACATTGACGAGTCTGTGAGACAGAAGGAGACAGTTGAGTCATTCAGTTTAACTCGTGTTAGTGAATGTTACTGGGTGAGCACATTCTTAAACAATCTCCAAAGTTGCAGCTTCTGCAACTTATCTGCTTGGTATCTTTTATCAATTCACTACCTTTATCACTAAAATATTGTTTCTAACACCTAACCTCAATTGATTTTGCTGCAGGTTGTATGTCTCCTTCAGCCCTTTTTTGCCATATTAGCTACCTTTCATTCTTCTCATGCAAAAGTAATATAGCCACTTCACTTAATAGTTCAGTCACTGATGGAGGTACGATTTTGAGCAAGGTATATATTGAATTGGTTCTCAAGTTACTGAGGTTCAGTTTCAGTGTATATTCACATTTCTTCTTTCCCTTCTGAAGACTGAGAACACTGCCATTTTGTAAAGGATCATAGAATCCAGGAAATTATAAAAACCGTATGGAACTTTTGGAGAACCATTCAAACCCCAGTTGAAACCCAAGTTCAAAACAATGCCAGCCTAGATCAGGTTGCTTGCAGCTTTGTCCAGTCTTTAATATCTCCAAGAATGGAGATGTTGCAGCCTCTTTAAACATCCTCTTTTAGTATTTGACTGCCTCCATGAGAATAATTTTTTTCTCTATATGCTCCTATAAAGTTATTGAAGACCAAGATGCTTCTGTTTCAGCGTTTTCCAGTAGCTGCTTTCTGTTATTAGAAACAAATATTGAGCAATATTTGTGCATAGTTCGTTTTGACCCATGCATTTCAAGAGCTGACTAGAAAAAACATGTTCCTTCCCCAAGAGATATCTGAACAAGCTAACATCCCTCATTCCCACCACTCAATTTGTTTTGACTGATTTCGCAAAAGGCCAGCAGAAATCTTGATTTATTTGATTTTGATGATTTGGCTTCATCAGTAACCTTTCCAGAACAGATCCCCCCTTTTTTTTCTCTTTTTCATGTTCATTCATATGATTTCAATGAGTTCATCCACATTCCAGGCTTCAGAGCAAATTCTCCATGTGCAAGCTAATGTCACCTTCTCTCTTTTCTCTGTTTTATCTTCCTGAAACAAACTAGGTTAATTGTGGCGCAACTGAGTTATACATTTGCAGCTCTTATTTAACACCCCTGATCATCTGCCACCTGATTTCTACCACCTCTTGTTTTTTTCTTTAGGATAAAGACATCTAAGTTGATCAGTGATTTGCAACTTTTCTTCCTTTTGTCCTTCTCATTTCATTTCCAGCCATTTGCTCTGACAGTATTTCTTTTACCCATAATATTGGATTACTATTAGTAAAACAGGATTACTGTACAATTTTAACAATTGAAAGAAAGCAACACATTTCTCACACTAATGTGTAGAAAACAAACTGTTCCCATGGAGTGGGTTTCCTTCTGAAATGACCTGTAAGCACGACAAGTGCCAAGTCTATAATGTGAAGAAAGATTACGAAAGAAATTGTTTAAGTGTAAGTGCATGGAAAGTCATGGTGAGAACTGATACCTCATGTTCTGAAAGGATGATCACAAAGAATACAGCACTTTCAAGAATTTATTACTCTATAAAATATAAGCAGAGTTTTAAATTAAGGACTATAATCCTGTGAGATTGCAACATATAGGATGGATAAATTGAATTTATATCTATTTATTTCCGAACATAACATAAGCAATAAAACAGTTAATATGTACTATGCAGGAAGAATTGCACTAGCATTTTTATTACATAGTTAAGGGCGAAAAACATGCCAAAGAAAGGAAAATAGCTTAATTCTTAAGTTTAAAATTACTTCTAGCAGCAGGGGAAATAGTCTAAAACAAAAAATGCTTACTTTACAAAGTATTCTTGTCTATGAATGCTGAATGTGAAGGTCAACTGACCCTGTGGCCTCAGCTTTTGCTTTGTAGTGTAATGTGTGCTTTGTTGGCTCTAATACGCAGGTTCCTGTGATCAGAAAACACAATTATAAAAAACCAGAATTTGAGTATTGAAGGTTAATGACCTTAGTGTATTCAATTTCATGCTATCCACAGGACAATTAAACTGTTTGTTATATGGCTATTTTTAATAGCTGCTGGACATTTTCCATTTAAGAGAACACTTCCTGTAATTACAGAGCATGAAAAGCCTAAATAACTTCAAGAAATTTAACCCTTTTTATTGAGTCTGGGTTCATTGCTGATGAAATCATCTGACTTCTAGTTGTCAAAGTTAGGTGGAGTTTGCCTGGAAACAAATCCCTGTGGGTGCAGTGAACAGGGTACTGAGCTGTCTCTCCTCCCACTGAAGTCCAGTAGGAGCAGAAAGATTGGACAGTCTGGACTAATCTACTTCAGGTTTTGTTCTTATCTTGACTAAGGAACTCTGGACAAAGTATTCAGTGAGCGTTTTTAGGCCATTACAGCACAAGATGTCTGCTTTCTGATTCACCTTTACTTCTGCCAAGAAAATGCTCTTCAGACAAGATTTCAGATTAGCCTTCATTTTCTCTCTAATTCAAAACTATAATAACAGTATTATAGAAAAATAATGCCCTTGTAGCTAAAGTTATTGAGTATATTCCATCTTTATCCAAGAACCTTGGTGTAGACTAATGATACTAATTGAGTGGCTCAAGGCAACTGACCAATAACTATCAAGGAAAACTCCATCCTTGTCACTCCCTTTGACCTTCACATTGTTAGTGCTTGTCCTGATGGTCTTCTACTGAGTTTGTCTATCATGTACTCCTGTACAGGGCAACTTACAAATATACACACACAGACACACACACACCCCTAATTAGGCTTCACAACAGAAAAGCACTTTCTTCTTGTAATAGTTTAAGAAAGACAATTTATTCTCCTTTGTCTGTGGAAGTAGTCTTTTTACTTCTAGCTTCTTATTTGATTTTGTAGAAATATTTTCTAATCTTTCTTTCAGGTACCAATACCCATTAATCACAGATATATGAGTCTTCTAATTTAGGTGTGAAGACACTGTTGTGGTCTGATCTGTTGGCTATCTGTGAAGAATGCATGTCTTGTAGAGAGCATTGCTCCCTTAAAGTCAATCATTCAGGCTCTCTGCTGTTGTTGCTTTCCTCAGGTTTAGCGATGAACAGAATTCTGCACCAGCAGATAAGTATTTCCTGAAGAATTCAGTGGATTGCTAGACTAAAATCCTAATATCACACTATAATATTTCCTATAAAGAAACTGTCCTTGTCTTTCAATGTCTACAAAGCATGCCAAATGTTCTTTACGTATCACATCTGTTTTGATCTGACACTGATTGCTCATTTAACTGTAACTGATAATAAATTTTAACAGATATATAAAAGTACCATACTTGTTCTGTATGTGGTATGTCATTACCTTATTTGTGTGCAACAAATCTCCTTTAGATATTCGTTATATATATTTCTTTTTTCCCTCATATATTTATAGATGTGGAGACGTAGGTTAATTGTTTCAGGGAAAAAGCAAATGGATTAGAAATTTAATGTGCTGTATCTGCGTCATAAAAACAGAAGTTTATTGACTTTTGGTAAACATTTATTTATTTTCTGTCCTTCCAGTATATTCTTAGGCAGTAACTGATGGAATAAAGGAAATACCAAGTTTGCATTACTGCTTGGATTTTTGGAGTGTTTTGTATTTCAGCTTTACTTCCGTTCTCCCTCTTTCCTTCTCTGCTTTCCAGTTTGGGGAGATATTTTATCTTTGTGGGCTAAGACACTATATTGTCTTGAAAGATTGTATCTATAAGGCAGTAGCTTGGAAGGATTCAGTTCCTCACATAGTTATCTATTTATCACACACGTGTGACCCCTTTATGTTTCCTGTGAGCAAGGGAATGAATTGCTTTTTTCCTAGTTGTGGAGTTATATTGGTTAAGGACAGGAGAGTTTTCCCTGTTTCTGTAAACTGTCAAGAAATAATAAAGAAATGCTCATTTCAGTTTTACTACAAAATAATTCATTCAATGTAAGATGCTTCACTCTTCTTGTAGATTACTATAACTGGATATACTAGAATTCTTACTATAAGTAAGAAACTGTAACTGCATTGACTTGGGAAGTTGCAATGCTGCTGAAACTGATCTCATGTCTGACAGTGGTCCATAACTGCTGTATGTTCAGTTATTTATAGAAAAATTTCTTTGTTAGGCCGGTTCATTCCTCAGTTTAATTCCAGTCCTTCCAAGGGCAATTTAAAATATGACACTGTTGATAGGCAGAATCCTGTGTTCTGGTTTCTGGGACAACTATAGACTTGATTTAATTGTCTCATGGAATGGCAGTTTTCACTTACACAGTAATTGTGTTCTGGCAGTCAAATGCAGTGGATGCAAGGCTTCATTTTTCAGGGAGTGTGGCAAATAATCATTGGATTGTAAATTGATGATGGGTACTGCCATCAACATCTTAGCTGCTTCACTGGTTACCAATCTGCAGCAACAATGTAAAGGAGGAATTTAGACCTTAATGACAACAGTAAAATTAAAATTAAAAGTCTATTAATTACCATGGAAAACCCCCTCAATTTTGTTTATTTTCTCTTGTGGGATGGAGGGGTCAATACCACTTCTCATTTACAAGACTTCTTACTAGCATGGAAAAATGAATCCTCTATGTCACTTTGGTTTATATTATATTTCTAGGCTGACTGCGATTTGCCTAAATACTGTGAGTGCAAATCCATTATTGCTTTGTTTCTGCAACTATGTTCATCACCATTTTGTTTCTTGAAAGGATGCAGACACAAAAGTAATTTTCCAGAAGCTTGTGCCTTTCTAATTTTAACACTTTGAGATTTGAAACTCAAATATCTCCCAAAGAAAACAGAATAGAAAAATTTGTTTCCCACTTTTCTTTGATGAGTGCTCTAATCCAGACTTCATTACTGAGCACTAAAACCAAAATTGTCTGGTTGTAGTCTGAATAAACAAACTATTTTTCTAAGCAAGAATATATTTCGGAAGTCAGTGCAACTTTGAAGACAATGGAGATAAATTCAGTAAAACCAAATTCTGGACATCTGCAGGTGAGATGAGAAAAACAACCATGCATATTTCACAGTGACTCTAGAAATATCGTAGTCTGGGTATGGACTATAGCTATGGCTCAAGTATTGCATTGCAAAATTTAAGACATTAGTCTGAATTAAAACTTTAATTTAGAAGTCCTATTTCACTCATTATATACTTACAGCTGCAGTAATTCAATTACAGAATAAATTAAACCTGTAATTTTTCTGATGATCTTTAGATGAGTCTTTGCAATTCTCTCAGTTTATGGAAATAAATTACTTATGACAGACCATGGGATGAAATTTAAAATGCTTTTTCCCCTCTCAACTGTAGGTAGATGTTAGGCAGGACAACAACAGGTAATAACCTTATTTTCAGCAATATTTTGACTCATGTAATTTTTGATAAGTGAGTTAAAAGCCTTAGCTGTGTATGGATCCAAGGAGCAATTATTTTCAACCTAGAGTGATTTAATATTAATAGTAAGATGCTTCTTTGCTTGAAGAAAGCTTAATGCAAGAAGAAACTGTTATGAATAAAATTAGATGGTATAAAGGACCATCTGTTTTCATATTTTCAAATCAATTGGTGCACCTGGGGGCTTCCACAATGCAAATAATGGAGAATGTAGAAATTATTACTTCACTTGCCTTTAACTGAGAAAATTATTAGAGTCCCATTTAGAAATGTTTTTGCAATATTTTTATTAATTAATGGCTGTTAAGAAGAACTCTGAGACTTAAAAGCATGAGATAAACCTAGTCACCATGTAATTACTTTACAATTAGATTAGTAATAAAGACTTCACTAAAATTTATGTAATATAAACTGACACCAAATATTTAGATATCTAAGAGCTCAGTCTCTGAAATTATTTAGATCTCACTTATAAGATTAGAGATGTTAGCTTCTCTCTCTTAGAGATAAACTCTTCTTCAGTCTACTGTGAAATAAATCCCTGTAAGATGGAAATACTGAAATTCTTTTGGAACTTGCTTGAATGCCATTAAAATATATAGAGGATCATTTTCTTTGTATCCCACCCACCTGTAATTTTAAATTCTAATTTCACTCTGTCTCTAGTATGGGCATCTCTTTACTTTGTGTGAAACATTCTGCATACTTACTCTACTTATTCTGTGTACTTAGTGTTAATACAGGAAATAGTGTTAACACAGGAAATTAGTGTGTATTAGCTATTGAATTTCAAATTCACCTGTTAACTTCCTCATCTAAACAGGGCTATAGAGGAAGAAAACACCCATATTCAAGCGCATTTTAAAACAGAGTTTACTAGTCAATAGAGTCTTGCATCTCCTTCCTGCAATTCCATGAATTTTCAGATAAATAAGGGCAAGGGTGGGTACTCTCATTAAATCACCTCTGTTCATGCAAATGCTATTATTATAAAAATTCTGACCATTTTCACATACATTACATACTATATATACTGACACCACATTTATAGGGCATATGAATATGCATCTGTATATGCCTTCATATGTACCTAAGGCACTATCTATAACAAGAACATATAATTTAAAATTCTATGTTTTCTCCTGAATCTCAAGATGTTAAAAGACCTTCTGCCTTCTCATTAGTATGAAATCCATTTTGATGTACATGTATACATATCTGTTACTGAATTTTAGCCATGTTTTAATTTCAAAACTAACTTTGCATTTCTTCATTCTCTCACAAATATGATTACAAGAACAGGCTGGTCTACACTACTATCAATGTCTGGCTGTTTAAAAATCCAGTAGGATCATGCATCTTCAATCTAATCTTGTTTCTAGAGTGAGCTAGACTACAGTTTTCAGTAATCCATAGCAAATTCTTCTCCAGGAATGTTTATTCAGTTGGCAATAGACAAATGGGAAATCTCTCATAAATGTGTGGCTCTCTTGTACTCACCTGAAATTACAATTGGAAGAATTTTGTATTTTGAAGAAAGAGCTGTGGGTTTTAAGGTCTTGTCTTTACTGACATACTGAATATCTAGAGCATAAAAATAACAATCTATGCTGTGTAGATTCTACACAATATAGAAGTTCTATTTTTTCCTCTTGCAACCATATGTTGATTATTTCTGTTATAACAACCATCAAGAGTGAGTGTGCTATGGAATGCTATAAAACAACTGCAGTCCATTCATCACTCTTACTGTTTTGATTTTGATAATTCATGTACTCTTTCAGAAAGAAAGGACAAAAAGCAAGAATAAAACTTTTTGCTTTGCCTTTTTTTAGGAAAGAGAATGTTTTTATCTGTTTGCAACAAAGACAAAGAAAGAAGGATTGGCTGCTTCTTGCAGCCCTTGCAGCTGCTTCAGGTTGAGGTGACAGGATGCCATGAAGTTTAGTGGGGTTTTGCATTGTTCTTTCAGAGGGGAAGCAGTAGCACTGAGACAATGTGTGCTGTATGCACTCATGAACATCAGAAGTAAAATGCAGCAGTATGTGAAATTCTCTTGAGGCTATAGCACCTTCTATTCCTCTAGCACGATACTTTAATTTATAAAACTGACTGAAGAGCAATGTCAGGAGTTAATAAATACAGCTCTATTCAGAAAAGGAAATGCAGTTTTTAGCTGTATTTACTGAAGCACAATGGTAGATCCTGTAGGAAGATCTGCAAAAGGAACTGTTGTTTGTACACCAAATTAAGCAGATCACGGCATACAAAGCTGCTTTGTTTCAAAGTGATACAATAAAAGCTCTGCCTATATTCATGTTGTCCTTATGGATGTTGCCACTTCTTAGCTATTTTTCATTCCTTCCCCTTTAGTTCAGAGGAGATATTAAAATATAAAAGGACAGCTCAGAAAATGAGAATATGTTCTAAACACTGTTATAACAGGAGGAAGCCTGGTGCATAAAATCCTAGTAATTAATAGAAAATAATTAGTAAATGCCTTGGGCAAGGAGAGATCCTGAATTCCTCCTGGAAAAGTGGAAAATTATGTTATTCTGTTGTATTTCACTCTTCTGAAACCCCTATAGAACTTGAGAGATCTCCTGAAATTAAAATGCATCAGTGAGAATCCAAATACTTCAATATTAAACTTGAGAGCCATGAGTCTATGTGGTCCTTAGTGAATACCAATAGGTACAGATACAGTTAGAAAATAACATACTCAAAGCATGTGAAAGGCACAATATATGATATATAGCTCAGCAATCTTAAATTATAAACATGGAATTAGCATTCTGAATGCAGCAGTGTGATTTTAGCTCTCAGCTAAATTCTCTTCACTCAAACAAAAAGAAAGCTTGCAAGATTGGGAAGAGGGTGAGATACACCTCTTTCAATGTATCTGTGGAAACGATGTGCTCACTTGAGGCAAGGGCCATTTGTACTAATCTCGGTGCCTCTGTGTTCATTGAGGGGTATCTTTCTTTCAGTCATACCTTTTGTCCCGTGACTTCATGAAAACTTTGCTGTCTATTTGCATGGAACTTGTAGCTGCATGAGAAAAAGATCTGGATAGAAGAACTACACTTATATTGAAAGTAGACGTCATCACAGCTACAGCTGTAAGAGAGCACATGACCATCCTTGGAGGGCCTGGACCCTGGCACCATGGTCAGTATCTCTAGCAGGGCCATTCTAGGGTCATGGTTGTTGCCCACTGCTCTTCAAAACTGTCAGAGCATTTACATGTTCTGGTGTCAGGCTAGAAGGACAGAGTTAGACACATGTTCCGTGGCAGTTAAACTTGAGTATTTAAAGTGTTCGTCACAAAGTTGGCATTTTGGATCAAAAACTGTTAAGAATTTCCTTAATATCTATTTAAAAGGCTAATTTTACATCAAGATTGTAAGCAAAATGCCGAGTAAAGGACAAAAAAAATGCTTTGGGAGTTGGAGACCAAACTGTATTTTCAAATAGGAGTTTTGACCTAGGAAGAACTGTGATTCTGTGCCCAAGCATTTAAATAAATCAATTGTTCTTTTCTTTCTTTTTTTCTCTTTTTGTTTTCTTCTTTGTTCTTTTCTTTTTCTTCCTTTTTTTCTTTGGTTTTGAAGTTTTAATACACAGAAAAGACCAGTGTAGTGTTTTTGAAGGTAACCAAACTTCAGAGCAGTATTTTTTTGCTGTGGTATTCTGCTCCCTTTGGGGAATATTACACTGAAAAACTGAGGATTAAAACAACTTAATGGAGAACAATCTAGGCATACTGGTGGTGATGGGAAGGGGGAGAATATTTTCCAGATTTCTTCCTGGAGTTATGAAGGGCTGGCAAACACAGCATTGGAGAGGGAATGATAGAAGGAAGTACCAAAAGTCATAATCTAACATGCCTGGGTGGAAAAACAAAACTTAGGAGGGTGAAGGGATGGTGTTGAAGATGTTCTGTTTGTTCTTGAAACAGAGAGGATAAGAAGGGTAGCGGGGGAGTAGAGGAGATTGTGTGTGGTCCATGAATCCAGAAGCCTTTAAAAAAATTAATTAAATTAAGCAATTAAAAAACTCCTATCTAAAAAATAAGTAATCTACATTGAGTATCCTCCGTTTGGTGTGGATCTGAATCCATGACCTTCGGGGAATATTATAAATCCAAACGTTGTCCATGAAACCGGATGTTGCTTCTGGGTTCCAGTTTGACTGACAGATATGTAAAATCTCCTGAAGACAGACAGCTCCCCACTGGCTGTGCATCTGAGCAAGGTTCCTGTGCAATGTTTTAATTAAGGTTATTTATTTCTTTATTATGATGATTGCATTTTAATTGCTCATGAAGCACCCCAGGGGTGGAGGTGGAGGTGCCTTATAAATATTATATGACAGTATGTAAGGGGAAAATACTACAGTTTTAGAAAATAAACCAGCAGCTACATACTTCTGATGCAATCTAAGAATGAAAGCAGAAATGCTCCTTTAAACCCTCTCATAGCTTTAGAATAAATAACATCTTATTAGTCTTCTCCATTTAACATAGGTGACTGGCAGTGTAACTCACAGTCATGTCCAAGTCGTAGTTACATGAATGATATCTGATGTACATCTCTGCTTACAGAACTCAGTGGGACATTTTGATAGGGTCAGGGTAGACATTTCTACTTCCAGTGAAAGCACTACCTGAATAAACCTCTACTGGGGAAGTAGAATGGGAAAAATAGCCAAATAAGGAAAAAAAATACTGTTTTATGACAACTAGTCCCTCAGTTGTTTCTTCTACAAGTGTTGCTTAGGTCTGTGTTTCACAAATGAGCAAGGTGGAGGTGAGATCCACATTGTACAAAGGTATGCTCTGCTTGTATGGCTTTGTATAAACCTTAGGCTTTCTCTTTCTCATCCAAGGAATGGTTTTGAGATCAGGAATTCAAGCACCTTGTTTATATTTCTATATGCTGCTCTTCACATGCATAGATTCTTGCAGTTACAAATTCTTGTTTATGGTAGAAACTTGTGTTATGTTACATTGCAAAGTATTTGCATCCATCTGAAGCTGGGTGTTGTTTTTTCTATCAGCTATTTTTGTAATTTAATTCTTGAGTCATAAAAGTGTACATGCATGGGCAAAGATTTTTTTTCTTTCTATCCCATATTTATTTTCAATGCTTAATTTATATATTCAGAAAGTGGTATTTTTCAAGATATTTTTTAGCTGGCCAAACCAGGCTCTTTCTGCTTTCTTTCAACATTGAAAATTGTTCCTTACAGAGAAAAAACCCCAAACCCTGAAGCATTTCATTAATCTTGAATTACTTGACATTGTACAGCAATTTGGAATTTATTTGAGCATTTCAGGCTTAAATATGCACTTTAATTAGGAAGAGATTTGGCATTTTTTCACACAAACACTGGAAAAGATATCTCATTGGGTTTATAAACAAGAACTTTAGTATCATCTATCAGGACATACTTTTATTCAGCACAAACGTAAGATCATATGTATTATCTCTCATTTTCTCCATCGTATTATTTAAAGATTGTCACATACAATAAAGCACAGAAGCCTGGCTTACTGTCCAAATTGAGGTTTGTGTGCTGTGACAGTAGAGCCTAAAGAATTCTGGTGCTTTTCACACCTCTTCAGCCACCTGAAAAGTTGATTTAAACAATGGTTATGTTCAGGAACAAGGTACTTTTCCATTAGGAATAAGGTACCCTAATTTGTGGCAGGATAGTTCCATGTAGTTTCTGTATGTGTCAGTAATACTATTGGTTGATATTAATCCCCTTAGAAACTGGCTGCTTTATAACTATTACTTTTTCAGTGCTAATTTCCTTATCTCAAATATGGAATTCTGCATGTGAGAATGTCCTGTTGTATCCTTGCTGCTAAAAATAGTATCACTATTTGGCTACAGCTTGCTGCACATATGTGGGTGTTTTTCATGTGCAGAAATCAAAACTCCAACTTCCAAAACATTCTTTAGATCTACTCTGTCTTTATTTTATCTTCCTCTGCTTTATTTTGCTGGCAATGCATCAGAAAGGATGTTCTGCTCATTTACTTTGATAGTAAAGAATCTTCTCAGCCTCTAAAGAAAATAAAAATACAGTGATGAGGGATATTTTATGTGCCAAACATCCATGCTAATGATTTAGTTGCCAGAAATGCATACACTGACGTCTCTTCCTCAGTCACTCACTGTTACATGAAGCAGTGGTAGAGCCAGCTCTTCACCACTGGGAATTCCCTTCTGTGTAGGTTCTGCACTTTGAGGGCTATGAGTTCAAATCTTTGTAAATAATTTCTCCATCACACTGTGGTTATTCAGTCATTGCACACAAGTCATTTGCATATCAAATCTGACAAAAATTGTTCAATTGTTCCCTCTGCTTTTTTTGATCTCTCTTACCTGCTTCCCTTTCTGTCTTTATAGCCCCTTAGTTTATTTCTACCTCTTCCTCTGGTCTCTCTTCATCTTCCATTTCCTCCTACCAGTTCCATTTCCATTCCAAACCATGCTGTCTGATGCAGTGCCTGCAGTACTCAGCTACAGCACACACAGACATATAAAAGCTGGCTTTGTACTAGCTCATTTTAGTATTGATAGCACAGTTTCTATTTTTGTCTAAAAGTCCAAATATGCACCCCTGCACATGCAGCCGCTGTCGGTGTCTAAGCTAGTTCCCAAATGTGCAGGCACAGTGACTGCATTTTAGATACCCCCTGAGAGTAATGCAGACAAGGTTCAGTACATTCACTGCCTCTAGATTTCAGATGCTTAGTTATTGTTTAGAGTAAAAGAGGCATCTAACTTATCAAGGAGCTAGGGGCTTTAATCAGTTACTTACATGCAAGACCTGTTTACTCTGCAGGAAGCTGGTCTTAAACTGCAGGAATCGTGGCATCTGCAAGGCCCTGACTATGCTTTCCTCAATTGTCTGAATATTTTAAGTGTGTTGGAAGCATCAAAAATGATACAGCTAGAGAAATTTTTTAAGGGGATTTGAGGCTTTTTATTGATTGATAATTTATGGAAATGGTTTCTGAGCTTAAAAAAATTAATTCACTAATTATTTTAAATTTATCAGAGATTTAATTTTTTGTCATTATCGCCCCCCTTGCATTTCAAACTGAGTTTAATATTAAAGCATCTTTATTTGATTTATTGGTTTGTGCACCTGCATCATCAAAAGTTTCAACATCTCTTTGAGAAGAGTGTTCAATGTTTGCTGAATAGACAAGGAGAAGGCATCGCTTAGCAGTGGTCAAATCTACAGCAAACTGCATTTTAATGGAAGTGGATGACATGAGTGAAAAAGTCAACCAGTTAATCACTTTACAAATCTGGAATAAACTGACTCCAAGTAGTCAAGGACAGAGGTGGTGCTTAAAGGAATTGATGCAGTTGTTTTACATAGCAGTGGTGTGGAGACAATATCCAGAGCAGTGGCTTACTCATGACTGTAGACAGAGTGCAAGATGCTTAGAGAAAAAAAGCCTCTCAAGAAGTGTTTTGGTAGATCAGGACATTTCTCTTCAATCATGTCAATCTCCTTGCAGTAGTATGCTACACGTACAGCAGCAGTATGCCATTCCCTTGCTTGTTAGCAAATCTCTAACCAAGGATGGCTTAGTTATGTCAATAAACACATTTACTTCTCTTCCTGCTCTTGCTGTTTCTACAGGATTGGAATAGTTTAGGAATTTGGAACATACAGAGGATAGGGCAGCATACCAAATATATGGATTGCTAAATGCCTGAAAGTTTTTTTCCCAAGGAAGCAATTTTAAATGAGTTATGGAAAATAGGTTTGTGAGATACCAAGCTCTATAGCAAACTTGGACAGTACCAAGTTCCCTAACTCTGGTACCATTGTTTTCTAGGTGGCATTTGTGCCTGCTTAGATGGAAGTGCTCTCTCTGTTTTGCCTTAGCCACTAGCCCACTCAGGTTTTCAGGATTTTATACAACTGTATTTTTGTTAATTGCTGTAATGATTTCATTACATTGGTAGTAGATCTATTTCATATTGGAGTTCAAGTAACATGTCTTCTAATATATTAGAAATGTCATGGTAAATTGCATTAGCTCCAAGTGCATTTAGCAAATGATGACATAGTCTGACTTTAATTAGAAAGACCTTGAAGGGTCAGATGCATACAACATATATGCTCAAGGTGGAAATTCTTTACAAAAAGCATCTTTAATCCAGTTGAACAGCAGGTCAGCTCAAAAAGAATAGAAAAGGCATACTCTGTATGTAGAATGAATACAGAATATATCTGATTCTTTCTTATTCTTCTAGGTTTTTTTAAATCCATCTGCAGCCATCCACTGGGTGCTCCATCCACTCTACATGATAGATTAAGAATTAAAATATAAGCTTTGACAAAACGTGTTACAACTGTATCTCCGTTTTCTGAAAACTTCCTCAAAAGCTACAGAAAAGAAGCAGAAAAATAAGAACTGGGAAAAAATTAGTCCTTTTGGTGTCCAGGTAGTAACTAACTCTTCAGGGTTACCACGATCCTGTTGAAAGAGTGCCATTATAACTGAAATAGTCATAGAGGGAAGATCAGGGCCTGTGTATGTTTTGAGGGAAGAGGTTTGTTGTGAACAATTTAAACAGCATAACAAAATGTCAAAAAATGCTTGATATAATTTGTTCAGACTGTCAGAAAGATTTTTTTTTGAAAGACCTTCTGAGGCCTGATAGAATACGAGGTTTAAGTTTTTTTCCGTAAGCTACACTGAATTACCTACTCGAGAATCTGATGATTGTTCTGCAGAGATACATGCAGCTGGAAACCTCTGTTTCAAGTGTATCTTTAAGCTGAGAAATCTTTGTTATTGCTTTTCAATCATAATACTTGAAACATGAAGAAATACTTTAAATCTTTATGGATACAAATACCTAGTCTTCAATTTTCACACTTCAATCATAGTATGCCTGTTAATAGAAACAAATTTTGCAAATGCCAAAACAGCTTTATTTCTTGGACAGACATTTCACTTTCTTCTTGTTAAGTGCTGCATTTAAATCCACTAAAGTCCATTTTCTCTCAGATATATTTTCTTAGCATATGAACACGCTTGTTTAAAGAATAAACAGAATCTATTTTAGTTCAATGCATTTAGTTCAATATTATTTTGGGCTGGCCTTCCTTTTGCCTAGTTTTTCTTTGTGTGCCATTGTCCTGATTTAGTAATGTCTTTATAAAAGATACTATTCGGCTTATACAGTCTTCAAGTCTCTGCACTGATATAAATGGCTATGTTAAATGTGAGGCAACAAGAAAGCCTGCTCCTACTTAGATTCCAGCTCCCAAAGGTAAAAGATTTTCCTTCTTTGTATCTTTTGTGCTGAAAATTCAGCCATATGTATATGATATCGATATTAGAGAGAGATAGGGGGGAAGGAAGATTTTGTAATCACTGACAGTGGTACTTGATGATCTGAAAGGTCTTTTCCAGCCTAAATGATTATTGGTCCTACCCAGAACTTTCTGTTCCAAGGTGCAAGAGGTCTATTTCTAACCTATTTCTAATTGCCCCAATCAGGGATTGTATATGATGACACAACTCCCATTACACAAAAACATAAAAGTTATGCAGGGTCCACAGATGTTCCTTTCTAAACATTTGATAAGTAAGTGCAACACATATCCAAGTCATGATGAAGTAATGTCAATTGGGGGGATGAACAGTGACTGAAGAATGCCAGTTACTCATTAACTCTCAAGGTTTCTGTGGAAAACCAGACATGAACATGTTACCATCAAGATGCTAATTTTCATTTCTGTGCTTTGTTTCTCCAAGTAGTTCCTTAGCTGGAAAACTAAGATAATTTTGTGTTTCCGCACTCATCGTTCCAGAAAAGTGAGATACTTAAAATATCTTATGCATCATCTTATCGTCTACATTTTCGTAAGCCTGAAGGTGTAATTTTATTTCCAGATGAAATTTGGCTGTAATTCTTTTTCAGTGGTTCACAAGTATTTTATTTAGCAGACTTTGCTGAAGAACATTGTCAGTGAAAAAAATCTATGTATCTTTTAATTTAGCCTTTATTTGGATGAGGTCACTTTTAACTGGTTAAAGACCCTGCCAGGTGAAGATGTAGCTGAGATTTCTTGAAAGGTTTCACAATGAAGCTTGTTGGAGGCTTTGTCTTTTCCAGTTCTCCTTGCTGCTGCATTGCAATTTCCTTTGGGGAAATCAGATTTCTTTGAGCCAGACAAGTTGTTTTCAGTTCTTGTGCAATTGGCTTGAGGGTATTTTCAGTTTCTGTCTGCTGTGCGAGACTGTCATTTTCATTTTCTGATGTTGGACTAATCTGGAGGTGTTTTGCTTTTTATAGTTTCTGTTATATCCTCCCAGTATCTGTTTTCCAAAAATAAAATTTATGAAAGTAAATTTATGATTGCTATATACTTTTGAGTTGCTGTAGCAGACTGCTGAAGTTCTTTACATGATTTCTGCTGTTCCCGCTTGCCTTCAAATACAGATGTGTTTTCTGAAGTACTGAAAATTAAAGTAGCTGTTGTAGCTGAGATATATTGTCATTCTGAGACATGATCAAGTCGTAGAAATATACTTAAAGTTCTTAATTTATATTAGCCATCACAGAATTGCTATTCAATAACACAACTGTATCCCTTTGAATGCTGAATACATTAGCTATATTTTAATTGTGAAACATTCAATATTTGCATGCCTTTTCAATTCAGTGTACCTTTCCCAGCTGGTTACATAATCTTTCCAAAATCAAAGATATAGCTATTGAAACATGTCTTTACGAATGTTTAGAAACGTAGCCATATGTATGGCACACTAAATGTTACCAGTTTTTTAAAATTTCTGTAAGGAGCCTGAAGATTTAGGCCTATATTTTCTATAACTTTTATTGATGTCACTGTTAAAAAAAAAACAAACTGTATGACTATAATCAGAAAACAACCTTCTTCTGTGAATGTTTTTGTAATGCGAAAAGTAAAATCTATGTATTTGAAATAACAGCAGCTTTGCCTCCCATGACTACTGGGTAAGAAGATGACGCTTTGAAGATTGTAATAATTTTGGCAGAAGCTATTCTGTTGAGAAACATCACAGTGTATGGAAATGCTACATGCTGTTATGTGGTGGTGTTAATTGGCATATAACAATGAATGCATTATAAACCTCTTACATTCATTTTAAGTACAGTTATGCTATGTGTTTGGTGGTGGATGTATTTAGAAGTTTAAATAGACAAGCTTTGAAGAACTTCAAAGTTGTTTTGGTTTGAACTCCATCTAACAATGATGTGTGATTTACCTGAATTAAATTAACCAAGAAAATAGTTTTTTTCATCCTGCCTTCCATTGAAAAGTCCTATTAGAATTATTTTTGAAGTAGCATTTGCCCACAGTTGTTTGGGAGAAAGAGGAAAGCATACTAATTAATAAGGATGATAATTTTTTTGTTCATTTCTACAAATCACTTTTTAGAGCCAAATTGGTGTTGATCTTTTTCATTCTTCCTGGCTCTTCTGCCACGTAGGGTTGGTCTTTGGTGAAATCTATATTGTGCAGAATGGATCACACAGTGTGACTTCACACGTGTATGTTGCTCTGTACATTGACTTTTCATAACTCTGCTTCTTATTACAGAAAAATATCATTAGTAGAAACCATGTGTCCTACATAACTTTAGTGTTACACAGCATCCTAATGCTAGAAGCAAGGCCTTGATGGAATTATTATAAATAAGACCATATGCTTATATGAACTCTGACAATAGTGGCTGCTTTATTCCATCAGTCATCAATCAGTTCCAAAATATAGAATGTGCAAAATATATGTTAAAAAAGATTTTTAAAAAGAAAACTTTAAAGGAAATGTATGTGTGTGTAAAAAAATAATTCTTATTACAATTTGGGTTGAAGGTGTTATACAAAGCAGTTTCAATTCAGTGTAAATGAAGAAACAGTTAATTCACTTTTGTTCAGCCATAGCAAAAATTGGAAAAGCAGAACACAGGCCCAGATAAGAATGAGCAGAAACCATTTCTGCTAATGCCTTTTCTTGGAAAATGATAAAACACATGCAGGAACTAGGACTGACTAGAGAAAGGAGAGAAGGAAAAGGAAATGCAGACAAATCAAAGCAAAGAAGCCGAAGTCACAATGACTGTTAAAAAATTAAAGGAGAGGCAATCTTGGATTGAGTACTGACTGCAGTAAGGCATGGAATTACTCACTGGGGTTCAGGGAAACAGGAGTTTACACTCCTTTGGATATAAATGAGGTTAGCACTAAAGGCATGTGTGCTTCCATTACCAGTTATTCCTCCTCAAGGAACTAATTTGAAATCTGCCAAGTTCTGGTGACCAAGCAGGTATTCCAAGACAGTCTTGTATTAGTAGCTCAGCCGATCTTGTCATCAAGAACAGTAAGGCATAAGAAGACATTTGAAAATTACATGCAAGGATGTATTGGAAATGTGTGTAACTACTTTTTGGCTTGCTTCCAGGATTAGCTGCTTAGACTGTGGAATCTAAATGAGCATTTGGATGATCTAACAGTTCCTTCTGCAGAGCACAGATAATAAATCTGCAATCAGTAATTCACCCACTAAATATATTTAGGAGGCAAGATATTTTGTAGCTAAAACTTGTAATGGCAGGGAACTTTCCATCTCTCTAGGCTTTTCTGCATTTATTCAGCAAGCAAGGGGTGGGGAAAACAACCCAGTCTTAATTTTCTAGCCTTGTCTTTCAGCTGTCAGAACAAGTTACAGTTTTCTCCTACAAACTGAAAAATGTTGACAATATAAATGGATGGATCAGATTTACTTTTCTTGCAAGTGGGTACAATTCCATTGAAATTAATAGAGTGCCATCCAATTTGCCTGAAAGTATCATTACACTCCTAAGGTTTCATTATGCAGTTCAGAAATATGATATTACCATTGGGGTCATGCGCATGATCACTTTTATTTGCATCTCTTCCACCTCTTTGCCTCCTCATTCCTGTAACTGCAACTGAATCTGTCTATGAAAATATTTGTATGGTTAAGATGGTAATTTACCAGCTTAAGGAAAGCTTATTGTAGGAAAACTAGTTAAAGTTGGGTGAAGTTTTTATTTTTTTATCCTATGCTAGCCAACACTCAGAGTTTTAATACCTTGAAAATACTGGAAGATTGAGGCAATCATTGATTGATAGTAAAAATATGGTTACAACAGTATCAGTTTCCCACAGAAACAAAGGGAGAGGGGATTTGAAAATATATTCCAGCTTAGCCTTTCAAGTCAGCTTTCCTGTCAACACAGATGACTGTCTGCTTTCTGAGCTAATCCTGACGTTTCTTTCCCTAGTCAACCAAGTAGTAGAGCTACTGAAAGTTCTATTTGGCTCCACACAGATCAAATATGCTCTGTAAGGTTTGACATAATAGAAGTTGAAGAGAGCATTCTCTGACAGTATTATACCAGCCTAGAGGCAAGCACAAAGGATTTGCTAGCCAGGTTGTCAGCAAAGTGAATAAGAATTAAGATACTTTTTGGGAAATATTGAAAACTATCATATTAAATACCAAGAGGCTGATTTGTCAAAATAAATGGGATATATAAATCAAAATTCAAACTTCAGTGATGTGTTGTTTTCACTTCTCCACAAATGACTATTTTACTTTGTTTACCTCTTCAAGTTACGATTTCAGAAAAACTTGAGATAAAGTAACTTGACAAAAAGTTCCCAAAAGCAAATGTTTGCAAAGCAAAAAGAAATCAACAGGTGTTATCTATGTGGCATCTATGTCTTTCAGAGGTAGCTTCCCCTAGCTGCTGTTTCTGCCCTAGCAGTAGAATAAGGACAGTGCCATCGCAGTTAATATTTTGTTTACAGTCTCTTATGCTCGTATGAACTCCAGTTCTTATGTTCACTCCTTTGTTCATATTTACTTCAGTGAAGTAAATCCTTTTGAACATGAAACCTGCAAATAAAGGAAAGGGGAGAATGAAGAATCCAGGAAAAGAGTTATAAAGTAGTAGTAGTAGTAGTAGTAGTAGTACAGAAGTGACTGGAGCCCCAAGCTGCAATTCTCAGAAATCCATTGATGCAAGAGCATAATTGCAACAGAGCAGAGTTTGTGCTTAATTTTCTCAGCAAACTTTTCTTATTGTGGTTGTTGTGTTTGGGGATTTTTTTTTAATCCAATATTGGTAAAATTTGCATGAGTCTGACATTTGCTGCTTATTTTTCTGTATAAAACAGATCAACTACCCATCTGTCTACTTAAGAAAAAATACTGTACAAACTGTGAGCCTGTATCCAGACAGGAAAATAATCACATCCTTTCATCTTCAGTGTATGAAGAGATGTCTGGAGTTGAAACAGACACAGAAGAAAAGAGACAGTGACTAAGTAATTCCTGCCTTTCTATTGTTAGGATTCAGACAGCTTGGTCAGCAGTCACCACAAATAAATTCCAGAAGGGAATTACAATCAAGACACTCATGTTCTCCCATTCAGCTCAAAATAACATGGAACCTTGTTACTTCCAAGATGTAATCCAGAAAAATCATGGGTAATCCAAAACAAGAACCATAGTGAAGAAATCAAGATGAGAATAAGTAGCTATATCAACCTTTATTTTCAAATCTTAGTTTTATTTAAAGACTGTACTGGTTTTGATGTGTTATAATTCAGTTTTCTTTGGAAGAGATTGAGTAGAAATTATTTTTAGTGTTTTCCTTAGGTGATTGCAAAAGTAATTCATGATAGAAAAGGACCTATTTTTTATTAACCTAATCTTCTGAGGCTTTTATGATGTACCTGGCGCTGTGGCTTCTTAAAAGTACCTCAAAAAGTGACTGAGGAAATGTCACACTTGGGTAGAAGTTTCTTATTGGCTCAGAAGCATGCTATGTTGCATACTGAAACACGCTATGTTTTATTTCCTGTAATGTGTTGCTTTACCTGGGAAAAAGATGCCAGTTGTGTGAGAAGTGGCTTGTGGGACAGGATGTGCTGATCCAAGGTAGTACAGAAGTTGCAGTTCCTGATTACTTACTGTTTCATCATGGTTGTTTTTTACAGTTTTGTCAGACTGTGCTTTTGTAATACCTCGTAGCACTAGTTAACATTGTGTGTATATAAATAAAGTAATTAAAATATTGGTAAGCGCACACTACTTGCTTGGATATTGTGCAGCATGCTAATTGGGCCTTTTAAAAAATATTTGATAACTTAATATACTGCCTGTGGTTAAATTGTATCATGGCTTATGGATGTCCAAACCATGGTCATGCCCAAATGTGCCAGATCCTGCAGAACTAGGAGCAATGGAATGCTCTCCCTGTGTTGGCTTTGGTGGGAGGGTTGAACATCTCTGGCCTAAAGTACCACTGGCGTCATGTTAGTGCCCCTGGGTTCATAACTTTCGATTGTATTGGGGTTTTGGGGGATGAAATTCTACACCTGCGTGTAATATTGACAGTGAGAATATGCCAGTGATTTTGATATTAACATTGTATCTTTAATTCTGTATTTCCTTCTTAATGCAACCTAATGTGTTAGTATGATTTTTAGGTACTGGCTGAATACTGAATAAATTTTTATTTAGTTAGTTTTTTATTTAGTCTTTATTCAGTTCTCCTTGATGACTCCTTTTTTTTTTCACAAGGATCTTATAATTAATTCAGAAGTTATCAGTGCATATGAGTAGTTTAAATTGCTCTTTCCAAGGTGCACTGTCTTGCACTTTTCTACCTTCAGTTTAATATGATCATCATAACATCCAATTGCTTTGTTATAATAGGTCCTGGTGGAGCTCTTCAGAATCTCTTGCTCAAAGGTTCCTGAGCATTTTATCCTGCTGCCTTGTCTGTCAGTAGGGTAACGTGCAGCACTTTAGCAGGAGTTAGGAGATCAATATGATACCCCAACGGGACAGTCTCGTGCGAGCTAATAGAAATAAAACCAGTAGGTCTCCACATACATTATTATTAAAACCATGTTTCTCTTATTAAAAAATGACCTTTTTTTCCTATGGGCTTTTAAATTATGCCTAATGTAACCCTTTATTTTTAGATGAACTTTAGTTGGCAATTCAAAAGGATAAGACACTGTGGAAAATGGATGTTTTTCTAAATGGCATTGTAAAAATCCCTTCCATAAGGGGAAGCACTAAAATATAATGATGTATTTGAATAACAAAATGTACTTTCAAGGCAAAAATAAATGAGAAAGTGTTAATAACTTTTAGAAAACTCCTTTAATAGACTCTATAAATAGAGAGAAACAGATACAAAACATTTCTAAAATATGATAGTATTGCATGATTTCTGGCTTAGGGGATACCATTTCAATCTTGAGTCATTTGCAGTATATATGTGCCCCTGCATTTGAAATATCTTTAGTACTGTATCAAATCCTTTATTGCTCTTGGAATTTGATGGTTTTCTAACTAAAGTTGGAAAACTAAAATTAGAAAACCTGTTCTTTTAAAATTCTACTTATTTGCACTTGACAAAGCTTTTGCTCTCACTAAGCTTTTAATTAATGGTACAAAAATATTCTATTGTGAAGTTTTGAATTAAACAGTTTTCCAAGGTGTTGGGTTTTTTCCCCCAGGCAAGTGTTTGGTTTCCATTGTAAATTGAGTCTGCTCTCCTTTTTTTTTTTTTTCATGATTATCCCATGTTTCAATCTGTTTGTTGATTGATTCAGGAGGATCTTGAAAACTTTTTAAACAATTCCTCAAAATAAAATATGTTACTATACTCAGGGTAAATTATTCTGACATGAAAAATAAAATTCACCCAAATTAAAGGTTATATTGAATACTGGTTTTAAGTTAAGAGTCCGGTAAATTTACTTCTTCCCATGCAAGTCCATCTATAGTTTAATAAAATTATCATCTAGTAAACTGATTGGTATTAATGAACTTTTCTGGGATTTTGTGGTCACAAGGACCTACATATATCATTATTGTTACTCTTTCCTTTCTTGTGCATCTAACATTAGATTAGTAATGAAATTTTATGCTTGATTTTAGTAATATTTTCATTACTTCATTATACATAAAATCAAATCTCAGAGGATTTTTGTCTATGGAGTCATGAACCTCCCATCACATCCATATTTATCACTCACACGAGAAGATTAAGTTCAAATGCTTCTGTGGTACATGTTGCATATGTAAGAAGGAATAGAAAAAGCTAGAAATTAAATCAAAATGGTGTTAATTGCTAATAAATGCAGGATGCACAGCTGGAATGAAATTTTGTTGTTGTAGGTAGAGTCAAGATTCATGTTATTTAGATGTTTAGCAGTATCTGCAAACTTGGTCTCCTTTATATATTCTTTCTATTTGCAGTGTTTCAAAATGTGGACTTGGAAAATGAGAAATCCACACTCGTGCCCAATCCTCCCTATCCTCACTACAGAGAAAGCAATAACATAAAGCTATGGGAGAATACTGCATTTGACAGAATATTGCTGTTTACATAAGCTATTAATTTGCTTCCAATATATGTGAGGAATATTATATGAAAAGGTTCTTTCTTACTCTGAATACTGGATATTCCCTTACAAATAATATCAAGATATGGACTCAGAACAATATCCTTTTTCAGATTGTCAGAAATATGAGGTTTTCACAGGGCACAAATACACTCTCTCTCAGAAAAACATGCAGGATGCCAGTCAATTATTTCAATAAAATAAACATCTGCTTGCCTGTTGTAAACAAAGCACCAAGCCATATTTCATGATTGCACAAATGATGGAAATATTTTTCTTTAGTATTTTAAATAACAGCCCCACGAGAACTCCACTCTGTCTTTCATGATTAAAACATTTCTACAGAGGGAGTTAGAGATTAAAATCTATTCATTATGGAAACTATTTTCATGTTGTTGGAGCTTTTATGAAAGATTCCAAATTTCCACACCATTTATTAGGCAATAACCTCACAAGAAAGAACCCCCAGGAATATTTTAGATTGGAGGAAATCTAATAAGGACTTTCAGAACTGGGGGGAACATGATTTGAAAATATTTCAAAAAATCTCTTATTATTGCTTTAGAAATAGGGAATAATCTCCCTGCCCCACCCTCACATACTATCCATTTGGACCAAAGTCAGATCTTTGCAATTAAATCCAAGTTATTATGAGTCATATGGTGACTTTCTATTTGGTAATGGCAAACAAGGATGTTGGAGCAATAGTCATCAAAAGGATTCACTGAACTGGAAAATGCAGTTTTGACTATAAACTCCAAATAATTTAAAACCTATGGAGATGTGATGATGGGTTTAGCTGGCTTTTTATGGAAAGACATTTAAAAATGTCATCTGTTTAACAGTAATTTTGCTGGAAGATACAGCAACTGAACAATGTAAAAATATCCAAGGGGAAAAGGACATAAAAGTGTGGTTTATTTTGTATTTGATTGCCCTGTCAAAAGGTCAAACATAGACCTGTGACCCACTGGGTGAGAAGCCCACCTCTTTTTCCAGTGGAAAGTGATGGATTTTTCTTTCTTTTGCTAACATACCAAAATCCAGAAAGATAGCTGTGCTTTTCTTTTTCATTTCATTTAGAAGTTTCTCAGGTTTTTTGTGTATTTTTTTTTCCTATATTGTAACCTTAGAGCTTAGAGAAGAAAATAACTGAAAATCTTTTGTGCCCAGAACCAATGCAGGGTAGGATTGCTGTTTTGACCATTATAAGGCACTTTAGTTCAAGTCTTGGTATGCTTGTGAAATATAAGGGATTTTCTGATGGTAGAGAGCTGTCTTTGCAGAGCTAGTGAAAACAACAAATTCCCTGAAATTGCTCAATGTACTAAAGAGGTACTAATGTACCCTTAATACATGGTAAATACATCATGCTTAATTGTGTTACTATAGCTGCCTTGTCCAAGCAGGCACTGCATTTCTTTATTGATTTTATTTGTTCTATTTTAGTCTATTTCTTTAAAATATCATCCAACTCTGGCCCTGTGCAGGACATTCCAAGAGTCACACCATGTGCCCTAGGGCAGTGTCCAAATGCTCCTTGAACTCTGTCAGGCTCAGTGCTGTGACCACTTCCCTGGGGAGCCTGTTCTGGTGCCCGACCACCTTCTTGGTGAAGAACCTTTTTCTAATATCCAACCTAAACCTCTCCTGACAGAACTTCAGGCCATTCCCTCGGGTCCTGTCACTGGTCACCACAGAGAAGAGATCAGTGCCTGCTCCTCCTTCTTCCCTCATGAGGAAGTTGTAGACAGCTGTGAGTTCTCAACTCGGTGTCCTCTTCACTGGACTGAACAAACCAAGTGAACTCAGCCACTACTCATAGAACTTCCCCTCAAGGCCCTTCACCATCTTTGTAGCCTTCCTCTGGACATTTTTTAAAAAAAATTATTTCACTTTATTTTAATGGTATTTTTAAACAGTTACTGTTTAAAGGCTTCAGATTTTCAAGGACTCAGTAAGTGTGAGCCAGCGCTTCTTTAATCTATTGCCTTTGGCTTTACCTCCTGGAGCTGCTAATCTATATTTACTTATTTTTAGCATGTGGTCAGAAAGATCCCCACAAAATTATTTTGAAAAGCTTTGCATGTGTGTGTATATGTGTTTTCTGTCTGTGTTTATATGGGGAATATATGATGGATCATTATTAATCCATACATTACAATTTCATTTCTCTTCTGTGGTATTTTTTAAAGCCTTTACAGGCAGGATCTTCTTTCCTTTTAGTATCCACCTGTTCTGGATGCTTTTATCCTTATTACAATCTCCCATAAGTAATAAATTTTAGAGTCATCTGAAAACTGTAGTCTGTGATAAAAAGATTCAGCATTTGTCCAGGCCAGAAGGCTGCAGCTATCCAGCACAAAGCAACAGTGTGCAGGGATATCTGCAGTAGGATACTAGAATTTATATAGTTGTGGTCACCTAAAAGAAGAGCTGTGCTAATTGCCATTGCTGAGAACACATCTCTAGCATGAGACCAATAAAAATGTCAATAGAAACTGCTGCAAAATTAATCCAGTCAGGAACCTGCCATTAGCAGCCAGAGTCCCCCTTCTATGGTAACTGGTAAGTTCCTGGAATTGATCAGTAATTACACAAATTGGCAATCTGTTTCTTCATAAGGCATAACAGTGCAAGACAGTCTGAAAGATAATAAAGAGGTCTGTTCTGTCACTGTGCATGATTTTGTGCTGCAGAAATCATACTTCTTACTTCAGTATTTCCTGGCACTATATTTTATACCATTGTTTATTTGCATTTCACCATTCTTTTTTATTCTTTCTCAAATAATATAAATTGTACTTCAGAAAAGGAGAACAATTTACTTGGAGGATTTTGTGACATTAGTCAGGGGTGGAAATACCTTATTGGATCATTCAGGTTGCCCCTTTCCAGACACAACAATTGCTTATGGTGTATATAATGGCTGCAACTGGTGTTTGAATTTGAATTATTTATTAATTTTATCTTTTTGCTGGATAAACTATTCCATGGTCTTGGAGAACCCATGAACTAAAAGTATGTTCATTGCAGGGCAGACAAAGCTGGACACACAGCAGGACAGTCATTAATTTATAGGTGTATGAAGGTAAGATTTGTGAGAGTATGATTTTGATTTGGATGTAGAAAAATTTAAGTTCACTGAAGTGAATAGAGTTACAAGGTATCCATGACAATGAAGAAGAGGAAAAAACCCAGGAAAATAATGGGAAATAGAGGATCAAAAGATAACTAAGAAACAAAAAAGAGTAAGGAAAGAGGATTTCAAAACAGATTTTGAAATTTTTAATATCCGTGCCCAGGTAGAGGTCATATATAGACAAATTATAAAGAGGAGGTCATTAAACCCAGTAAACTTCTAGGAGTTTGTAGATGCAGAAATAAAAACCAAGGTGAATTGCAAAATGTGTAACGAGGTTCACAGTGCTCCTTACTATCATGGCTTTTGAGCATAGGACAGAGTCCAGCTGCTCAGAGCATGATAGTTCAGAATATTCTTCAAGACTTGGTAATAAAACTGCAAAGAACGTGGTCATAAATACATGGAAATAAAAGCCAGAGCATAAAAAGAACATTTTCTTGCAAAACCCCTTAATTTCAAAAGCTGTCAGAGGCTGAGATGAGCTGGAAACATGACAGAATGCTCAAAACAACATAAATGATGCTCTTCATAATTAAGAATTAAAACTCCGCAGCTCCTACTTCAAGGAAGAGATGAAAAGATTCTAAATAGGTAATTTTATTCCACATTAAGTCGCCAAACACCCTTCTGACTAGTGTTGCCCCCATTGACAACAGTGAGTGTAAAAGCCGGGAGCTCTGAATGCAACTCCTTTGTAGTTCCTTAGCTGCTTCTGTAGTGACTTTCCCTCAGTGTTCTAGGTCGGAGACTGCTTTCATCTTGAACCCCTAATTCTGATGTCTCTTTTCCCAGTGGGTCAGCAAAGAGTTTTGGAAAGTCACTATGAGTCTTCTAACTGGAACGGAATTCATAGCTCAGAGTGCAGTGCTTAGAGGGATGGAATATGTCATTCTTAGAATGGTGTGTTACGGCACAATTGCATTAACTGGGAACACCCATACTGCACTTGTGAAGTCTCTGGCTTCCTATGTCCTTCTGAAATGGGAACAACCTGTTTATGAAATCAGGCTTCATTTAGAGAAATGAGTCTTTGTGAAGTTGTTTCCTAGACATCAGCTGTTTAATTGCAGAATAGCATTCTCTGTGGCAGTTTGATTACAGAATAGCATTTTTAGTTATAACTAATTTCTTATTTAAGAATGAAGTCAGAGAATAAAGTCACAACAAAATAAAGATAAACTGAAGCTGCCTCATTTCATTCTCAAGGGATAAAAATTCACAGTCTAACTAATAAATTTTGTTAGAATTTCCTA
Organism: Orthonyx spaldingii; assembly: GCA_013397795.1. NCBI lineage: Eukaryota > Metazoa > Chordata > Aves > Passeriformes > Orthonychidae > Orthonyx > Orthonyx spaldingii. The sequence continues at coordinate 520,719 of VZTJ01004660.1, read as the reverse complement.
TTTTGTTGCTAAAATGGTGAAACTGCTGCAAACAACTAACTGGAAAGTTGCATGTGTGCTGGTGAGTTGTCTCCATAGCATGTATCACATTTATATACAGTCTTTTAGCAAAGACATACTCCAACAATGAGCTAAATTATAATGTCTTACTGTAGGTGGACAGAAAGACCAGAAATCAAGTTAGGGTTTTCTCATGGAAGAACAGAATTTGCAAATATCCTCAGTGCCCTCATCCCCTAAACTCAAAACAGGTGAACATATTCATGTTTTCCTGGAGATCTAGTCTGCACTCTGAGCTATGAATTTGGTTCAAGTTAGAAAATTCATAGTGACTTTCCAAAATTCTTTGTATGCCCCAGTGGGAAGAGTAAGAAGAGAATAAGGGATTCAAGATGGGAGCAGTCTCAAATCTAGAACATTCATGGAAAGTTACCGTGAAAGAAGAAGCAGAGGATGTACAAAGGAGTTGCATTCAGGGCTTCTGACTTTTAAAATATGTACATCCCATCATTAGTTACTGCTCTTTGGTAGGGTTAATCAGAGTCAGGTGTAATTTTCCATTGTCATCTCTGAGTATTCTCAGACACTTCAATTAATAGGCTTTGTCCTACTGATCATAATTGGCTTAAAGCCAGGTACTTTGTTTTTCTGAATTTATGTTTTCAAGTAGGTGTCAGAGAGGCAGATTGGTCATCACTAATTCACAGAATACAAGAATCTATGAAGCACTTTCTCCTTCCCCTTTGCATACCTTGTAATCATGAGTGATGCAGATCTCAGAACACTGTGATGATAATTGATGCTTTAAGTTTTAGTTGCATAGTAGACACAGAGAACTGACAGCTAAATGAAATTGGACCCAAAATCCCAATAGTAAATATGTGTAGACCAAAGGTTTCAAGTTGATTCTTTGTGATTAGACATGCAGGTTTTCTTCCTTTTAATTGTATCATTCTGAAATCCAAGTATGTCCAAACGAGTTCCAAACATATATTTTCAGTTGCTGAGACTTAGGAATTCTGTATCTGAATTGTGCAGCTGAGCCCATTTCTAGAGTGGACTCTGATCACCTCTCAGGTGCCTTTCTGAGTGCTTAGAAACTTACTGTCCAGGCATTAATTGTTGAAATCCTGGAGGTTTTTTATGTACCACTGTATCTAGTGGTATGCTGTTTTCTGTTGGAACTTGGCTGGCCTTAAAATAGAATCCTAAAATATTTAATGTTAGAAGACTCTGGGAGGGCATCTGGTCCAACACATCCCACCCCAACAGCTTTTTTAAAGCTGGGGGTGACTTGCCAACAGAAAAGACCTTGGGTGGAAAACAGCTTATATAAAATTTTTGGAAAAAACATTTTGGGTATAGCCTTCAAGAAAAAATGGTGCTCAGCATTTTATAACATTAGATCTAGAGCTATTACAGAAAGTGAAATTTATTTCAGGTGAACATGTTCACAGTATCTCAAGAAAAGTGACTTTGCACTCACATTCAAAATTTCATTGTTTTCCATCAATGTATGATGCTGGATTTCAAATAAGTGTTATAAAAATAAACTAGTAAGTGTAGCAGTCAAGCCTATCTTGAGAGTATACATGAAAGAGATCCATGATTTTTTAACCTGTCATAATATATTTGAAAAACGGTGTATCTGCAAGTTTCTGAGCTACAGATTAAGAAAATAAAATATAAATATGAACAAGAACAATTATCCAGCATCAAAAATATTTGCTATTTCATTTTCTCCCTTTGATATGTTTATTAAAATTATCCAAGATGCAGAAATTGCTGCTGTGTAACATTGCAATTCTCAGCAAGATATCTGTATTTTATTATTAATTCATTAAATCTTTATGCTGTTCATTTTTTAAATGTTTTAAAATAGAATACTAATAAACCCTGATTCCGGTTCCCATTTCTAGACTTTCAGAAAACTCGGTAATGGCCCAAAACCAACAAGTTGATAAAAATGGAATGCAAAGACTATTCATGGTATTATCACATGGACAGAATGGGGTTCAGGGTCTTCACATCTTCATTAGAACTGGAAGAGAGTGAATTGTTTAAAAATTACAAACCTGTTTGTAGGAAAAACCTGTACAAGAGTTATTTTCCCCTCAGATTATACCTTAAATTAGGCAGTCAAGCATAAAACTACTTCCCCTCTCTACACCACCATGAATCTTGGGATAGCTTAAATACCTCAGCTGAAGTTAAAATCTTGGTTGCAGAACTAGTTGGTGCCCTAGAAGGGAGTTCTTACTCAGACAAGGATTTTTCTACCAACATAAATCTTTGCTACATGCACATAGAACTCGCAATGTCTATACCATTCTGCTTGCCAGGTCAAGTGGACATTTCTCATGCAGCAGTTGTGTGGTTTTAGTGGCAGCAGTGATGGTCTTGTGAACACAATGAAATTAGTTATAAATTAGCTAGTTTGGCTGTTGCTTCCAGGCTCAACATAGAATGACCTTCTAGGTGTGTATTTTTTGTTTTATTTCCTGGGTGCTTTTTGTGGCACAAACCGAGCTCCATGTCATTACAGCTTTGCATTTTGAAATTTCCTATGTAGCTTATAGTTTACAAACTGATTAAGTTATAATTTAATTACATACCTAATCTGTCATCACTGTCATCTCAGTGCAGACATGTCCTGCTTTGCACAGAGCTTATTATGATAGTTTGATGAGATGGTGCAGAGACCTTGACATAACCTACATTCATGCCATAGGGTTCCCCGGGAGTTATTTGCCCCAACACTTGGCTCAGTCTGTACTGCAGAGATGACTGGCTTTGGAGTAGGCAGAGTTGAACACGTGCCCTTGATTTCGAGGGTACTTACATATTTTGATTAACGATGCTGTGGATGATCTATATCCCTTTCTGGGAGCCGTATCCGGGAACGTTTTCTTCCCTGAATAGATCTTATCCAGCAGAGCATTATTGTGAAATAAGTCTTCTGTAAAGATGCAGGAGTCTCACCTTTCGGCACTGTATTGCAGATCTGAAGATCACCTGGGGATATTACATTTTATTCTACGTGGGTTATGAGGTTTTCACCATTGTGTGCAATCCTGCCTGTCGAAATTACATATTCAGATAAGAAAGAAATGATCCTTCTTTTCTCCTTAGTAAAAACTATCATAAAATGGATTTTGGATGTAGAAAATGTTCTCACATGAATATTTTAGACCTCAGAAATTTACTGCAAAACATTGGTTAAGCAGTAGGGATTCAAAACGTGTTTGACTGCAACTTGAAATGATTGATTCACAGAAAAATTGACAGATGTTTTTGAAAATTCCAGAGTTGCCCTTACATTGATAATCTTTCTGTCTGAATTTGCAAAGTGTAATTTCTTCTAAAGTCTTTACAGGAAGAGTGAAATGTGACTTATGATATAATTTTAAGGGAATGATATCAGAAAGTCATTAACTAGAATTAAAAACCTACAGTTCAGACTACAGCTCTATACATCTCAAAATTTAATATGGTTCTAATTAGGGTTTTCTTTTCAGAATTTACATAATTCCTTCTTGCTAATGAGCCATTATTAGTGAATCATTCTCTACATGGTATGCATTATAAATCCTGTTTTTTGAGAAGGGGTGATCTTGACTTTCTGGCTGCAATCCTTTCACATTCCACCATGTTTGCTTATTCCTGTGGGATGCTGAGAACACTCAGTGCTCTCTCTTTCACACAACCAAGCTCTGAGCCTACTTAGATTATTTGATTAAAAGTTTGTTCCTTCTTTTGCTTTCTGCTCCCAAAGGCTTTTCTTCCAGGCAGCCCATATTCATTAAAGACTCTGTGGAAAACACATGGGACAAACTTGATTGAGCAGTGCCAGTCCAGAATAGCAATGCATGTTCAGTGAGAACAAGGTGCAAGACAGTTGGCATCTTGGGAATTGTAAACCATCACCAAGGTCTTCAGAGGCAGGTGCATTCACTGGAGACAGTGCAGTGTATCAGGGGATATTGCATCTCTCTTCTGTAGAAACAGTGATTTTAAAGGTTATTATATATCTTTACCCATTACAAAATATCACACTACTCTTGAACTATATACATGATACACTGTAGTCTTCATCTCATTGCTTTTTTTCAGATAGTTTGGGATTTTTTTCTATTGTATGTAACAGAAATGGACTTTGGTCCTGCTTCTGCATCTACTGAGATACATGAAGTGTGACCTTCCCTTATGCAAAGGGCAGGTTGAACAGAAAAAAACCCCAACACTGTGCTACTTGGTGTATTGAATAGTATATGTACTACCTAGTGTAATAAATACCTCATTGATAGCTAGCAAGTACTTTTACATGTAAATTAGGAATGAAGTATAATGCAATTATTCATGTCTGATCTAAAATATTTACATTCTTAATTGAAATACAAGTGTGATTTGCAAAGTTATCATAAATACTACTTAATTTTTTAAAAAAATAAATAAGTACCAAGTAGACACGCAGATTTCCCAATAAGGTGATTCAGCAAAGAATATTTGATCATGGTGAAAAAAATTCTGCATCTATTTCCCAAGTGACTTTAAGGAACTACAGAATTAAGATATTTATTTTTAAATGTGAATGTTAATAAAGATCTGGATTAAAGATCCCCTAAGGACAGGAATTTCTTCTCAGTGACAGAAAGTCATAGAATATGACATATTTTATTAAAATGCTGTTCTAAGTAATTACAGTAGAAACTGCAAAGCTATTTTTGGTCAACATACAGATATCTTAAAAGTACACACAATGTACATAAAAAAGGGAAATTAGACATCCATATGCAGATGTACCAATTTTTGATGCAGCTTTTCCGTGTTTCCAGACAGTGATTTTTGCAGCTTGTATAGGAGTCCAGACTCATGAGGCAACAGTCGGCGAAGAGAACCCCAAGTCAAACAAAAGATTGAAGCATCCTGAAAGCAAAATAACCCACCTGATAACCACCAGTGTTTCTGGGGATGCAATCAGGTCACTGTTTTTGTTTCCTAGATGTTTTTTTACCTGTTTTCTGAAGAAAGGTAAATTGAGAGTCTGCTTTTCCTTTTTCCCACAGAAAGGAGAGGTGATGGAAAAGGTTGTTTGAAGCTGTTTTTGAAAGAGAAGGAACTAAAGTTTGATGTGTTTTAGAATCAGAATGGATGAAGTATGACGCTAAGACCCTTATGGAGTCAAAAATATCTTGTAATTTTTCATTTTATGATATGCGTCTAACATTAAAAAAAAAATCTATTAGGTAGCATTGTCCCGACTACATAAGTTCAACTCTGGAATTTCCAGCATCTACACAAAAATGAAAATTTGCAATTAAAAGCATAATTATCATATTTCTACTTCGTAAAGTGTTTCAATATCTATAGGAGCCATTTCTCCTCCTGGCATTTTTGAACTAGCCACTGACGTTTGGTGGGTTAGGCATATGCTGATGCTTCTTCCTGCTGTTTAACTTGTAAAACTAGGACTTGTTCATAAGTCTATTTCATTTTTTAACTGGATTTCAGAGTCATTAAAGCAATTTTGTTGTTTTTAATTGGAAGTTGTATCACCATTCTGGTGATTTTAAGAACAGAAATAGCAAAAGTTTAGTTGGGTGGCTGTGCTTGAGAAGGATCCAAACCCAATCTGTTGTGAAGGCAGTGCTGGGTGAGCTTGATTACAGGTAAAGGATGAATATGCCATTGAGGATTTCACTTTTAATGCCTTATTTTACTACCATGAGCCCAAACCCTCAGAAATAGGTCACAGAAACTCTTTATATGTTGCCAGTTAAAGTGAGACAGTACTGCCTTGCTGGAATGATTGATATGGCCAGTTAAATCATAGCATGTTATACGCAGCTGATATTTTTGAAATATTTCTCTGCAGTCCCACATTTGTCCTGTTCTCAAGAACAAACTTATAACTCCCATGCTCTTGGACAGTATTTAATTGTTTCATTCATTTATGAGTGGCAAATGACAGCCTTTGACTAAATGACCAGCAGACCCTTTTCTTGGATGCAAAGCAAGAATGTGATTTTTCACTTGGGAGGCATCAGAACCTTCAGAATTTACAGTTTCTTTGATCAACACGTGTGCAATTTAAGAATATATTTTCCTCAAAAGTACTCTTAGTGGCAAGGCAGAATAAGATTTATGTACCATACAGCTCAATCATTTAATCACCTTCTCAGAGCTATTATTTAATATTGGAGAGAGTATGTCAGGAGCCCTAAAAGCCTGCTTTTAACAATTCATTGTGTTCTACAGTTTATTTCATTTCTTTCAGAAATTACACATGATTTTGCCATTCAATTGTGTTTGATGATGAGAACTTACTTTCTTCTATGGGCATAATTTGCCTAAGAGAAAAGTCCTGCTTCCATGCCAATAAACTGTTTTTTAATCATAGAATCACAGAATGGTTTGGATTGGAAGAGACCTTTGAGATCATGTCTGGTTTTGCTGAGTCCCAATGTTGTGATATATTAGAGGTCAGTAGTCCAATGGAAATGTCCTGATGCAGAGTAAAGCTTATAAAAGCAATACTCAGAAATGTTTCTGCAGCACAAGTATGTTGGATACTTCAGTGACCATGCCAAAGATTCACTCTGTTGAAAGTTTCCAAAGGCAGTTGGGTTGTAATTGCCATCTGCATTTGTTATTTTCTCGTCTTTCAACATCTTACTCTGCTAGAAAAGCACTGTCTTCTCCGAAAGCATTGACTTCAGTGCCCCATGGCTGGTCATTTGATGAAACAAATTTATTATGTGGGCTTCTGAGTGAGAAAACAAAAACAGCAATAAAAAGAAAGCAGATTGGCAGTTGCTATGGCAATTCCATCCTTTGCTAGGGTTTGATATGTCTTAGGAGTTAGGGGAAATGCTCGGAAATGGTAATTATTCCTTTTTCAAGGCAATGTAATTTTCCATTGTGAGCTGAGATTATAAAGTCAACAATTTAACTGGTGCAACTGGAATCTAAATTTGATGTTATCCATTTCTTAAGGAGGGACGAGGGACATTTTCTGTAAAACAGTTGTATTGTTACCTGCATTTCCAATTATGTACTGTCAAATTCTATTTCAGATTATTGGCTTTTTTTACAAGTGTATATTGGTGACAATGGTTAACAATATCTGAGCAAGCACAAACCCAGTAAAGTGTGTTATTTGTTGCAAAGAGGTTCATTAATTTCTACATAAAACATGGTGCTAAAATAACTTAGTTTTTTTCCCAGAACCTGAGAGGAAATCATTAAGTGAGTTTTGGGACACAACTTTGAGGGATGATCTCTGGGGATGTTCCTGAAAATATATAAAGTTGCAATTATGTATTATTTATCCCTATTGTATATTCAGTAGATAACAAAGGACTTCCAAATTAGAAGTTTGATACCAAGTCATTTTTTTGGAGAAGAAAATTCTAGTGACAACGTACATACTACTGCTGCTAAATTTATGAAATAACTGGAGTTTGGGTAGACCAATGGAATATGCAATAGTACTCTTTCCCTTTTACTCTTCCAATTCCAGATATCTAAAGGCTTTTATTTATGTATTGCTTTCTTACTCTGAGACTCTTCTTATATTAGTACTTATTAGGCATTTTGCAGTGATGCATTTTTTATATTTCTAAAGATGGATATTGAATAGATTTAGTGTTTATTTTGGAAGTGTAATACTGAAAATTCTCTGTAGAAACTGCAGCAAAACCACAGGACATTGGTTGTGTATCGCTTGATATTTGTTTCCAGTAGAGTTGAATTTGTAGACGATAATGCTTGTTGCCACGAAGAACAATTGATTTCTACCCTCTCTTAAAATCAGTACACTTATCAGAAAATTTAAACTTTTACCGTTTGGGAATAGTTGCACCCTGTATTTTCTAACACAGATATAGTGTTGGGGAACATACAATGTAATGGACTCACTGCTGTGTCTGGAAAGACAAAGGAGACATTCTAGGAAAATGAGCTAAGAGTGGAGAAGAAGCCATTCAAAAATACCAACAGATGAAAATATGGAGTCTAGCTAACAGCTGAGTTACTGGATAGACTTAAATAAACCTGCAAATTCAACCAAATAATTGTTTGGCTTTCCTTTTTTTCTTCAGGTTTTCTGCAAGAAGATTTTTCCTCAAAGTACATTGATGAGGCAAGATAATAGTAATTTTTAGAGCCCTATTTTAATTAAAATATCATCGCACTTTAAAAAATTTTTTTAAAGTATATGGGAGCAAAACTCATTGACATTTTGAATTATGCATTTGTTTCCCACCAGAGTTGTATTCTAAAAAGAACTTCAAAGGAGAGGGATATTGTAAGTCACTATTTTCCTATTTTGATCCAAGAGATTATGATTTACAAAACAAAACAAAACCAACAATCAAAACACAACACAAAAGGGAAAAAGTTAATTAATTGCAAGGAAGAACACTTCAAAGGCTGAACATGATGTCTTTCTCTCTGGTTAGTACTAGTTGCTTCTGATTCACACAAATGAAAGAAAAAGCAACAATCTTGTGTGCTTCAGCTCTGAGGTACACAGGAGTATTGGACACCTGTGTGGAGAGAAGACTCTTTATGCACGCAGATGCATTCTGCCTGTGAGGAAGTCTGCTCCTCCTTGTCACCAAATATATAAGGACCCTCAACCCTTTAAAAAAAATGATTTAAAAAACCAGGGTAAATAACCTCTGGGTACTTCAGAAAGACATATTTCAGAAATGAAGGTATATAATCCTAAAATCCTTGTATACTTGCAGTATCCTGTGAGGCTTTCAGGGCTGACTAAATAACATTCTTGAAACAACTAGTACTCACTTTTTATTTGTTATGGGATATTAATTAGCCTTGGAGATGACACACAGTTCTGCATAACCTACCTGCACAAATTTTCATACCCTGGTGTGCTCTATAGGGAATGCCCAGGCATGACTGAGGGCTGCGCTTGCCCAGTAAGTGACCCCAAATGTAAAAGATCAGATGAGTCCTCTCCTAGGGACTGTGGGCTGGCAGCCACAAAGGTATTACATAGCACTTTGCAGCTCTGAGAATCCATTAGGAAATCTCACAAAGAATATTTCTCCAAGAGATATCATCTGAGCAGAAGCCTGCAGCACAGCCCTTAGAGCTTCCAGGGAATTACTTTGCATGCTGACATCTCGGCTTCTTGAATAATTTGTGTTGTAGAGTGATGCTCCAAAAAGAGTATAGAAAAGTATTTTCTCAGGACTCTAAGGAGGGGACTATCTATTAAATGGTGCTGATTAGCATGTTATAACATTTTCTTTGTATTACCATCCAGGCAGTAATTTCCTATGGGTAATATGCAGTAATTCACTGAAATAGTTTAATACAGTGGAGCACAAAAGTGCCAGTGTTGGTGAGAGCACTTTGTCCTCTGACTGTCTGCATTACAGGTTCCTCACCAATGGAAATATATACACAAGAATGCAGATTTTTTACTTTCCCTGTAATGGTCACAGACTTGAATGTGCTGAACAGACAAGTTGGAAAGGGTCTGCATTATTCAAGACAGACACAGAAGGGCATCTCTATGTCTATACAGTTGTTGCAGTATTCTTCACCATCTGTCTCACCTGGAGGTGCAGAGGTGAAGGAGGCCAGATTGATCTAACAAGATTATGCAAGTAACTGTAATGTTGGAGAGGGAGATTTCATCTCTGCAGTCTCTGGCTCTACACAGAGATGAACCTGAGCCCTGATCCGGGGTGGGACCTGGCACTGGAGACTAGCCTAAACCTAGTGCTCTGCAGAGGTACTCAAGTTAGGGTCTTAAGAAAGTGTTGAGCCTTCTCAGTCAAATGCAATCGGTTGCAGAGGGGTGGAACAATTATTCCAGTCAGAAACACAACACACACATTGTCTTCTTCCCTAGCATCCTAAAATCTGGCAAAGCAAGGCTCGCATTCATCGAGCTTAACCCTGTGTGCTGTAGCTAGGAATGGAAACATTTTGAGCTATAGCCTGCATAAGCAAAGAAGCTCAAATCCTTCGGCATCCTCTGTAATGGAAAAGGAGAAGTAACAGTGGGGGAAGTGAAAAAGCCAATGAGTGGAAGAAAACAAAGCAGTGGGAGGTGTTCTGGAGCATCTAAATGTCTTGGTGCAAGAGCACCAGCTCAATGACATTATCTTTCCTGCCTTGGGTAATGGAAGTTGCCAAAGTGAGACATGGATTCTAGCAGCTTTGGGAGAAACAAAGCAGGAATAGGCAGGATTTCCACGCAGGCAGATACTTTCTGAGCAATTAAACCTTTTTAGTTCTGCAGGTTTCTCTGTGGTAATGTAATTCTGATACAGTTTTACAATGTGATAAGCTTGGAGAGAACAGGGATTTCACAGTAAATGGAGGTGCAGTGAAAATGTCTTGTAAGGTTCACACCCCATACATCAATGTATTAAAAAACCCAAGTAATTTTGGATGATATCTTACATTTTAATATATTAGTTAAAATATGGTTCATGGTCTAAAATTAAACAGCCGAGGGTGATCATATGGTAGAGGATAAAATATTCATCTCATTATAATTACAGAACTTAAATATAAAAGATTTAAACCTAGTAATGTTGCATTTTGAAAAAATATTGTATTGTAATTCTGAGGGGCTGTGTGAGCAACACCCACTCTAGGATTTTAAAATACTACTTCTTAGTCTTAATAAATGCATTTTCTGTTGGATTCAACTTCTTCTTTCCTCTGTAAAACAAGCAAACTAACAGTGTCCTTTTCACTGAGTGGCAAAGAGAATCATGATACAGAGAATTTCCCTATTAAAATGTGCATTTGCAATAATACCACAAGAGTAATGGATGAAACTGCTTCCCTCCCTGCCAAAACTATACACACAGCGGAAAAATCCCCTTGTAGTCTACACAAGGAGGATTTGAAAAATAGCCTAGAGAAGAGTAATCAGAGGCAAGGTAATACCAGTTTTCAAATGGGCAAAAGGTTGCTTAGAAGAGATATTCTGGGTCCATCCACTCTGTTATTCTAAATGTAGCACCCTCAGAGGACATAAAAAAGCCAGTAATTTGTACCAAGAAATAGCAATTCACCTTCATTATGTACTCTCTCCCCTCTTTATTGGACATCTTAGATACAGCAGTTATGGCGAGACTACATGGCTGGGAGCTATCATGGAAAAAACATTGTTATGAGAGAACTAGAGAACCTGCTTAACTTGAAATGAGGACAGCTCCCATTCCAGCTGTGATTTACTATTAACTGCAATGACACCAAGGTTTCATGACTCAATAGCTTTTGAAGCACAAGTTTTGGGCCTCTCTATGGCCATAAATAGCCATAATAGCATTATAATAGGATTTTAGATTGGAGAAAGGAATATAGGATGCAAATTCAAATACCACTGGGCAGGTTTTTCATGAGAATGTTGGGCTATAGACAAAATATCAACATATTAAAATATATGTAGATATAAACTTAAACTCAGACTTCAAAAAATGCTTATAAAGGACAGGGTGCAGTCAGATACATGAAAACAGTTATTGCCAAACACCTCAGCCTTTTCCTACCTCTTCAAAGTCCACAAGGAATGGTTTAAGCAACAGCTCTGGTAAATAAATGAAAATCATAAGGGTATTAGATGTAGATCCTTTCCCACATTTTATCTTTTGATTATTGCAGACAGATGCTATTCACCTGGAGCATGCTTGTTTAATTCTGTTGCATGTATAATGCTTCCTTTGAAATTTTTTTTGTCATGTGAGCAACTTCTTCAGTATTGCTATTTCATGGTTGTAACACCCAGCAGTGCTGAAGAGCAGCCAAGCACTAGGCCCTGTCAGGGAGAGGTCTTGTTTTTTAAAAGAGAGAGGGGAAAGGGTACACCTTTGTTGAGTTTTTTGACTATTTGATATTGGCAGTCAATCAAGTTGTCATCAAATATAGTCAAACATGATGATCTTTCCTTCAGTCTTGTCAACAAAGCACATGCCATTCTACTCTTCATTGTTTCTCTAGTTTTCTGTTCAAAATGTTTTCTCTTCAAAATGTTTTCTGTTCAACATTTCATGAAATTGAACATATTCTTTGTATCAAGATTGATTTTTTTTTTTTTTTGTAATTAGACACTTGATAAGCCTCCAGCCTTTGATTCTATTCTCCTTTTCCTCCTTGTATAAATCAGCAAAATTAAATGGAAACCTACACTTGTGTCACAGGTTGCTATTGAAGTTCCTAAGCTGTGCTCTTCTGGTGTCATGAAGAACAGGAAGGCTTAGGCAACTCTTTCCTTCCTCCAGGAAATAATAATTCCCCTGGCAATAGATTGCTTGCTAGGTGAGGTTAAGTGAACATGCTCTGACATGACTGCCAGTTCATTTTGTGCAAACTATTTGAGTTATTTGCATTTTTTGGAATCAGAAAAAGTATTAGTTGCACAGAGCAACTTGTGTGCAATGGATTTCTGGAGCAGAGGTGCAGATGTGTCAATATTCCTACTTCACTGCCTCCTTCACAACAGTTGAGGTAAAACTTGATCTTTTGTCCAATTAAAGACATTTTGACTAAAACTTGGCAGTTCTCAGGGCTGCATCCAAAGCTGTAGCAGCAGCAACAATAACAGGAGGGGAAAGACTGCACAATCTCTATTTAGAAACAGTCCTTTGCTTTTCCTATCTGCATGCCAAAGCAAGTAAACTCCTGTTAATCTTAACATCAGCAATCTGAACCGGAAATTAGACCATGGCCATTATTTATGAGGACGGGTGGAAAGTAAGTAATCTTTTTTAGCATTAAATTGCAAATTTGGAGAGAGATATTCTGGTTTTGGTGATATGACACAGAAAAATACATCTTACTGCTCTCCCAATTTAACACATCAAATTCTAAAGACATAAAAGTGGTTTTATTTGCTTCACCCCATTTGATTACTTTCCTCTTTTGGTTTTACATCTTAATATATTTACTTGCTGTTGTTTTGCAAGAGGCCAAAGTAAAGCTTGGGTATACTATCAAGATGGAATAAGGAAAGTATGGGCCCTAAGCCTGCTTTCAATTACACCAATGTAAAAGAAAAATTTAATTGAAATTACATTTCCTTGGTGCAAGACCTGCTGACATCAATGTTCCCTCTACTATGAATCTGGTAAAGGAAAATACAGTCGATGGATTTGTTGTTCACTGTGGGCAATGGCAGCACCTGCTTTTCCGTTGTCCACACCTGAGCATTAGGTTACAATAAAATTTGCTGCTTGTTAGTCTGTCATGGCAAATCTGGCACTTTGATATAAAGGAGACAACAAAATAGGACAATAAAGTTGTTGTTTGCCACTGGCAAGTTTTAAGGAGTTCTTTTTTAACAGGAAGAGATATTCTTTACCCATTCCTGCATGATGGGGTTTTTTTTCCCCACCTTCATCCAGTGTCACTTTCAAAGTCTTGTTTCTTGAGTGATTGTGGAAAAATAAATCCTTGTGTAAAGAAATAAGGACAACTTCTTTTAACTGTGCTCCAGGCTGCTTTCTTTGTTGCTGTCACTCTGCAGCCACTTGTTATCAAACAGTCCATATTTACAATCCAGAAAGACAACTTCTAGAATGTGTTGGAGGCTATTGACCCTAGAAAAATAAGCTAATGTTTCCATTTAACTTCTCCCCTGAAGGCTTCTCACTTGCATGTTAGGATTCATTGTCTACACAGAAAATCAAGTATTAAAAAAAAAAAAAAAACAGGCAAAAGGGCTGGATATACAAGCGTAGAGCAAAAGAGTTTCTTGCATATCACAGCATATAAAGTGCTTTCTGGGGATGCTAATGTAAATTCAAATAGAAAGTGCAGTTTTCCTAATGTCAGTGATATAGCACACTCCCAACTATGCCTTCAATTTTTGTAATGCTGTTTTTCTTCTCCCTCCATCACCCCCTTCCTACTGCCATCCCTCTCATCCCCCCTGCCCTTTTCCACCCTGCCGTATTTACTTTTGATTTGTTAGTTTTCTAACTCAGTGTTTTGCCTTTTTACTTTCATCAAGGAAGCTACACTCAAGAGCGTAGCCTGGAGTCATTTAGTTGTTCTTTGCAAGATGTTGCCTGTAAGAGTATATTACTATCAGGCAGATATTTTCCTACTCCATTGAGTGCTTTTCCCTATGCACTACTTGTATTATGGAAGAATTCATTAGCTGATTGACTCCTATCTCTTTCCCCACAGTGACTGGTAATGTTATCTATGAGCATTCAATTTAAATCCCAGTCCAACTCGATGTTGTATGGTCATGAAAGAGCAGGCTAAGGCTGTGTCTGTACTGAAGGATAGTGAGATCAAGCAGGAGAAAATTGGATCTTTGTTCAGGAACTACAAATTCCTTATGTGCAGCACTATGTCCTTTTGAGAAAAGAAGTTTATATATTCCTCTCACACACAGTAGGGTTTATCTTCTGGTAATGGAAATGGACATTGATCCACTGACATTAGTGAAGCTATTTGGATCAAAAACAATTAAGGACTTGGCCCCCTAATCCTGCTTTTCCATGCTTTTCTCAAGGAGAGGCTTCCAGTCAGAAACACCAGAGATGTACAGAAAAAACCAGCAGAGATGGTTTCTCACCCCTGTTCAAAACAGAGACATCTCTGTAAGGGGCACTAAAGAGAACAGGACACACCTGAGTCTCAAAGACCATTGATATGGGCTTGAGCAGCCTCGCTGCACATGTGCATCAGCTTAAACATAGCACAGTGCCACTTTATGCTGCAGAAGTCAGTTGCTATCTCCACATGAGACTGGAGCATATGGAACTGTCATCCCAGGTGGAGCTGTTGTGGGATGCAGTGAAAATAGAGTTTACATGGCTGAGATCTACTCTGCTGCTATCTAGCACTTAAATGTGGTGGAGGATTGCGTATCAAGGAGGGAGTTGTCTTTGCTGGTGTTGTCTGACTGCTGCTCTGAAGCAGCAATGAAAAAATAACTGCTAAGAGGATTTTTTTACTCAAACTGCATATAAATTTCCCCTAAAATATAAAAAAATGGTGATTTCATTAATCCTTCTAAGAGGTGAGAGTAAAAAAAAAATTAATGCAGATTTCTTAGGACTAAGCTTTTTCTGCACCCTTTGCAGTGTTCTGGTCTCTAAAGACAACTAGGATTGCCATACAGGAGGGAAGGTGAGGTTCAGTTGATTGTTCAGCAGGAAGATTTGTCTGACTCCAATGTAGTGGGGTTTCTTGCCCCATGACTCTTCACCAATAAAATCACTGAAATTCCAGAAATATAATTGCCACATTTATATTCTATCCGGTCTTTCAGGATCATTAAACTTTTGCATTTGAAATGTTAGTAAATTCATAGTCCATTTGCATAATTTTAGATTGGCTGCAAGGTTACCAGTAGCAACCTTTGGTATGCACTGGGGCTTCAGACCTATGTTGTCAGTGTCATTCCTTCTTCAGAGGCATGCAAGTCACTTTACTTAACTAGTTCCACCAATTTAATAACAAAAACCAGGTGACTGTCATAGATTTGTAGATGATGACAGATGATATTAGCTGAACTCTTGCTTATATTTACTGCTTAGCGGATATATTTGCTGTAAATTAGAAATGTCCTTCTCCTTTTAGTGCAACCAGAACAGATGTAGGCTGGTAAACATAAAAGGCAGGATGTTAAAAGGTCTTGAAATAAATTTGGACACGTAGAATTATGTTACAACTATCACAAAAAAGGTGCCATATATCCATTTTTCACACAACTACCTTATGTTTCATGCTTATAAAGTTGTTTAGATGAAAGTTTTGAAAGCAAAAGCCTAAAATCTGACACGTACAGCTGTATTCAGACACATAAATAGAAGTGCATGACTAAATTGATAATAAAGGTACCTGGCTTGCTATTTCTTTTAGACTCACAGCTTATGTGATGACTGGTGATTTTGTAAATAACACTTCTCACACAGAACAGCTACAGCAGGTCAGACAAGAAGGTGACCTTCCCTGGCATCTTCGACAATGTCTAACAGTGGATGCTTTACAGGGAATATTAAAAAATGACAAGCATACAGTGACACTACTATCAGTATATCCTCCCAACTTCTGTCCGTTTAAAACATTAGAGGCGTCTCTTAGACTGGAGTTTGAATCCATAATTGCAATCTATAATATTATTTGATTCCCATTTAAGGATTTTTCTTGCATGAATTTATCTAATAATCTATTGAATCTCTTCATACATTTGTTCTCCCATGGCCATCAGTTCCGCTGCTACATTATTTTATTGTGTTAAATTGTTCTTCTCTTTTGTTTCTTATTTATGTCCCTGCCTTTAAAAATAGTGCGGCAAGCTCAATCTCTCCTAGTCTCTAATTATTGCTTCAGTATTTTAAGAATTATTTAAGAGTGCAATTTTCACTTGGGAAGAAATACGGTTCTCTTGTTTCTAGTGTTCTTTGGTGCTAACTAGGCTAAACTTCCCTCTCATGTAGATAGTCTCTGCTACCTTCCAGGAGGCAGATAATGCCGGTGCCATATGTCAGTTTGTGATGTTCCCAGGTGGTGGGGAAATGATTTCCAAACACAGGAACACATTGGTGATGTTTCAGACTCCTCACTCTCTGAGGAAAAACACTCCAATATATCTCACTGTTGTAAAAGCAAATCCCTTTTTTCAAATATTCTTAAAAAAATGGTTCTGAAAATGCTAAAATTAGCACACACATGAGCATTTCAGATAAATTAGAATACAGAAATAAATCCCCAGTAGGAGAATGTGTTGTGGAACATCATAGATCTCTTCCCTTTCTAACTTCTGTTATACTGTCATTCGTGGTTTTTAAAATTTATGTTTCTGACAAACAGGAACCCTCTGGAACCTATTAGAGAGATGTAAGCAGCCTCTTAAAATGAGGGTGGTGTTCACTAATGGTACACCAGTACCTCTGAAAGTTTGCCAGGATCACCTGTCCAATCTGTGCAGCAAATCTGAGGACTAGGTGAGAAATACATTTGCTGCTGGCCTTAGGGTGCCAAACCTACTATTTATTCCTCCCTAATGCATTTCCTTCACATTTCTGCTGCTATTTCAAACTGTTTGTTAAGGAAAAGATGGCACAAGTATGTCCTCAAATTCTGACTTTTTGAGAAAGAAACAATAAAATAGAAATGTACCCATTTTGATGGAAAAATATTAGAAGCTTTTTAGATTTAGGATACAAACTTCTGCAAAGGGGCCATATGAGGAAAAGAAAGATCCCCAGAGCAGCTAATAGCCACCAACCAAGACATTCATTTGGGTTAAAAACAGACCTGGCTAAATCAGTATGTTGAATATGGAGCAAAGGCTCAAGTAAGTGCCATCGTATCTGATGAATGCCTTACACTGAAATGATTGGCTTTTCCAGTGGAAGATGGAAGTCTCTCAGACACTCTGGATTCAGTTCCTGTGCTTTGTGTAAGAGTTCCACCTCTCTTGGCAGCAGAGAAATTAACCCTTGTGATGGATGGTTAGAACTCTCTTCTGTCTGGAATATGGGAGATTCAAGAAAGGCAGGACAGTGGACCTGTGCCTCTCATGTGTAAGAAGTTGGTTGCCTTGATTTAAATAATCTGTGTTCAGCATGTCTCTAATTATTCCTGAGAAAATACTGGCAATTCATTATAAAAGGAGCAGCCAATGACTGAAATCTCAGAATTTTTCATCCATTCTGGTTTTCTGATCAGTTGTACAAAAGCTTTCATCAAAGGGTCTAAATTGTGTCTTCCTCTATAGGGGCAGTAGGTTTCAATTATACAGTACTTTTAAGAATGTGAAAAACACTGCAATTTTGTTGGAGAACAAAATCTGAGCATTGTCCTTATAGTTACTGCTCCATCTAGACAGAAATGCTTTACTTGCAAAAAAGGTTTCTAAACAATGCAGTGAGCATATAGAAATATTTGCTGTAAATTATCTTGCATATGCAATATGCAGCATGGCATAGATGTTCAAGTGGTTCAACATGGGATGATACTTCTGAGTTCAGCACCCCAGAGTAACTAATCCTTCCACTGTTCCTTCTGCTTCTTGTCTCATTGCCAAACACATGTTCTTTCTTCTGTGAGTGCAATACACTAAGACTTTTTTATCTTTTTCTATCATACTCCTTTAAACAGAATATAAACTCAAGACAGTTTGTCACGTTTTCAATCCATTTTTTTATTGGGTTACAATTCAGCCCAGACTCTGCTCCATTCTCCATGACTGAAACTAATCCTTAAGGGAGATCCAGAATAAACTTCTGTCTTCTGTAGAATGCCAGTCATGTCTACACAATGATACAACAAGGAATTTTAAAAATTATACATAATCATTTCCTAAAAATAGCACTTGGCATTGCTCAGAATTAACTGCTGACTGTTCCAATCTTATAACTTTTAGTGAGTACAGTATTGGAGGTCATTGCATTTTTCACTAGTGTCTGCATGACCATGAGATGATAGATGCGTAATTTGGCATCATTTCATCAGAAGGATGTCTCTCCTGGTTTACAGCTATTATTTCTGTTCTGTGATATATTTTAGAGCTTTAAGGTAATCAGATTTTACTCACCATGTAGACTAAAGGAAAACTGGCAACCTACAGGCAGTACATAAAACACTTGCCATGTATTGAGAGAGAAGTAAAAATCAATTTATTTCTTTCACTGCTAGTCTGCCGATGGAACATTTATTTTTCAAAGTATTTCTGTGTAATAAAATTGTGAGATTCTCTTTGATTGTTTATCTTTCTTTAAGTACTTAAAATACATGTGGGACTTAGTCTGTATAGATGGTTAAAATAGACAGGTAAATTGAATGAAGTTTTTACCAGCCATGCACTGTGGTTTGGGCAGAGTTGAAAAATCTGAATCTGGTTTCACATTCAACTCTCCTTATGAGTCAAAGACATATGACAGCACTGGAATCATGAGTTCTGGAACAGCAAACTCTGTAAATAAAAGACAAGTATGGATATGGAGAAAAAATGTCAAATTTAGACTCAGAGTTTGGATCTGCTATTTTGATTTAAGTTAAACTCCCTTTATCTCTTTCAGCCTTCAATTCAAAAAGGTAGGCATTGTGTACGCTGTTGTTAGGTTCCCAGAAACTAGGCAGTTCCTGCCAGCTGCGTTCCATTTTTTCATGCTGTACTTCTCATCATCGTTTTCAATAAATCTGCTATGCAAACTGACCTTGATATTTAATGTAGGGATAAACTTGTCTATTGCTACTGAGATATTGAATTTAAAGCACGGGAAATTGCGTAGTCTCACTTCAGTGCATTTTGCTGTTGATGGTATCTCTCAGTTTACTCCTTAAACTCTGGTGGTTGCTAAAAGCTGGATCAGAACCTGAAGTCACTTCTCATTTTTCACCCTTACCTAGGCAACTTTCTCTGGTAATCAATTTGATTAAAACAAACAGGAATTTAAGCAATACTTCATATCTAGGTCTGTTGAAAAAAGAGCCATGTGTAGTACCAAAAGGCAGTGCTGGGTTTCTCTTAGCTGGTCCTGGCAAAGCTATTCCAAAGGATGACACATCTCTGTTAGTCTCACTCTCATGCAAAGCCAGTGGAAATGCTGTATGTTGGATAAAGCAGTGAAGATAGAGATGATAATTGAACTGTGAAATAAAGCAGTAGGCCAGGTGTTGAGAAAACAGTCTGGTTTTGCTCTTTTTGTAGACAAAGTTGTAGACAAAGGCTTTAATAATTTCACTTGTACTAGGAATTAATTAGGACATTAAGGCTTGACCAATACTGAAGAATCACTCTAATAATCTACAATGTGCAACCTATTTATATCATGGAAAGGGCAGGAATAATTACAGGTTATAAATAACGTGGTAGACAAAACATGAAGACAGAGACCTCTCGTATTTTTATATGAAATCAGTACCTTTTGATCCTTTTTCCCTTTGATTTCTTATTGAAGAAAAGATAGTAATCTCACATTAATATGCTGCTTTTCACCTCAAAGCACATCAAAAAGGTATATACACATAGTAGCATGTGTGTGTAATGTCTTACATAAATATGAGGCCTTCTATTTAACACGAAATAGCAAGGAGATAGAGTCTTAGAAGATGAAGTGGGAAAATGCCCCAAATAACCATTTAAAATTTGTTGGACATTTAAATCTCCAGAATAGAATTATCCAGGTAGGTCTGGTTCTGGGAAAGGGATTCTTGAACCTTTTAGGCCATGTAGCATCCAGCATTTCATGTTACCAATGCATTACCAATGCACAAAGCCACCATCTTCATGACACTGTGACTGCACAAATTTGGCACAGCCAAATCACTGTGACCTCCATGACACTGAAAGTAATTTCATCAAAGACTGGGAATTGCAGTGATTTGCAAAGGCCAAAAGGACCAGTTTTGTTTCATCATCTGGATAATTGCCATGGTGGTGAGGAACTGTGTAGGTGCTGATTTGGTGCAGTAACTGTTGTCAGTCCTGTGGCTTTGGGCTGGTGCTTCCACTGTCAAGCACAGTGCTGGCCTGATTGTCCTGAACTTGTGGAAACAAAAGCCATAGCCTCAAGTTTTCCGTAGGAGCGTGAGCTAGAGAATGAAGGAGCAGTAGTCCCTCTCTAGAGCTGGTTGCTGTGTGGCAAAGAACACAGCATTTAGGAACAATTTAGTTGTTCCTTGTCTGAAATACACACTACATGGTCCAACCAAAGTAAAGGAGGATCAGACAGCTCAGAATGAGTGGTCTGAGAAGCACAGGCTAATGGACAGAAAAAAACAGCAGTTGTGTTCTTCATAGTCAGAATAGAAGCAAGTGTATGATCACTCCAGCAGACACATCAATATAGAAACTTTGTGTCATATATATAAAGTTTCATTCTTAATTTTCTCTGTCTATTAGAAATACACAGAAAGAAGGTAGCTGTGTGGGAATGATATATGGAGAACTTTGCAAATGTTGCCAATGCATAGAGTTAGCCAATAAATTCAGTAGTGGAAAATCATAGAATCATAAATTGGGTTGGGATGCAGGGTTGGGTTGGGAAGGGACCTTAAAGATCATCTAGTTCCAACTCCCCACCCCACCCCATGGACTGGGACATTCACTAGACCAGGTTGCTGAGTGCCCCATTCAGCCTGGCCTTGAATACTTCCAGGGATGGGACATTCACATCTTCTCTGGGCAACCTGTGCCAGTGTCTCACCACCATGACAGCAAAGAATTTCTTCTTATTATCTAATCTAAACCTGCCCCTTTTCAGTTTAAAGCCATCACCCTTTGTTTTATCACTACATGCCTGTGTAAAAAGTCTCTCTCCAGCTCTCTTGTAAACTCCTTCAGGTAACAAATAATGCAATAGGTCACCCTGAAGCCTTCTCTTTTCCAGGCTGATCAATCCCAACCCCCAGCTCTCTCATCCCTTCCTCATAGGGCCCTAATGATGTAACAGAACCTTAGGCAAAAGGAGGAAGGCAGAGTCTGAGTACACTTAGGAAAGAAGGGAAGAAACACCTTCCTTGTGTTCTCAGAGCCTTGCAGGAGTGATCTGAAAGCAGCACTGGCATGCATAGAAACATAGGCAGGAAGTTTACATTTTGATGAAATCTCTCCAAGTCTTTCTTCCCCTCAGTACTTCAAACAAACCACCATGTGTTACTCTAATGAATAATGGGGCCAGAAAGGTAAGCAGTAAATAGCATTTTCTGTTGTCTCATCAAGTAAATGATGCTTTACATATCCTTTTAATCTTGGCTCTGTCCACTGCATTATTGTGGTACGGTATAAGCCCAGCTAATGTTAACCTTGGTTACAAAAAGCATTGAGTTTCTTTGATGTGCCATTTCCTTTTGGAATAGCAGCAGTTGAGACAGACTGGTTTCCCCAGGGCCCATAATAACTGTTTTCTTTGAAATACTTTTTCCAGTTGATAATTTGGCCTGATCCTATGATCATAATAGCCAAGTTGTTTGGTGGATTTTCATTGTTGTTTTGTTTTGGTTTTTTTCCCATTAGCAGCACGAGTACCTCCCTCTGTCCTATAATACCATCAGCCTGAGACCTACTTTGGAATCACCAGCTCAGTGATGCAGCAACTTAATGGTCAATCATAGTCTGTTGTATACCAAGCATTTACTTCTTCTTTTGGTAGAACCTCTGCTTTAATCTGTGTGGTAAACATAATATTGATATAGGACACACTCTGCCTCAGACTGACACATAAAAAAACCCACTTCACTGTCTTGTCACGTACCTGGACAAGAGTTTCTTGATTTCACCAAGAAAAATCATTATCAAAAGCAATGGGTCTTTAGTGGTGACAACTTCTGTGATGACTGTCAGGGTAAGGACATAATAGACAAATTTATTGAATTTTTTCTAGTTAGATTCAGATATAGGGTGTATTTTTAATTAAAAGTTAGTAAAAATGTTTTAAATCTTACCCCTTGATGATAAAATGGCAGATGAGTGACAGCCTAGGAACACTGGTACACATGGGGATTAAGATCCTAGTCAGGGGCAAAAAACTGTGGGGAAATGTCTACAGAGGACATATCTAGCACTTATTTTTATTATGTGTTCCTAAATACTTGTGTGATTTCATTCAGATGTGTTAAGCTGCATTGAATTTGCCTTTGCATGATTATATATTGTTTCTTGGCTTGGTTTCTCCAATGTAACACTTTTCTTTGTCAGAAAGAACCTTGGATTTTGTCCTCTCCTCACAGGTGTTTCCTTTTCCCAGACTAGTTTCTTAACATTTCCAACACTTCCCATTTATTTCTCCCCAGCTGTCACACCATACCAATAAATTCATGCAGTAAACATCTCAACAACAGAATAACCTAAGAGAATGTAAATCAGCACAGAGCAGCTCAAAATCTGTCATGATCCAAATTTATGAAGCCCTGAGGTCTATAGACTTGAACCTCAATCACAGTCATCTCACAAAGAAATTTGCAGCCTGTTATGTGCACCAATACCTACTCTATAATAATCTTCATAAGCAAAAAAATCTATTGCTCAGTTTCAGGGAAATTCAGTCTTCCCTCTTAACTGTTTTTCTTACCTATTCTCCTCCCCTCCTTTTCCTTGACAAAACCTGGAAATCAGGCCTTAACAATAAACCCTCATTTGAAATTAATGTGCAAGGCACAAATAAGTAGTCTGTGTGTGTCATGTTTGCGTGTGTGTGCATGACAGAGAGACAAAATCTTATGAAGAATGGCATTGAACCAGTTAATACAGTTGGGACAAACAATTAGGCTCCAGATGCTTGTGCCTGGAAATGTCCATTTTTCCTGACTGAATCATTTGAACTAGTAAGAGGGATGTGCCCATCCTACAGACCTTGCTGTATCAGAACTATAACAATAGTTTTTTATGCATTGTAGTTTCCTCCACTCATGACTTGCTGGCAAAGCAAAGTCATATACAGTAATTAATCTGGCAATGCAGTCCTGTCAGCACAGGGTAAATTTGAGTGACATGAAGGAATGGGTGTGAGGGATCAAACACTGAAACATCCAAATGATTCACTGAAAACTACATGAAGATTTAAGAATGCACCTGTTCATCAGCCCTGAGATAGCAGTGAATAAATGTGTTTCAGTAATGAGCCAAAGAAACAACAAAGCATAGCCCTCTATTACTAGGACTGACAGGAATAAGAGCACGGCAAAAAAATTAATTGCTTGCTGCCTGTATTGGATTAAGAAGTGAGTTATCCAAACAAAGAAGAAGAACATAAAGTGAACTGATACTTCTTTTTATGCCTGGTGGGGCAAAATCTGCATGCTTGACTTATGTTGAGCACAACCTATTTATAACCATGCTCCTGCAGACTTAGTGGAATTTTTCCTGTAATCAGATGTTCATTGCAGCATCAATGAACCGTCAGTCAGGACTATGCCTTTCTATTCTTCGGTAGAGCAGCACCTGCAGATGGGTACTTGCAATGTGAATAAATGTGTCAGAATCGTCATCTTTTATTTTTAGCAAAGTGGATAAAAATTAGGAATTTGACCTGTAGCAACCTCTTTCCATCTGAAATATTTTGTGCAGTTGGAGGTCATTATAGTTGATCTCTGATTTTATGAATGCTTATGTAAATTAAAATTAGGATTATGTAATTCTATGCATTGAAATCCGCTACTATTGTTTTCATGCCGGATATCTAAAAAATTGATAATAGCACTGTGTATGCAGTAATTCAGAATTACTGTCACAAGCAAGGACTGATATAACTATCTTCCTTCTTAACACAAATTTCTGAAAATTATTTCCCTGTAAAAAAAATCCACTGTTTTTAGTGAAAAAAATTTCACTTTTTGTGAAATAACTATTTCCCATTCCTCTATATTATTACTAATATTTTCCTCCAGACCTTTTAAAGATAAGACAAATAGGCAAGTATTCTCAGAAGCATGCTAATCATAGAAACATTTAAATCCTGACAAATGATTTCTGAGGAACAGTTTTTAAAACAATGTAAACAAAGCAGATTGGAAGGGCAGAATTGTGTTTTAACAACCAAGATACAGAGGATGACAAAGTTAAAATGAGAGAGATGGAATTGAACTGCTTCTGGCTAGAAAAGTGAATGGTAACTTACCTGTGATTTTATGTTAAAGAAATGCATAAAGAATGCCTCACCTTATCAGCATGTTGCTGCTATTTCCAGTGGCATTTGCAGTTAATTCAATTACGCAGAACGTCACAAAGAAACTCTGAGCTTCTATACTTCTCAGTGTTGTCTTGCTATATCACACAAAACCTTCAACATTAACCCTAATTCACACCAAATTTGTAAATTAGTCTCCACGTTTTGAACAAACTTAGGTTTGTTTTTCAATTTACATGTTCCCTCACATTTTCCATTCAAACAAGAGTAGTGTATGGAAAATTACAAGTGTACTCATTTATATTTTAGTGAACTTGGGCAGCTCTTTAAGTATGAAGAAGCAGAATCTTTCTTCTAGCAAAAACTGTAGCTTGTTGAACAGGAAATCCCTCCCAGGTCATTCCCTTGAATCACCCCAATTGCTAAAAAGAGTGGTGGTAAGACCAGGAAACTTAGTATGACTTGTGCCTTATCTATTTTCTTTTGTAATCAAGAGTGTCTGATCAAAATGAGTAAGCATTGCTAGACCATACTCTAGGTATGTTTTCTTAAGCAACTTCTTTTTCATTAAAATTGCCTATACACAAAGATTCATGTATTTACTATTTCAAAATCATTTGCTGCTTTAGAAAACACTCTTGAAAGTAAAACTTCGTTTTAAGCAAAATGCAAGGAAAATTCTGCAAGAGGAAGCTGTCTTCTTCAAAGCCAGTACCAAACACACAAGGGTGTTTTGCAAGGGCATAATGTCCTTCCAGACAAAAAAAAAATGTCTGATACCTTACAAACATTTGGGAATTTGCATCTTCTAAAGGAATTATTTCTTACTCTTTCTGTACAACACTCAGCACTGTTGTTGGTCCCATGACTGACTGGCGCAGTTTCATTCCATTTTTGGTATTTCCTTAGACCTTCATTGCTCAGTTCTCTTTAATTTTTTCACATTATGGACAAAAATATCCCCTGACTATTTGTGTGTCTGCTATAAAGTCATTAACCAAGACTTTTTGTGTCAGGCAAACAGATTTCATTTCAAAGTGAGATGTAGGTTGTTTTCCTTCCTTTTAATTCTTATGTCTTTCCTACCCTTCAGTCACAAAGTTGACCAATTACAATTACACTTCAGAGGAGATTATCCTGACCAGGTTTTTTAATGCAAAAGATGTCTCCGTTTTCTTTTCATTTCCCCTTGTATTCAGGGGCATCAATTATTTATAACCTGGTAATTATTTTTAGTCATTCAACTGAACAAGATAGGAAGAAAGCAACAGGTAAGGAGAAGGTAATACCACTTTGGAAGCCAACAAAAAATACATTGTTTCAAAAGCAAAATCCTCACTTGCATCTAAAATATAGTTCTTGATCCTTGGAGTCAGCAGCAGGGTTTGCATTGACGTCAGCTGGACAGTACCACTGCCAGAGGTCTTGTGATGCCACTGCAAATGTGCAAAGGGATGAGAGAGCCAGTAGCAACAATTGAAGTACAAAAATACTGCTAGGTCAGCATTATGTAAACCGTGACCATGTATTTAATTTTTAATTTGTCTTTCTATAATTTCTGGTGTTGTTCAGGCAGACTTTTGACCAAGTTTGTCTCTTTAGACTATATTTTCTTTTGCCTGGGTATATTGTGTACCCCATATGATCTTTCTTGCCATGGTTAGGACAGAAAGGAAATAAAAAACAGGAGGAAAGAGAAGAACCACTTCTAGTTTGCTTTAATATTGATGGAGTCAAAGCTGATATTAATATAGATAATGTGAGAACACAAACTGTTTCTGACAGTCAGACAGAGAAACTTTTGTGGTTGGAAAAACCTATGTTTTGATAGCGAGCAATGAAAATATATACGTGCATATAACTGTGTGCATGCAGCTGACAGAGAAAAACAGGTTCCTTCACTGCTTACTTTGAGAAATGGAGACTTGCAACTCTCCATTATGTAAAGCATTTCTTGGAGGATATGAATAAGCCAGAGCCTAGCAAGGCATTGGTGAAGGTTGAATAGGTCTGAGATGAGGCAGGTGCCACACTGAATGGCATTATAAATCAGAAGGCACCAAATAAATAAAAACACTACTTGAAAGAAGTTGATTATGGATTGGCTAAAGTTTGACTTGAGTCTGTGATGAGGCTGGAGGTGTAGAGGAAGAATGAATTCAGAGATTTCTTATTGAAGGAGGATGAACTCTGAAGATTTAGCTGTCTGATACAGGTACTAAGTAATTAAAGCTGTAAATTGTCTAGGATTAAAATGATTACATCAAAGCTGAAATGTGGTCAGTGTCTCACAAAATAAATTGAGAAAGAGAAAGAGAAAGAGAAAGAGAAAGAGAAAGAGAAAGAGAAAGAGAAAATGTTTGAATTCAAATGTGTTGCATGAGTTCTAAAATTCCATGGGCAAATTATATTAGTTTTACAAATGCCCTTTGTTTTCTGTTCATTTCTTCATTCTTTTCTTCCATCATTCCAACAATAACTGTAGTGGGAAAAAACTACTCATGGTCCTCCTCTAAGACAAAAGAAATTGAAAAAAGAACAGCACTAAAACATATTAATTCTTTTTGACTGAATACAGCGTTGCCTTTACATTTTGTCTAATTAATTTTATTTTTGAATGGCAGCTTAGGAAAAATAAATTATACACTGAGGTACTACCCACACAAGTGCAAAATTCAGTAAACGGTTAATATTGTAAATTTGTTACAATTTTCTCTGCTCTATTACATGTACATGACTTAAGTTGAAGCTCAGCATATTTGAAAACTCGGACGTAATTTTTGAGTCCTGAGAGAGCAAGGCTTAATAAGTACTCATACTTCTTCCCACTTCATTATTACTAGATTATTGCTTTCTTATTCCACTATCTTAACTTGTATGACTTGACTGTTCAAATAGAAACTCATTGACTTGAAAATGAGCCCTGTTCAGCTGGCTCTACACCTTCTGACTTAGAGGAGAATTTTTAATGATGTAAACCTTGTGAAACTACAGATACTTGCATAGGAAGAGAAATGAATGAGGCAAATATTTCCACTTTGTCTTCAAGAGAAAAAAGGGTATGCAGGGAACGTCGTATTTGTTGTTCCTGTGTCTGCAGTTCTTAACCAAAAGCTTTAACATTTCTGAACTCCTTATTCAAGCAAAATTATTAACTTCAAAGTCTCAGAATATGGCCAGGGGCCTGTAAAACCATTAGGATCATCTTGGTTGATGTGTGTTGGACTGTGAATTGCTAGAGGGTTAATAACAAGGTTGAATTAAGCAAACAGAACCAGACACAGAGATTGGAAACCTGCATTTTCCATGTACAGTGAGGAAGTTACAGGACAGATAGAAGAAATGTAAACTCTTCAATGGCCTAAGAAAACTACTTTGCTTTTGAGCTGAAAAGCTTGATGTTAATGCTGAAAAAATAGTTTACTTGGGTACACTAGTGAAAGAGGACACAGATACTGTGATGTAATTGAGCTGCAAATCACAACATTTATTTACTACTGCATGCGTGCACAGTCACACTCAGACATAGTTTGATGCCTATTCTGTGAATTCAAGGCATAGCATGACATCCCTAATGAGGGATTCCCAAGTCCCACTCAGATTGGTGGTTTCAAGTGAAAGAAACCCTGCTACTATCAGTCCAGGCTCAGCAGCTACCAGCCTGACTCCTTACACTGCTGCCACAGGTCTGGGCGAATTATTGCTACAAATTTCACAGCCTGAGTACACCTATTTTCTTTCCAAGGACTGATCATCTCAACGCATTGGATACTGTTCATTTCAGAGTGTGACCAATGTTCAGCCAAACACCTTGAAGCGTGACACACTATGAACCAATTCACTCACATTTGGGACCCCCTTTTTACTAGACATGACTAAGAAGCCAAAACATTGCTGATCCATCCTTTCCAGGAAAATCCCTACTTGATTCATGCAAATATCTGTAATTGTTTTACCTGCACTGAGTAACTTGCAATTTCTTTAAAATCTAGACAAAGTGGAGGGTGTGCTTGCTTTATTCAATATTCAGAGGTGATTGAGACTAAAGACCTGCTTACAGGCATCTGCAGACCTGTCAGTCTGTAGCTGCATCTGGTTGACAGTGGGAGGGTTATTATGAGTCCCTGAGGAGTGTCCTGACAGTGCATCACCTGAGCCCAGCACTCTCCCCAACAGGAAACCAGGGAATGGCACTCTTTAAGACTCATCTCTCTGATCATAATGCTGTGTCTGACAATTAATGTCAAAGTTAATTACTATAGCTAATTCATACACATTATGAGATAAATATCCAAAGAATATCATCAGAACTTATGTGGCAAATGTAGAATTTAGAGATTTGTATTGCAAAGCTACGGACTGGTCTTTTCAGAATTTTGGAAGAGTCAACATCTGAACCCACAGGTTGGGGCAGGGATTGTTTTGAAAGTAGGCCCTGTGAAAATGGCTGAGAACCTTTTGCAAGCAGGGATGAAAGCAACAAATTATAGAAATGGTGGGCAAAAGGAGAATGGCAAAGTGGATGGAAAACAAAGAGGTTTTTTTCCCCTGGAAGATACTAAAAGAAAGGAAAGCACTCTCTGAAAATGATTTTATTTTTCCTACCTGTGGAGTAAACAAAAATGTCACGCTCTGTGAATAAAAACAATCAAAAGAAATCAATATACTAGAACAGAATTCACCTGCCAGGTTTCTGTGTAGTATGTATTTTTACTCTTCTTTTGTTCACAGAAAACAGAAATTTTATTTCGTCAATGCTCCACATTTATTTTAATAACAAACAAAAGGCAGATACCTTGTTCATACCTTCTATTTGGCTGAAATACTTCCATACTTTAACTGGAAGTCATATTTAGACAAAATATCTTCTTTCTATTTTTCGTGACAATGTGATAAAAAATACCATTGTCAGAACATGGAAGCTTTTGTGGAACCCTTCTGGAAAGCTGCTCTGACTGGGGCATTTGCAGGAGTCACACCATCAGACAAGTAATACACTAGTGAATCAAAATCCAGCAGTATGTTTTGTGACCAAATGCACTTAAAAATCTCTACAAAATGCTAATTTTTACATGGTTGAATTAACAGTCCCTGAAAAAGACTTATAAAATTGTTTTGTTAATGCAGTTGTTCAAATACTTTCATCCAACTATGAAGAAAAGATCCAGTAGGCTCTAAATGGTTATATTTTCATAAATCCCAGAAATAACAGTGCCATGATGGCAGAGGGATAGTTTTCTAACTGGATCAGGGACAGTGCAAACAATTTTAATCAAACATCTGTTTCTGAAGTCCTACTTCCTAGAGTTGTAAGTTATGTGACAATTAATTTTCAGTACAAAGCTTTCCAGCCTCAAAGGTTGGAAACATGAATTTTCTATTCCTTATCTATTCCTTCTCTCCCTGAAATGCACAGAAGAATGTCAGAAGAAGACAAATAGCACATCTTATTTTAGGCTTCTTAATTTGGAGAACTATAATAATGAATTAGTCCAACACCTTGCTAATTGGAACATGATTGTAGTTTTAGAGATTTTTACATTTAGGAATAAGAACTGCACTATCTTTTCAGGGGAACTTTTAGCTTAATATAACCCTTTGCAACTTATTGATAGTCCCTCTTCACTGTATATATAATTTCTGCTTCTGAAAAGTTATTTTAGAAATAAATGCATCCAACCAAAATCTGCTGGCGATACTATAAATCTGGACAGAACAACTTCAAAGGAAATGAGATGGAATTTAGGAAGAAAAAGCAAGAAAATTTTTACTTTACCTGTATTTACATGACAGATGGTGAGCAGAATCTTGGGTAATCTGTTAGTCCTTGTGAGGGAAATCAATTAAGTTTAGAAAATCTATTTATTGCCAGGGAGATTAAAAAGTAATTAGCAATTATAAAGAAATCTGCAAAGGTCCTAATTATAATGAAGCAATGAATTAAGTTTCTGAACAGGAGGGAGGTTCTAAATACACGGGAAGTTTGTATCTTATCTGTTATTTATTAAGAAAATAGCAATCCCTATCTTTTTGGTGTTTTGGTGATGATGGCTAGCAAGGCTACCTGGATTTTTTTATCACATTGCTGACACAATAGCAACGTCCCTAATACCAGTTTATTAAAACCCAACTGCAGGATTAAGTACTTAGTTAAGAGCATTTAGCAACAGATAGGAAAATAATCTTAGGGGTTTTTTTTTAATTTTCATAATCTTTCATCTTGTCCTGCACTTGCTTTTGGTTTTATTTAGCCATTTATTTGTACTATTAAAATAATATTTTTTTTTCTTTTTCTAAGAGCTGGGAATAAGGAGAATAATTTAATTTACACATTAAGTTTCCATGAGATGTACATTGCCTGGTGTCTTTGACTACTGGAAAACACATATTAAACCCCAGCCTAAAGTTGTTTGTGGAACATTTCTGTCAAGCATACAGACATAAACGAGGGAAACACCTAAAATGAAGGAAAAATCAGCAACAACAAATCCCTGGAGTTTATGGGACGTGTGAAGATATGTGGCTTGTTGAAGAGCCTTAGGTATGCTATGGGGGCAGGACTTATCAGTCACTTGCTGTCCAGATTGCCTGAGTTTCTTCCCTGCCGTGCCACTGTTGTTATTCCTGACTCTGACAGACACATGGTAAAATGGAACTTAAGCCTCCCCTGTTTTGGATGTGGGGACCTTTCAGGAAGCTATTTCCCACCAGCAGTGATTGCTCAAGCACTACTAGGAATGCTTTATGAGTGAGGGCTATTTTAACTGGTTTTCTTTGTTGATGTTTTTAAAATTGTTTTTCTCTTTGTAAACTATTCTTTTTGTGCTGAACCAAAAAAACCAAATAAAACTGAGTTTACTTTCAGCTACCAGTGAGCTTCCCCATAAATGTGTTTCATTAAGATATGAGTGAGGTATACACACATCCTCAACATGTCTGGTTTTGAGCAGCCTCTTCAGCATGTTCATAAGAGAAGCATCCACATTGAAAAGCCTGATATGTTATATTTATATACAGAACTAAAATAATTGTGGCAACCATTGAAAATGTTATATTTTAGTTTACTCTTTTCAGTGGTATACTCCATGCTCTTCTGCAGAATCCCTAAACAGCTGCAATCTTACCCAATGAAAAGTACTCCCAAAGACTTTTGAATTCTCCTATAAACCCTAAGGTTTTTCCTTCCCTCTATAAGAACTTTTAAAGCATTAGTAGTTTTTGTTGTTGTTGTTTTGTTGAAGATTTTGTATTTTTAATATATTGCTCCTTTTCCATGTCTAAGATATTTTTTGCTTAATTAACTGCTTGGAGACTTCTGTTATGTTCATGCAACCAGCACAATAACAACTTTCCCCTACTAACAGCTTACTTTTTGAGAGCACATCTTAATCAATATGCATCAAAACAAAATCTGTGAACATTTTTCTCAAACCATCCAATATACAAGCATGTCTTATGTGTAAATAAATGACTTTGGCAGTCACAGCTGATGATCTTTTCCTTCTTCCTTTTCTCTCTACAAATTCTGGGGAGCTATAAGATGTTTCTGAGAGACAAAAAAGGATAGAAAACCCCAGATACAAAATTTAAGGTTTTTGAAGTCTGTAGGCTTAACACTGGATTTCCAGGACCATGTATAAACATTTAATTAAACAGTGCTCAGTCCTAGAGCTGCTAGGTATTTACAGCTTCTATAGGCAGGTAAGTGTTTAAGATGCCTGAAAATCAGACTATTAATTAAATATTTTAACCATGGATTCAGGCACCCAGTGTTAAGTGTAAGCATAAATATGAAATTACAGTAGTAAAATACAAAATTGCAGTAGTAAAAGAACACTTCACTGCCTGCTGTTATCTGAATTCACAATCAAAATTAATCCAGTGGATGCAAAATTAGAAACATTATTTTTAGAACTTTCTAAAATGGCTCAGGACAATGTTGTGGTCCTGAATGAATGAAACTCCAATAGTTTCCCTATTCTTCACAGTATTTTTATTATTACTTTAATCGAATTTTGGTGAGGTCCTCCCTTCTTTCATACTAACTCATCCTCCTTAGCACATGCATAATTTCATGACTTTGTAAAGACCTAGAGATGAATTAAATTTGAGATGAAAGGAAAAGAGATTAATAGTGAAAAGGAAAAAGCTTTCTCCTTTAAAAAAGTGACTCAAATACTACAGATTTGCTGCCAGTGCTTTTCTGAGAAGTATTTATGATCACAGATGTTTATAAGCCAAGACATCTTTGTAAAAAACCCTGCATGTTTCAGGGATAGTTTTATGGATCTAAGGAACATATTCTTAACAACTCATCGCCAGGTTTTATTTTTAGAGCAGTGCCACAATATTTTAGGATAATTTATTAAAAATTTAATATGCTGTTAGCTCTCAAGTTGTAAATGAAGCATGTAGGAGGAGAGGGATTACTACTGTACAACTTCTGCAACAGGGAATAATTATAGTCTAGAATAAGAAGGGGTGGAAAAATACGGTGTAATAAGTTGTATATAGTTTTTCCTTTCAGTGATAGACTGATTCAGTTATATGAAGTGCAAATCTCTGAGCTCCTGCTGGGTGTTGGTTACCCACCATGTGAGTGGTCTACAGAGGGAAGAAATGGATACAGTCAGAGCACTCATCTGTAGTTCCTCGTGGCTGTAGCTCTGAAAGTTGACAATTCGGTGTTGCTTGTGCACCTCATCCTGATCTTTTGAAGCTGATGGGGATCTGTCAGGCATCAGTTCTCTTGAGTGCTAAGGAGTTCTTCAAGGACAAAGAAATCTTGTATATACCCTTGTTCATCCCATTTTACAACTTCCATTCATTTTGCAAAGATACATTTTACTTTATCTCTAAACCAGTTCAATTTCGATTCTCTTTGCACTAAAATTTGCATTTATTTTGGTTTGAAAATCCTTTTTTTAAAAAAAAAATTCATTAGGTAGATGATGAATTTCTTGTGTTTTTACAAGTCCCATGAGGATTTTGAAAATTTTTTGTAACTATAGTTATAATATCAAAAATAATTTTGATCCAGTGAGAAAGAAATTCTAATCTGCTTCATTTGTCCTTTATAATTACTTATGAATTACAGTGCCTCAAAGGAGCCAGGCTTGCTGGCTTTTGGCCAGAGACAAGTCATAACCTCTCTTCAAAGTGTAGACCTCTGAAGTGGCTGAACTTTAGTCTTCTTCAGAAAACATCTTTTAACCTGTAAATATCTATTGCTGGCTAGTTAAACAAACTGCCTTAAAATGGTTAACCTCAGTATATGAAACATAGGCAGACAAGTGATTCTCTGAAACGTGGTTTCCATATGTGGTTTGTGTGAACTCTGGGATAATGTTTTCTTAGCAGCTGAAATTTCCCCCTGAACTGTACTAAGCAACTATGGAAGAAAAAGCTTTTACAGAACAAAATTATTTTTAAAGTTTAGCAGAGCTGATAGATATTCTGCCAAACAAACCCCCTGTGTGTAGAGCAAAGGGGTCTATTTAACTTCAGGCTGTTACTTTATTCCATATAGGTCAGCAGGGAGATTAGGCAGACTGATGCTCCTTTTCTCTTTGACTATGAACCAGAGTATCCACAGACTGGCAGACATAATCGAGGCTGCCAGCCTGGGAAACTCTCCTCATATCTTTTTGCTCATCATATAGGAGGGTGGGAATCTTATACTTCCTACTCAGTAATAGGTTACTCTGTTATTACAGCTTCATTAGCACATTTAGCCTAATTATTTAATATTTGTACTGTGATTGAAAACATAAAGAACTGCAGTTGTCAGCTGTTGGTATATGACATGGACTAAGCCATTCATGCAGCAACTTGAAGGAAATATGGGGCAAAAGAAGAAATGAGAAGGGAAAGCCAGAAAAACACAGCAGTGGTTGGCTTTACACTGACAAAGTAAAATCTCACTGAACAATCCATAGTTTCAGTGTTGGTAATATTTTACCAGCAGCAACTCTTTCTTCCGTTGGAGGGACGACTGCAAAGATCGTAAAGCCTCTTGAATGAAGTGCTGAGCAACCAGGCAGATGGGGAGATCTTGTTTTGTCCTTTCAATGTCTAGAAGGGGCTTATAAGAAAGATAAGAACAAAGTTTTTAGTCAGGGCACTTGTGATAGGACAAGGGGAAGTGGTTTTAATCTAAAAGTGGGTAGGTTCAGAGGGTGGTAAAACACTGGCGCAGGTTGCCCAGGGAGGGGCTGGATGCCCCATTCCAGGTAATATTCAGGTTGGACAGAGTTTGGAAAAACTTGATCTGTTTGAAGTTGTCCCTATTCATTGCAGGGGATTGGACTAGGCA
The DNA here is from genome assembly GCA_013397795.1 of Orthonyx spaldingii. Lineage (NCBI taxonomy): Eukaryota > Metazoa > Chordata > Aves > Passeriformes > Orthonychidae > Orthonyx > Orthonyx spaldingii. The sequence continues at coordinate 485,820 of VZTJ01004660.1, read as the reverse complement.
ACTTTTAAAAGTCCTTTCCAACCCAAACCGTTCTGTGATTGTTCTATACATCAGAAGCTCTGTGTAGCACTTTGCACTCTTAAGTCCTAAATTCCTGACACACTCAACATTTCCACTGAAGTAATAAGAAATAAAAAGTAAGACAGCCTACACTGTCAGACAACAGATGTAGCAGGTTTGTATTGGCTGATAATAATTTACAGCAATAGCAAATCTAAGGCAAAAAGAGGTAACCAAGAAAAGTAGGGTTTTTCCATCTATTGGTTAGTATAGAGAAATACCAACCAATAGTGATTATGGCTAATGAGGGGAAAGAAAGGAAGGCTGAAAATTTTCAGGAAGCAGTAGTGCTTTGGGTAAGGCATTGAACTGGAAGGGACCTGGGTTGGAAGCTGCCACTGTCTCTAGATCTGCACTTCCGAGACTCAGTTTCTCTTGGAGCAGCCACACCAACGTCCCTACAAACGTTCCCTTGCCTACGGGATAAATCCTAACTCAGCAGTAGCAAATTTCTTCTGGAGGTCTCCTCCAGCCAGGCTCAAACCTGTAAGAGTCGCCCCGAGAGGACACGAGCCCCGGCGTAAATAAGTGGTACAACACTGCCAGAATGTCAAACAACGCACTGCTCGCAGCGGAAGGGGCTGGTGGAGCGAACCGCTGTGGCAGCTACCTGTAATTTCACTGTAACGCCGTACTCCTGCCCACAGCTTCTGCCGTGCATTTAACCCTTCCAGCCCGGCCCCCCTAAACCCCGGGCTTCCCAATCCCCCCCTTCGCAGCCCCGGTGAAACCCTGCCCCTCATCCCTGACAGCCGCAGCCGCGGCCCCTCATTTACATTCGCCGCCCGCGCCTNCGCCCCCGCGGCGGGGCCGCCGCCGCCCCCGCCCTGCCGCAGCTGGGGACCCTTCCCGGGGAGGCCGGGCCGGCGGAGCCCCGCCCGCCGCCGGGGCAGCAGCAGCAGCAGCAGCAGCAGCGGTGGGTGCCCGGCAGCAGCAGCAGCAGCAGCAGCGCCGCTCGCTCCGCAGCGCAGGGGAGGTGAGCGGCAGCGGGGAGCGGCCGCCGGCTTCTTCTTGCCGTGGCTTCTTCTGGCCGGGTCTCCGGGGGCTGCGCGGTTCGGTTCGGCGGCACAAGCTCCGGAGTGAGCGCTGGGGCTCCGCTGGTCGGACGCGTTCGCTTATGGGTTTGTCTTCTTGTTCTTGTTTCGTGAGAGATGATGCGGAGTGGCAGCAGCCTGGTGGTTTGCGCCGATAGTTTAAGGAGCACTGCGTTGTGACTCCTTCTGCAGCGTAGTGGGCTCGGTTATATGTGAATAAGCAGTTTCAGGGGTAGGCACGTAGTAAAAATCGCGTGTGGATTATTCCCACTCTTTTCGAACGGGTGGGAGCTGCGAGGGAAGGTGACATTAGTATCTATCATTGCATGAAAAGCATCATATTTCTGGTAGAAAGCAGGATTTTTTAAAATTTTTTTGTTTTTCAAGCAGGAGCTACCAGGTGCTTGTCACGACCAGTTTGCAGAGATGTGTATTGGTAATATACAGCCAAAGGCACGAGACTGCTCCATATCATAATGAACCGGGAGCCTGTGGCTTGCGTGTTGTATTTAAAGTCGAACACTGGATGTAAGACGGCATCCTGTTTTAAAGATGTCTCGAAGTGTAACCACAGAAAAAGCCTGTTGTAGTAGTCATAGGCAGTTTACTAGAGATAGCCTTCATATATTTCTCTCATGTAGTAGGAGGGGCTAGATGACTGTTTCAGCAAAATATTTTAAAGCATAGATAGCATAGATGATTGTAACAGACATAAAATCATGGAGAAGTAATTAAGGATTGAATAGACTTATACAGGAGAAATTGGGAAGGAAATTCAACTATGCTATGAATCAATGGCCACGCTTGTGCAGTAGAACTACAAAATATATACTGTATCAGAGAAAATTCACCTCTCTCAACTGCAGAAAGCAGTCAGGCATTCAAGGTCTGTGGAGAGAGTCCTTTACATGGCGAAGCTGCTGTGGAAAAAGCTGCTAATTAAAGCAAGTAGGATCATTTCCTCTTTATCCTATTGACAATTTAATGTTTAAAAATGACCATTTGACTGCCTGAGGAGGTAAATTAGCAATGAGAATGTGCTTTTGATGAATGAGGGTGTCATTTTACACCTGGCCTTTATTTTTTTGGGGGAGCAGGGGCTGGGGAGAGAGGGGAAGGTGTGCAAATTAGTAGATTAAAGAAGGCAATTCAAAAGAAAAAATTTTTTTAAGCAATCATTTTCTGCTAATGCTTTGCAGCACTACCTCTGGAAGGCAGATGCAACTGTTCCAATCTGTTAAGTACAGACTCTGATGTTTGAAGAGTGATTTTAACCAGATAATTTGTAGGAATAGATAACATAGTAACAGTGACACTACCTGTATCTGAAGATATTCTAGTGACTTAGAAACTTAACGAGACCTAAAACTACACATGCAAGCAATTGGCTATTGCCTACTGTGCTGTTGTCCCAAAGTGACCTATTCCCCTCTAGTTGATGTCAGACTTACTGTAAGTCATAATCATAAAGTAATATTTTATGTGGAGCAGTGAAATTATTATGCTAAATTTCTTACCAGCTGTTCTGATTGTGGTGGTGGACCATGCTAATCAACTGTGTGAACACAGTTATTCCTTTTAAAAAAGTGTGTTACTTCTGAGGGTTGGAAAACTGCAGAAACATCTTTAATCCTATTAGAACTGATGGAAGTTACTCTACCTTGTAAACTGATGTTCTCTAGACTAATGCCAGGTATGGCATAGTTTGAACTTTTGTCTTTCCAGTGGAGAGATTAAAGAAAGAGGGAAGCCAATTACAAGTGTTACAATGGTAGAGATGCAATTATACGATTGCACCTGGGATCTGCAGTTACAACAACCTAATGGAGAGTCAAATAAGACTCGAGGTTATTATTGACAAAACCTTTTATTTCTGCTAATAAAATGGATGTGTCAATATATTGCTGACATATCTGCAATATTGTGCATACATTAAAGAGATTTTATGTGTTGTCACTGCCTTTAAAAGTTTGAAAACACTGGGCAATCTTTCCTCTCCTGGCAACAGGAGGCAATATTCATAAGTGCTTGTGCCGTAGCATCTGTTCTGGTGCTGCCTTCCATTGGAGGTCTTGCCAGGGCTGAGTTTTGCCTTAGCAGATAAGCTGAATCAGCACAGATTAGATTTCTTCACAGCCTGCAGCTCCCCAAAGCAAGAGTTCAGCCAAGCTGAATCCCTTGGTGGCCATGCAACAGACCTCAGTTGCATCAACAAAAACCAACCAACTCGTGCTCCAGTCTAGCTCATTGGATTATAGGTACCTCAGAAGTTTTGGCCATGCTGTAAATTGGATTAATCAATTCCCAGCAAAAATAGAGGCAATTAATGTAGTAAATTCTAGTGTATATGTTTGCAAATTATGTATTCTCATCAGAGTTAGTGGATCTGTGTAAAAAACTTTCCCTGACTTGTTTCGTGACATCTTTGCTTGAGCAAAATATGAACTGGTATGCCTAGCTGTGCTTACTAAACAACTAAATGAATTAATAAGCAACTTATGCATTTTTATGAATAGCTACTAAGTTCTTGCATCCAAGGCTCAGCTGTGTTGTGGAGCACAACTAGAGACAATGTGGTGTCTGCAACAGATCTCCTTTGAGTGATAGGGAGTAATTTTGTGACTGTGACATTGAAGATATTTAGCTTAAAATCAATAGAAATTAAAGTGAAACAAAAATCTTGTTATTCCCTGAATTATTTCAAGGAAACCACTAGACACAGTTACTGTGGGGTAACTATGAAGTGACTCATCTGGAGGCATGTGCTGGCCACAGTAAATATACAAAATAGGAAGAATGAAAATCTCTGGTGTTAACATCTACAAAGAGAAAGCTTCATAGTCAACTCTCTTGTGTGACTGAAGACTGAGTTATTCTTCAAAAGAAACAGGAGTGAGTCCGGGTTATAACTTTGTATCTGCTGTAGTCTGTTATAAATAAAGCCTTGCAGACTTTAAGATAGTAGGACTCAGAATGGTGAGGTTAGAGGTGTTACCAGTAGATCATTGGTAACAGGAGTATGGTAACTGTTGAAATAAAGAGTGATGTGTGTAGGAAAGAGTGACCTATCTCTTGCTTCTGGCTTATGGAGGAAATAAATTATGCAGAACACTTAGCCACCTCTTTGGGCAAGAACATGATACACCTCTGCTTGGTACTGAGTAATCCTTGCCACTGATGATCATATATGTAATCACTGGTGATGATATATGTAATCCATAAGTAAAACACTCATTGTGACCTTTGGTTTGCTGATAGCATTCCCTGAAAGAAGTGTATGAGCTGGCATGCTTACCAGTTTTCCTTTGAAAAGCTCTCTGGAGCTGGGTAAGGGTCCAACCTGTTCTTTATTTTGGCAATGAGTTCTCTATGCTTTCTCTTCATTCTTTCTGCATCAGAAAGGCAGGTTTTATCCAGTGTGCTGGGAGGCTGAGGGAAAGATTTGCTAAAAATTGCCTTGGCAGTCACCATTTGGGAGCATGATATAAAGGGCAAGACATAAATGTAGTTCTGCAAGTGGGTAATGCATTAAATGCTGAAAGTAGAAGTACAGATCTTGCTGCAGGCAGCAGTGACCACTGGAGCTTTTCTCCTAAGAAAAGCATAAAAGGAGCTGCATGATTCTTAGAGTAGGAAGCATCTCTAACACCTGGGTGCATTTTCCAAAGTCATTTTTTCATCAGTCCATTCCACCTGTGAAGTGTGGAGACCTCAACTGAAATTCTTGTACCACTGTTCAGGACCAAGTTTTTAATTTAGCCAGGTCAGTAACATACTATGGTGAACCTGTTTTAAAAAAAGAGTTAAGTGAATGTGGGAACAGGGTCATAGAATTGCTGAGGTTGCATAGCCCCCTGGAGGTTGTATGGTCCAACCCTCTGCTCAAAACATCTAGAGCAAGTTGCACAGGACTGTGTACAGCTGAGTTTTCAATGTCTCCAGTCTCTGGGGTTGGAGACTCTACTGCCTCTCTGGGTCACCTGTATCTGTGTTGGACCAACCTCACAGTGAGAGTTTTGTTCTATTTAAATGGAGTTGCTTGTTTAAATAGAGTGTTTTCAATTGTGCCTGTTTCATCTTGTTCTTTCAGAGAGCCCCTGAGAAAAGCCTGGCTTCATCTTACTTCTGTCCCTTCTTTGTCACATGGACATGCTTCTTGTCTGTGGTCAGCTTGTCCACTGAGGGTCCCAGGTCTTACTCTGCAAATACATTTTGCCAGCCAGTTACCCTCCAACCTCTGCTAGCACAAAAGGAGAGGGAGGGCTAAACAGAAAGGTGGAAAGAAGAGAAAATGACAAAGGGAGAAGAGTAGGATATGTGGTGGGAGGTGGGTGGGAGTGTGCAGAGGAATGCAGGCATCTGGAGACATTATGCTGTTTGCAGCAGGCTGGTTTACCTCAGCCCCATTAGAGTGCTATTGAGAGAAGACCACATGTCAATCCACAAGCGCTTTTATGCCTGGTAATTTAAGCAGGATTTAATGCATCCTGTCGTTATAAACAATGACATTAGTATGAATCAACAAGGATGTGTGAGTTTTTTCTCTGAGGTTGGTACATTTGCTTCCAGGGCAGCCAGGGATTTTCAGCAGTCTTTGCAACGGCATAAATTCAGGCAGTTTTGGTGTGATTTAATAAAAGGTTTGGCTGGGCAGCTCACTTTGCCTTATTAAGCTGTCTATTAAGGCAGACTTTTCCTGGAAGGGCCTTTCAGTAAAGCACCATGATGCCTAAAGAACAAGAATAGTTTTATGACAAGCCACTAGTAGAATATGTTAGTTGTGGAAGACATCTGTAAGAGAAGCCTTCTTGGTCACTTAAAGGATCACTGGCATTCATATTTTAATCCAGTGATAGTTCTCTAGAATAGATGGTGCAGGACTACATTTAGGAGCCCTTTCATGACACATGTACACATGTACATTTGAGCACGAACTCCCTGGTGTTTGGAAATCACACTGGCGTACTGGGAGTCTTTCATAGCTCAGAAGTAGTTGCAACTTGTCCTTATCATTAGCCCATATCCACATTCACTGTAAATAGGTCACTCAAAGTCAATGGAGCTGTACCTGCCTGCCCATTTGTCCTTTTGTTTTTTCTTTCAGAAGTTTGAAAGTCACCCAAGAAACATAAAATAAGGTTTCCTTTTCAAAGTCACCAGAGGTATGATCTATGTGATCTGTGATAAGCTGTTAAAACAATGCCATCAAAGTTCTCTATACCTGCATCCAGGCACATGCCAAAGCCTATGTCCCAGGTGTCCCTTTTCTTAACCTGCTGCCAAATGGAGTGGTCCTAGTCCATGTTTCAGTGAAGCTCCTCTTAGGCCCACCGTTCAAAGGACAGCAGCCACTCACCTCTGTCTGAGCCCTGCTTGCTTTAGGACTCCTTGGTGCTACAGGGAAAGGGAGATTGATCACCTTCTCACTGAGATGGTTTGCTGTGTAGAGCCAAAAAACTTGTTGCCTGCCTCTCCTGACCTACAGGTCCTGGTCCATCCAACGGGTTTGACGGCAGGAAGGTTTGATGTGTTAAGACCAGATTTACTTACTTGAATATATTTGACCTTATGTTGGATTTGTATTCTGCAAGAGTGACACAGTATTATGCCAAAATCCCAGCACATGCATGGTGTAGCAATTGTAATATATAGTGGAATTGCAATGCAAGCCACTTCCCCATGCCAGTCTCTGCATGCTCCACTGTCATGAAGAAGGAGGATTTGTCCTAATTAGAGAGGTCCACAACCGTGGGTTGAATACAAATATAGCCTGGAAATGTTCGGATAACCTGCACAGTGTGGCATTTTCAGTATTTTTTCCTAGCAGTTTGCATTGTGGTGCTTAATTTGTGGTGCAAGAGTGTGTGTTGTATTTTTTCCCCATGTTAGGTCATGACTGCAATTTTATCCAGTACTTCTGAAGGACAAATCTTTTATTTCCCAGAAACCAAGTCCTGAAACTTGTTCGGAGTAAAAGGAGAGCCTGTGTAATGTTGGTCATTATATGGAGATTCAAAGTCAGGGATTCTAGGGTAATCGTGTGTGACCTTTCAGATCTGAGATCTGTCTGCATCAAGGAAGAGGCACAGACCCCTTATAGTATCTTCCAGGATCAAGGCTTTTTCTCGCTCTCGATCAGGAGTTTCAGGTTTAATAGCAAGACATAACCAGATGTAACATGTGCCATCAGTGTGTGACATGCCAGCTCTGCCATGCAGGGATGGAGCGGCTTTGTGTGCCACTCTTCATGGTGAGAATTTATATCAGGGTGTACTGCTACAAGTAGTTCGTATAGTATAAAGTGTCACCACTGATGATTTTTAGGCATTCTGACTGAAGTGAGTGAATTTTCAGTTTTCCATAATAAAAAAGGGAGGGAGAGAGCAGCCTATGGAAGATGTGTATACTACAAACTACATATACACGAAGCTATACTAACCTTTGAAATACTCATAAACAACTTCTGTGGAGACCAGGGACAGCTTTTAAGCAGCAGGAGCCAAAATGTGGAAAGCAGCAAATATGCATCCCATTTTCTGTGCCATGGTGCTGGAGCCAGGGGTGTCTGGTGAAATGTCATAATGAAACAGTTGTTTGAGTTGTTGAATACAGCTCAGCAAAGCAGCTCTTGAACTAACACAGGCTGCCTGTCTGCCAGTAAACAGATAATTACACTCCGTTGTTTAATTGAACTTCCATGAAAACTGAAATATGTTTATGTGAAATCCACCATGAAAGTGTGTTCTCCTTGTGTATCCTGCATAGAGGGATCAAGATATTGGAGAGCGGTGTCAGGTACAGAGGTGGTGCTCTAGATGCTGAACAGTCTGTAGTGGGGAGTCAAGCATATGTAAGTGACTCCCTCATAGCTTTCACAGAGGAAAACTGTATTGTATAAGCGGAGAACCTGTTGCTTGGTTTTCAGAGGTCCTTTTGATTCAGATGACCAAATTTAGGTACCTGGAAGGCACTGCAGCTCTGGATACATTTGAGAAATCTCATTGTGATTCCCTGAGTAGTTAAAAAAAAAAAGTCTCTGACTGAATTTTCCTACTGTCCCACTAATTAATTTTGTTCCTGAAAACCATTGAACAGTGGCCAAAATAACTTTTTGGGAAGGTTTTTTCTTTTTTATTATTTTGATTGCTGAATATAAATCTTGGCCACTCTGTCAACCTCCAGTTTCTCAGATTAGTAGCATTCTTGTTCTGAAACTAATATTTAAATTGAATTTAGTCTCTTTTCACAAGAACCAGCCTTTAACAGATAACAAAGAAATTGACAATTCAGAGATGCAAGTTGTGCCATGTTTTTTATTAAGTGTTTGAATTTCATAAAATTAGGAGCATGTTGTAAATATATAGGATATACACATATGGAATGTGACAGTCTGAAAAGTCTCCCAAGAAATTCTAAAGAGTCTTTTACTTATACTCCCCAAAATCAATAGCCTACAGAAACAATGTGGTCTGTAATCCATTACACTGAAAGCTCTGGAGAGTAATAGGAGCCACATGGCACAGAGCCTTATGTATTTAAATTGAATACCTTATAAAATGAGATGAATAAACATCTTGGAATAACACACCCACTTCTGAAAATTTACAGGTTGCACCAGCTGGCAGATTAAAAATAAGAAAGCAAGAAGCTGGAAGAGTTTTTATCACCAGGAAGATCTGAACCAATGGACTGTATGGATATAGATATGTTTGAACGCATCTGCTCTTCCCATTACAAGGTAAGGCACAAATGGATTTCTCTGCTGGTTTGTGCCTTTTCAGTGCAGTGCAGCTCCCTTTTGTGGCACTGCCTGAGATGGTAGTGGAGGTGCTCTCCAAAGCTTGTTCAATCTAGTGGCTCACTGCTAAGAACTGTGGCCAGTTATTAATGACATTGTATAAATCGACACTATGCAGAACCCAAACTGCCTCAAGTTTCAAAAGATAATGATAAATTTTGATCCTCGGGGCCTGTAAAATTCAAAGTTTTATTATATGAAGTATCTGTTCATATAGCTCTACAAGTTGTCTGTTTTTAGCATTTGCTAATAGAAGACCTTCCTACTTACCTAAGGCATATTTTTTATGGGCTTATTAATTGCTGTAGATTGAAGCAGACTTGAAACCTGTACTTAGAGTAGGGCTAATCAGGAGAAGAAACCTCTACACTGGATGCCAGAAAATGTCTCTGACTGGAGTTGCAAGTTATGCCATTTTCTTTGTACAGTTTTCATGTTCTTTCACTTCCAGGATTATACGGTTTGTTTGCAAAATCTGCTTAATTTTCCTTTTTTTTTCCCCCTACAAGTAAAAATAGTTACTTACTGGTCTAAGCTGAAGGTGGTGGAGAGCTTGATAGATTTTCTGGGCATCTTTTGCCTGATGCCGAGACATACTGTCACTTACTCTGAATGTTTCCTTTACCGAGTTGTTTTCCAGGAAGGTGCAAAACACGGATTTTCAAAAAGCTACTTGAAACTGGTAGAAACACTTGAGAAACACATGAACTGAATTTGTTTTGAAGTAAAATTTCTCATTTTCAAGATGATGTAGTTCTGCGTGTCTGGGGAGAGGCTATGTGGGACTTCTCCATAGTTTAACAATTCTGATCAACACAAGTTTGCTACAAAGCAAACGCAAAACCATACCAGCTCTGTGTTACTCAGGAGCTCAAATCAGACAGCTGAGCAGTTGGAAAAAAAGGCAGCTGCAACTGGGCTTAGCTGGTCTCTACTTTAACCCAGAGAGGCTGAAGAGAGGACTTTCAGATCAACTTAGTGTTACACTTCATTCCTCCATTTTCACCAGCCAGTGTTAAATGATATGGGAACAATCCTGTGCAGTGCACTGCCATTGCTTCTCTTCTGTATGGAAATATGACCACCAGTGTTATCAGTCTTCCATTACCACAAGTGTGAGATAACCAGTCTCCTTCTTCCTTTGTGGAAGAACTAAATTGAAGAGATCCTTATGTGGGGAATGTAACAGACTGTGGCACTGCATCCTGTAGATATAGGGGGGCTCCCTTGCATGCTGAAGGAATGAAATATATAAAGTATTCAGAAAAGGCATAGATAAGCAATAGCAAATACAACTTAAAAGGAAAACACATTCAAGCTCTTGAGTATTTGGGACATTCCAGTAATTTTCCATAACTGTTTTTAGGAAGGAATGTTAGGAAGGAATGTACATAGATCATAAAAAACTGTAGGATCTGGTCTAGATAGCAGGCACTTCTCTAGAGAGTTTTATTTCCCCTACCAGATGGTTGTGTAACCCCTGGTGTCCACGCTCAAGTGCCCCAGTGGAATCTGTATTGCCACCAGTTATTGCCAGCTCCCACAAGTACAAATGCCTGCTGGTCTGTGCTTTCTTGTGTGAACACCTCTACACAAGGTGTACACAAGGGGAATGGGGAATGACAGCTTTGGTTCTGCGTATGTGAAGGGACAATGCTATTTCCTGTGCCACCTTGCCTGCTTTAATCACGTCCTTCTCTGCATCAGAGCTTCTGAGTTTGTGCTTCTTGGCACAGCAGGGAGCCCAGCCTTGGACAGGGCCTCTGGCTGTTGCGTGGCAAGTAATCCTTCCAAATAGGATTTGCATTCTTGCAGCAGCCGTTCTGGGGATAGAGAATGAATACATGGAGGCAAATTGTGCTTACACAGACATAGCTCAAGCCCAGCCATACAGAACACAAAGTTGATGACAGAGTTGCAACAAATTGAATATCCGAGTATCTGAAAAGAAGTTGTGCTGGTGGCTAAGAAAAATGTACAGGGTCAGAGTATTCTGCAGTGTCTTAGTTAACTGGATTTATTGGTGCTGCTTCACAGCAGAAATGTTGTTAGAACCCCAGAGTTGCTTTGTTACTTTTCATTGCCAAAAGCTGTTGTCCCTGCAGTGTTGCTATGTGGAAATGTGAGCTTGCAACTCAGCTACTTCTGTGAATGGTCTTGGTCTTCACTTAAAACTTCATTGCTCAGTGCTGTGCACTCACTACTTTAAAGCATCTGAGATGATCTACTATAGTGATTCTTGTATTGGTATAGTATATATGGTGTGGTTTATATAATATATGTTGTATAATGATTCTTGATGGTAGTCTGCAGCTGCAGGATAGAACAAATAACTGGAGGTAACAGTGGCTTAAATGAAAGCCAGACTTTGAGTTCCTGAGCTTTTAAACTGTGGTTTATTTGTGGGCATTTTTCTTGATAGCCTTTTGGCCGTGTGTACCTAGTTTTGGCTGAGAAATGATTGAAACACCAAACAAAGCTTAGGAACGGAAGGAACAAACTACTTTTTGGTTTATACCCAAAACAGGTATTCCGATATTACGAGAAGCTGTGTGAGTTTCAGTTAATATTCATTTCATGAAAATGAAAGCCTGAAGAAGAAGCACCTGAAAACCTCTGAAAAGTTCTAGATTAGAAAAGTTAAAAACTGAATAAACATTTTCTTCAACTCATCTAAATGTTTTGTAGCTGTAGTTTTGTTGTGGTTTATTTGTTTGTTTGTTTTCTCTGTAGAGCATAAGGATGTGTTTTTTCTCCATATTGAAGCACTGGTAATTTTTGATTGAAACATTTATTTTTAAACTAAGGATAGCTGAATCAAAAAGAGCTCACTTTGCTAGGTGTTTACAGCCCAGTGAAAGATTTCCTTATACTTAAATTAAAAAAAAAAAAAGAAAGATTTTGCTTATGACTTAGTCCTGTTTTTCTCCTTTCTGGTGCACTGAATTTTATGTTCCTATTATTCACTGTTCTAGTAGTGCTAAGGGACCCCAAGCCTTGATGAGGCCTCAGTTGTTCTGCATACCATGCTGTGTCCCACATAAATTGCAAATGCATCTTTCTGCACAGAATATATGATCAAAGAGACAAGAAAGATTAGATGGGTATGACCCAGGAGCATAGGGACAGTGAGACATTTTTCATCAGCATGGTAAGCAGTGCCTTCAGGAACCTGGAGGCAGCCATTTACATATACAACTCTGTAGGCTTGAGGTGATCGTGTTTTAAGGTGGTGGAGAATCAAAGCATTTCATCCATACAAGTGGGGAAGGATCCGAAGAATTTCCCATCGAGTCACTATAGTACTCCCTCTATGCTGTTTTGATTTGAATAAGAGCAGTTTGATTTAAATCAGCTTGGAAATGGGAGCAGGTTCTTGGCAGTGGGGGGAAGCCTTTTCCTTTTGGAAGTAAATGTGACATGCAGCTCGCCTGTCCTGCTGTGTAACTTGTCCTGACATTTGCTGGCACAGTAAGTTCTTACTAACTGCAGTGACACTTGCCCTGTGTGACATAATTCGGAACACTTTTTCATAATACTTCAACTTGAACTGAAAGCAGCCACACTGTCTTTTCTAATTTCAGCCCTCTTGATCCCTTGTCCCTAGTGATAAGTTCTGCTTTGCAGTGTTTCCCAGTGCTGCCTGAAGTAAAAAGATGAGATAGCAGCTAGCAGTGTAAGGCTTTTCCCTTGTTGCTACTGAAGAGCCTGCTAAAAGCCCCTGATCTTTTATGAGCTAAATCCTGAAGGAGTTAGCTTCATAAATTCACCCTCCCAAAGCAGACATTAAGATACAGAAGTAGCAACAGAGCCACCTAATAGTTAGGTGTATTTGTTCTCGCCTCTATTACTAACACTGGTCACTAGTCACAGAATGTTCAAAACCTGTCAAAAGGAAAATGGTATGAACAGAGATTACTTTGGTAAAATGCTCAAAAAGTATTTTTCCTGGTTTTAATGTGGGAGTTGTTTCAGCTTTGTTTTCAATTTGTTTCTAAAAGGAAAGTATTCGGTATTCTTTAGTGGCGAATACCTAAACTACAGCCTAATGCCTGTTACTGCTTATTCATCTATTCAAGCAGCATGTGAGATGCAGCAGTTATTTCTTGATGACTAGGTGGAAAATAAAGTTGTTTTGATAGCATTTTGTTCATGTTGTTCATAATTCACTCCACTTGGTGATTTGGCCCTGGAAAGTTTGATTACTGTTTCTAACAGTAAATGATAGTGTATCCTTCGGGGTGGTAGGAGACGGGGGATGAAAAGCCATTTGGGTGCAGTTAAATGTTGTCAAGTGTGGTGGGGAATTCACCAGCAAGCAAAGGAAGTTTGACAGTATGGTCTCTTGTTCAGTGTCTGGTATGAAAATAAACTGGTATGCTGTGTTAAATCAGACTGTGAAATATGATAAAAAGATAAACTTGCTATGAGACTAACCTAAGTGGGTCCATCAGTACTGGCAGAAAGAAAGAAGCAGGAACCTGGCTATGCAGGATGCGTAGTACTTCCTCTGGTTTCTCGCTAAACATAGAAATGAAAGCTGGGAGTCTTTTAGGTATCTAATTATGTAGCTTCAGGTTCCTCACAACCCATAATGAGTAATAGTTTTGAGGATAACCTGTGTGGGGTGGGGAAATGCCCTTACCCCACCCCCCCATACAGATGGTCACTGAGATTAGCCCAGGATCATGCAAAGCAGAGAACTAAATTCCACTTGTAAAACTAAGCACCAGACCTGGCTGTACTCTTATATCGATGGGCTGATCTTTCTGCAGAATGAGTGGGCCATACTATTCCTGTCCTCAGTTAGATTAAGGATCAGTCTGTTAAATTTCAGCTGTGCATTTCTAGGTCAGATTTAAAGTAAGTAAAAAGGTCACACTTCAACTCTTTGCTCTTCAGGAAGAGAACTGAAAATAGTAAATGGAGTACAGAGAACTACAGAAATTCAGGAGAGATTCAGTTTTCGAGAAGCGGGCCAAACTGAACTTTTAAACTCTAATCTGTCTGCAAAAGTGAAATTGCAGCTGAGATAGCATCACCTTGTGCTAAAGAGGTCCCTATAAAGGAAGATCCTCATACAAGAAATTAAATCGGTATAGAAACTGTATTCAGGGTGACTTGTGTATTTGTTTTTGTATCTGTGCTCTTAATTGCACGTTAAATTACTAAAAGTGAATTTTTAAAGCTCTGCTTGTGATTTAACCTTTTCTTTTTTGTTTCTGTTTTCCTCTTGTTTTTTTAGTCCCGATTGCTTTGCTTTAGTTAAATGTTAAACTGCTTAAAAACAAGCCTTTGCAAAAGCAAATGCAAAGTAACATTCTTTCTAAAACCTGTCTTTTGGCATTTAGCATGCCAACAGCAGTGCTAAGAAGTCAAGGGAATGTCTGCAAGTAGGAAGGCAGAAGCACACCAAGTGAAGATTCACAAGTGAAAGCCGGCATCCTCTTTTGCAACTAGCTGGGGATGTTTATGGCTGTGAAAAGCTTGCTGACTGCCGAGTTGTTGAATCAAAGTGCTTAAAAAGTTGGGAAAGATTTTGACATCGAAATGTTCTGTAAAAGCCAGTTTTCCTGCATTTCAGTGTGGGATTCAAAGTTAAACTGTTGGCTGCTTTCTAAATATGTATAGGCATGGGAAACTGAAATGTATGATAGACTATGTAAGAAGAAGGCACAGTGATGGTTTTTTTGCTAGAAAGTGAGACAAAGATGATCTGAGTGTGGTCTTACCCACAGGATCTGATTGGAGTTTTTTTGCATGGCTATAGCTAATTTCCTAATTATCCACCTTAAATCTTTCCTTTGGCTGAATGGAGTAATAGCTTGACTTCGGGAATGAAATGAGGGGATGGAAATATTTGTGCAGTTGCTGAAGCTCCACATTGTTAAAAATGCGGAGTACTGCTATTATATAACTTTGGTCTAGTTTGAACAACACGATCAGCAAGCAGCGTTGTCTAGACATTCTAGTGAACGACCAAATAAGTATTTAATATCCTAAATCCTCTATTGTGGTTGTCTTTTGTATGCATCAGGGTCATAACTCATGTTCTCTTTTATAGCTATTCAAAGAAAAGATTGGTGCTTATTTTAAAGTTATATTCTTTGTCCTAATCCTTTTTTTTTGAATACTCTGAAGAACTGTACTTCGTGTTCATTTAGCTGCATTCACTACTGACTTTCCTTGCTCAGCTTGGTCAAATTTTGGAGGCAGGATATATTGTATATAAACTTCAGGTAGTTCAGCTGCTTTGCCTTTTATGCTGAATCTTTTTTAATTTTCCACACCATTGTCTGGAAGAGACTTTCCAAGCTAAAAATTACTTCAGAGAGTCACCTTGTTCTGTTCTTCTTTCTGGTTTCGTCTATTAGCTGCTCATGCCTTATCTTATGGTAAAGGCAACTGTTCACCAAAAATGGTGCATGTAAAATCTTATTCTTAGAGCTTTTCTTTAAATTGAAAGATGTTTAACCTATCACAATAAATCTATTAATTTGCCATTGTTTCTTTCTCTTTTGAAATGTCATCCTCATACCCTTGAATGTAATCTCTCTTAACATGATGTCTTAGGCAGACAATGTTTACTTTAATTCCTGATTCTGCCTCACAACTTAATAGCTTTCAGAATGGAAGTTGTCAGGTACCAATTGGCAGGAACCACTACACTTTTATTTTGTACTTTCTTTGGCAATTTATTCAAACTCTTCAGTTTTCTGTTTCTCAGTAGTAGTTTGCATCTTTCTTCATTTTTCATTAAGGCAAGACATTTATGTCTTGCCTTGATTTTCTCTTTTTGGAGGATGTGACACCTTTCATCCTTTCCCTTAGGCTGTTGGAACTCTTCCTTCATCTTACTGGACCTTTCCAGGTTAATTTGAGTTGTCTGCTTACAGGTGATCAATCTGTTTTTATCCAGCTTTACATTAAGTGGAATCTTCTTTGTGTTTCCCTCCTGGGAGTGTCTCATCCCTTGAACTTTTGCTCTGTGGAAAAGCAGAAACATTCTGCTTCTTGATCACAAAAATATCAAACGCATTTTCATGTTAGTAGGTAACTTTTTTGTGTTTTATCTAAATTCATATCAAATAGATTTACATGGTGTCTCTTAATCTAATAGTATCCCTACAGTCTTGTGCTAAACTTACTAGGCATGGGTAACATCGTGTCTGTCTCTTGCAGCATCAAGTATGTGTATATATACATATATGTATATATATATGAAACCTGTGCTTTGAGCTCTTCACACATTTGTCTATAACTTCCCAATGACTTTCTGCTGTGTATCTGCTGAGTTTCCTGTCTTGTTCCATCCAGAATCTTTTCTAATTTAATGTTGCTGCAGTCATGATTCAAGTGACAGAACACGTGACTTTCAGGCTTGGAAGAGTGAAGGAAATTCACAACCTGTTAAAAAAATTTTGGCAAGAAGTGGAGGTGGTAATTTTCAACAACCCAGCCAGCAATAGCTTGATAAATCCTAATACCTGGTTTCTCTCTAATGTAAGTGGTACCATGTATTTTAAAGTAAGCTCAGAAATAAAAGACCAAAATAGAATAATTCATGTACTGTACATGTGGCAGATCAGAGCAAAGCAGCCCTACTGAAATAGCAGTCCTTTCTCTCTTCACATGAGAAGCTGCTGGGACAGTGTAGTGGTTTGAGTTCGTTCACTTGAGTTTTTTGGCTAAACGCCAGTACACTTACCAGATTTTATTTAATTTTGCTGTGAGATAAGGATTAGGAGTAGGTAAAGCAGGCTCAAACTTTAAAGAATATAAAGAAAGTTTATTAACAGACTTAAAAGGAAGGAAACAATTAAGAACCAGAACAAACCCGTCAGAACACTTTTGCTCTTCCCACCTCTCTATTTTTTTCAATGACAATACAAAAAACAACACTTTGACTTTCAGTCAGTTTACCACTTCTAAATTAGTCTTTCTTTAGTCATTTAGGGAGAGGAGTTTTCTCCTGCTTTACCATGTTGACTTCTCCACAAGAAATACAGTTCTTATGGTTTTCAACTTCACAACTAGCAGCCGCCCAGGAGAAAAAGATCTCTGCTTGTTGTGGAACGTCCCTCCCACACCAGTAGCTTTCCCACTGCTACTACGGTGGGTTATGACAGTTCATGGGGTGTTTTTTTAAGGATGAGTTGTTCTACTACTGCCGCAAAGAAATCCCCTTCTTCTATGACTGGCAATGTAAATTTCCTTTGACCATTCCCCGGGGCAAGGGATCTGGAGTACAGTTTCTTCTCTTCTCTGCTCAAATTTCTCATCAGGCTGCAATTATTTCAATATCTACTTATCTTCACACAGGTGCCTTGATTCACTGGCTGCACTGGCTGCAGGTAGAACGTCACATCCCCCCTTAGACCATTTGTCATATATTACAGGGAATATTTTAGCTTGGTCTCAATCATGGTTTCACAGAAGAATTTTCAGCTTTTACTTTGTAGCACTCCTCATGCTCCTTCCCTCTAAGCTTCAGCTCTGCTTCTCTCACTGACTTTGAGTCTCTATGCTGTGTTTTTGTAAGTGTCCTCACTCTTCTTCTATCTGTGCAAGAGCAGATCAGTTTCTGCAAGTTTGATCTGGGTAACGAAAGGGTTAATTTCTTTCTCGGGCCTCTGCGACAGTCCCATGATTTTTCTTGGGTTGTTTAAAAAGTCTGAGCCGGGCTGCAGAAGCAGTTAAGAGTCTCAATAGCCTCGCTCTGCGAAGCTGGCCCGGCCTGGGGGGAGCCGGCCTGGCCTCTGCCCGGCCCAGAGCAAGGGCTGGGCTCTGCGAAGTTGACCCGGCCTGGAGGGAGCCGGCCCGGAGGGAGCCGGCCCGGCACTGCCCGCTGTAGTTAAAATGTTTTGCCCAGCAGCCGGAGATCTCAGGCCGGGTCCTCCCCCACGTTCAGCTGCACTGGTGCTGCAAACTCCCTTCCAAACCTCCCCCCCCTCCCCGCTCTGAGGAGGGGAGGGGGGGGGAAAGGGCAAGGGCCCAGCCTTACCAGAGAGAGGAGCACAGGACTTGCTTCTCTCGCAGCAACAGGACAGGAAAAGAGGGTTTTTTTCAGGTGTATCTCTCTTAAATATGGTTTTTTCCCTGGAGGCGGAACAACTTTTAATTAGATTATACACCCATCAATACTCAAAACTAGCTGGTCACTGGCTCTGTTTCCCAGGAAGCAAGGTGCACTGCTTCCTGCACCATAGGTCACTTGAAAAACTGACCCTTCCTGGGTAAACCCACGACAGACAGAAGTGTGATTTTCTCCTGCACAGGTAGAAAAGGCACAGAAAGTGATGTCATGAAACCTGTAAGGGAAATTTTCCTTAAAAATTTTCTTAGAGTGTTGGTTTTCAAGTATGAAGTCTGTCTACACTGATCAGTAGATCAGTCCAGGCATAGAATAAGCCATTCTGCTTACTTTCCTGCAGATCATTCCCTGCAAAACTGCAGAAAATTTCTAACTACCTCAGATATCAGAGGTACGATCTCATCTAAGGTGTGCATCTGTTTCAGTGGAGCGGAAAGGAAATAATTGGCTGCTCTCCAAAATGTGTGTTTGGTTTTCAAGATCCATAGGGTACGGAGTACCAGCAGGGCTCCCTAAGAATTAGATTTGGATAGATGGCTGCCAGCAGTGACTTTTTCTTAAAAGGAAAGGTGGTTTTAGATATCAGGAACTAATAGTACAAAAGCAGTCTAGCACTCAGTCTGATAGCACAGCCGTTGAAGGTTGGTGCCGAGGCGGGAGCTTGGGAGACAGTCGGGGAAGGCGTTGAGGGGGTGGGAAGATAATTTTCACACTCTGCACAAGTAACATAAGCTCTGTGTTTAATCTAATGTCCTGAAATCTGACATGGATAGCTATCCTCAGGGGATATTCACAGACTAATTGTAAGTTCTTATTTGATGAGAAGAGAACTCACTGAAACACTGCAGGAAGCATAGCTGTGAAAATTTTTCCACAAATTTTTTTTCAATGTTTCTTATCTTCAGTTTAACCTCATGTCCTACTGAACTGCCTTCATTTTCCCTGTCTGATATGAAATACATTAGTGGATTATGACAAATACTCAGACCTGTTGCAACAATGGGATCATTCACTATTTTTCTTCAAACTTCCAGTATTGCTCGGTGGCTGTGGGATACAACCTTGCAATGATGCACTGACCTAGTCTCAGGCTTTCCAAGTGTTTTGTGTGCATTAATTAAACTTCACAATACCCTTTGGAGGCAGTATCTGACCTTTGTTAGGCAGTGCTCTGTGAATAGTTACATTGTAATTATTGTAGCTGTTTATGAGTGGAAGTATGGTGTTGGGTAAAATAATGGAAGCTGGCCCCGTCACATATCATATATCCTTCTCCCAAGGTCTTAACACTAGGATAACAGGTATGACAAAAGTAGAAACTATGAGTCTCAACTCCTGGGAGAGTAATTTCATCATTGAGCAGTGTCTCTTCCTTTAGGACCTTCTGTGTATTTGCCTTAACTCACCTTCTTTCTACCTTGGTTGCACAGAAATTGTCTGACTCTAAATCAAATTTTAAATGAAGGTAGTTGCAATAATAAACCTCTTCCATAGCGGGTTTGCACTGTCTTTCTTTTTAAGTTAGATATACTAGGAATTACATAGAACTACTTGCTGTGTAGTCAATAGTGCATGAAAATTGACAACATTCAGGCATCTTTTTGGAGTAGAATGCCCTTACTGATGTTGCAAGTCAACTTAGTTTTGTTAGTTTAGTCTGTTGAAAATCAACCAAAACACACCACCATTTTTTGTTTCCCTCATCCCTGTGTCACAACCCTCAATTTTTTGTGTAGATGTTAAAAGCTAAGATTCTCATTCTTTAGAGAGCCCGCACAACTTCATCCTGTTATCCTTTGGTTTATCATATGAGGTATAATCAGGATTTTTTTATGCTGTATAATAATTTATGCATTATAAATGCAGCGAGACTTGCAAAACGTGATCAACCAAAGGACTGTTAAAGCTGATTTCTTATCACTGGAGCTTGCAATCTGTAGCTGACAGCTGGGTATACATGTAACTAGGTAAAGGTCAGAAGTAATCCACCTCTTTGCATTCTGGCACTGCAGACCCATTCTAAATACAGTAACTAGCTGCAGAGGTGGATTCTGTTCTGATCTCCCTCATGGCATGCACAATGTGATGAGCAAAGTAGCTAATGAAAGCTCAGTTTTTTTGTTTTGAGAGGGCTTGCCCAATTCCTGTTAGTAAAGATTGGGATGCTCACTGCTTTGCTTCAAGGTCGCCATCATCCAAAATAGCATACTGACTGCTGCAGAATAACACACTGACCACAAATCCTGTTCAGGAACAGAAAATGTAGGTAATACCATAGTGCTGCATGGGAAGGGCAGGAGCTGTTACAGAGGCACAGGTTCTGTGCACATTTGTTCACTGGTTTCTGGGACCAGTCTGTGGCTGAATTAATTTACTCTGTCTCCTTCTGTTTTTTCAACTGTGATTTATTTAGTTATTTTTAAGTTGTAATTTGGTTTTGGTTTTGTTTGATTTGGAGGTTTTTATTTTGTTTTGGTTTGTTTTTTAACTTGGTATTGGAGATACCAGCTCAAGGGAATCCATAGGGGCATTTTCTCCCATTTATGCAGCATTTTCTACTGGAAGGGTAATCAAGCCCCTACTTGGTATGAGGCAATCTTTAGTAATTTATGCCTGTGTCTTGGCTGCCGAAAACAGACTACATCATATCTATTTTTGGAAAAGCATGGGAGATCTCTTATGGAAATTAAAAGTAAACTTTCTATTGACTTAATGATTGAAATTGTTTTGAGTGTTTCTGTACAGTTATGTTCAATGATTTGGACAGGACTGATCACAGGAGAATGATGAAGATTTAATAGCAAGAAAATAGGGTTAATTAGAAACTGTGGGGTCCTGCAATGACCCTAGAAATTACTGAAGTAGGCATGACTTTTATTGAACATGATACTGGTTGCTTGTCTTCAAAACAGTGACACCCCAAAGTGTGGATAAAGTTGTTGTAAAAGGTGCTTCTCCAGAAAGTGTCATTCATCAAGATAAAGAAGGTTTTTTTGTGTTTGTTTCTATTTTGGAACTATTTGAATAAACATGAATCAGATACTCTCTCTCACATTTGCTCATGAGTCAATGTGAGAGATTTTGATCCTATGCTATTAATGATTTACATGTTTTTATGCAGTGTTTTTAGCTGGAATTCTTCTCTGAGAGGTTATATTATTTTTGTTACTTTCTGTACTACAACATTGTTTAGTATATTTGAAAATTATATTTTGTCCAAACTCAGAATTTCTTCTGTCATTTTGCAGTACAACAATGTTATGTTATCATATTTTTATAATCTTCTGAAGAACACCATCCCTTGATTCCAGCATCTTTTCTGTTTATTTAAAAGGCTGACACATTATAGTTTACTTCAGCTCAGAAAAACTTAATGAACACTCCAGGGATGAATGACGAGTATTAGGTTACTCATCTCCACACCTTTTTCTCTACTCCTTTTCCTTCATAGGAAGGAAAAATTCAACTATTAATATTTTTATTCTTTATTCAGTGAAGATATAATTCAAAATATATTAATAGCTAACTGCAGAGTGCCATAGAAGTCTGATAAGATAACAAATTGCCTTAAAAACTAGGCAACTTTCTATACTTATTCTTGATTCTTGGACCATGTACTTTCACTGCTATGTACTTAAGCCAGTGTCCTCTCAGATATTCTCTCCCAGTTATTACAGTAGGTCAGTTTTGGCAAATTCACTGTTTGGTATGAACAGGAGTACAGACTCAGGTTTCAAAATAATTTATCTCTTCTGATCTGTGAAATGAAATACGTGCAGTTTCATGTGTTTTTTTAATTATAACATTAATTTTTTTAATTAATACATTTAATTAATTTTAAAATTAATATTTACAGTTTATTTATACTGTCTTTCAATTTGTATAATTCAGCAGAAGATGATGGAAAAGATCATAGATAACTGGATTCATTGCCATTCCAAAGCAGGGTTGTTCCTGGTGTCATGTTTTCCATTGCGTTGCCCAGTACGCTTTTTGGTAACTTGAAGGACAGATTGCCCATCATTTCCTCCTCCTGTCTAGGTAAGGTTGAGGTTCTTATATGAGTTTTGCTTAGAGGCACATTCTTTGTTGAAGTAAGCAATTCATCAATGTAGAACAACATTTGCCGAGATGAATCCATGTGTTTCGTGTAATAATGGAGCAGTTTATAAACCTGAATGACTGGATGGTGAAATTGGAAGAGAAAACGTGTGACCCCTTGACTTATATGAGTCCATAAAGGTAGAGGTGTTGCTTCTTGAGAGTCTTTTCAAGTGCTTTATTAAGTGATTGGTTTAAGGGCTCTGCAGTAAACATTGGGCTTTGTATTCCAACATCCTGGGAAAATTCCATGGTAAGTAGGTTTTCTGGTTAGCTGGAAAAAGTTGTGGATTCAGTCCCTCAGTGGCAGTATTCCTTAACCAGAATTACTGACCTTCTTGTAATCTCGAGAGAGGCTAATCTGTAGTATGAATCTCTTCCCATTTTGTAACTCTTTATCTACATTAAAAGACTGGCAGTCCTGCCTACTCATATGAAGTCATCTTAATCCAGGTAAAATGTTTTTTCGCCTCTCTTCTTTCCCACAGCCCACCAGACTTACTTCTCAACTAAACCTTTAGTTGTATTTAAAAAATTACTCAAGAAAGTTTCCTTTACTTATTGCAAAATTACACTCAGTCTCTTCCAGAAATAATTTCCTATGTGAAAGTGGTTCAAGTGAGCTCTTTCTTCAAGTGGAAAGTTTTTGCACTCTCTTCTTTTATTTAATAAAGGAAAACATTGAAGAATTTATAAAACTTGGGCCTCTGTGGTTTGTATTAAACCAGCTACCATAAGTGATGACTGACAGATGTACAATCCAGCATTTATCTTGCTTGATTAACGGATCCACCCACTGAATTTTGTTCTTCCTGACACTATGGAAGTGAAGCTGCTTGCCCAGCCTTCTCAATTATGGCCAGCTAATTATCTCTGTAGGATTAAAAGCAAACAAACCAAAAAAGGCAAATGGTTTATGCTTGGGTTTGAAAAGAGATGTTAGATATTCCTTCCCATTTGTTCTCATCATTAAGGAATTGTGCTGACAAAAGCACTTTGTGCATGAAATGAGAGGAAGGGAAGGGAGAGGGGAAGGCAACATTAATAGGACTGAGGGATGTGCATGTGGCTTGGCAAATTGAGCAAGTGGAGGAGGTGGGGTCAGAGTTCCTGACTTCACAGCTGATAGACTGATTTTCTCAGTTTAACTGATTTACTCTGTGATATAGAGTGTCTTGGCTCTTCAGTATGCTCATTATTAAGAAGGTTATGTTACCTGATTTAATAAAGGGTTCTGCAGATTATTTTGTAAAATGCTTTGGGAAATTTGAATGAGAAGTTTTATAGGTAGATAGGGACAAATGTAGAAATAAATATAGATATGCATCTTAGCTTACTGCAGTTACAGAGCACAGTATTACTGCCACCAATGGAAAGGACTGAAAGAAATCCCCTTGAAGCTGTTAAGTAATTCCTTGAATATTTTCATAGATGTATTATAAGTTGCCTTTGTTTAGCAACAAATGTGGGTTGTTATGCAACTTAATGCATGGATAGAAGCAGAAGTGTGGGGAGAAAGGATCATTTGTTGAGGTTTTTAAATTCCTTTGTAACTTAACTTGTCATTAGAACCAAAGTTTTTCTCTCCTCTAGAGCCCTAGCTATTTACTCGTCATTAAGTCATTGGCATTTTAAATGAAAGAATTTCTAAACCCAAGAATTACATCCTGAGGAGACATAAAAAGGCTTTTTCAAGCATGCTTTTCTTGAAGACATCGTACTAGGTAGGTGGTTTCCTGGTCAGCTTCAGGATGGCACTTTTTACATGATGATAGCAGCTCTTCTCTGAACACTTGCTTCTCCTATGGCTCATCAGTTCCATTTGCAAATCACTCAGTTTTTAAACAATTTAACGACTCTGTCTCAAAAACTGTTTAAA
The DNA here is from genome assembly GCA_013397795.1 of Orthonyx spaldingii. Classification (NCBI taxonomy): domain Eukaryota; kingdom Metazoa; phylum Chordata; class Aves; order Passeriformes; family Orthonychidae; genus Orthonyx; species Orthonyx spaldingii. Next base: position 461,854 of record VZTJ01004660.1, on the reverse strand, counting down.
GCTGTAATGATCTGCCAAAAATAGCACCAACCTGTTCTTCTACAGCACTAAAGAATTCATTCCCCTTGCTGTGTATCTTCCATGTATTTTTCCTTTAGATTCCTTTTCCTCTTTCTTCAATTTCAGCTGTCCTTGTGGCAGTAGTGTTCAGATGGAACAGAAAGCAAGAAGGGAGAGTTCCCTTAAAGCATTTTTGCTACACCATTGAGAGAGAAGCCTATCGGTGTGTGTCAGCAGGGATACAGACAAGAGTTCACAGATGGCATGAAAGGAAAGCTGAGAAGCCATGAAGATACAAGGGAGGAATATGTGTTGAAAAAGATAAATAATGTCAAAGCAATGTGCAGGGAAGGGAAATGGCTGGGGACCTAAGGCAAAGGTGGTCAGAGCTTGAAAGTGGACAAACACCATTCTTCCCAGACAGAGCATTCTCTGGGACAAATGGCCCATGGTGACCCACTGACTACTGGTGGAAGACCTTTGGCTTCTTCACACTGAGCTGAAAGACCCTGGTTTCTAGATCAAAAGGCATAGAGACCTCTCAAGTACTTTGATTTATGTTTCTTTTTGAAGGTATCCTGTGCCATTAGTACATGGGTACAAATTGAAAGAGGGGAAATTTAGGTTCGACATTAGGAAGAAATTCTTTCTGTGAGGGTGGTGAGATTCTGGAACAGGTTGCCCAGGGAGATTGCGGATGCCCCAGCCCTGGCATTGTTCAAGGCCAGGTTGGCTAAGGCCTTCAGCAACCTGGAAGGTGTCCCTGCCGCTTTTGGCACTAGATGATCTTTAAGCTCCCTTTCAATCCCTTAACATTCTGTGATCCTATGATTAAGCCATGCAGTAAGGGAAGAAGTTACAATGCTGCAGCTGGAAGGTGTTTATTTTGCCTAACCAGTATGGGTGCATCAACATGAATAAATGTGGCCAACATTCCCAGCGTCACTCTCAGGCCCTGAGCACAGCTAGCTACATGCAGCTCAGCTCTATATAATCAAACATTTTTTAGTTTTTGCATGGTAGCCACATGTAAGCTGCTTGCTTGGTGTAGTATCTGTAGATTGCCAGCTCCCAAAGTGTCTGGGAATTGTTAAATCCAGGACAGTGACCTATGAGTGATTTAACAGCATTGGTGATTGATTTTCAGTACCCAATATGCAAAGCTTGGCCTTCTCTGAAGGGTACAGAAGGGTTGGAAAGCTGACATTATAGTGATAATGGAAGGTCAGACATAGGCAGTGAGGATTCACAGGGAGGCACAATGATCCTGACAGTTCTTGTCAACTCAAAGTGCTTTGGGTTGACTTTACTCCACCTTCAGGAACTGAGAGAATATTTTGGGCAAGTTTTGCTTTTGAATGTCTGAAGTTTGTTTGAGCCTGAGAAGTTTCCAACTCAGCTGGAAAAGTGAACAGGGACAGATTGCAAGTCTTCTTCCACAGAACTGCTTCAGCTTTTCAGAACTCTCTACACAAGGAAAACAAAATCATTGGGACTTTATTCCATGAGGGCCAGCCATGAAACAAGGCTAAAAAGAGGCACTTTTCTGTTGACTGCACAAGGAATTACACTTGCCAATGCCATTATGTGAATGTGATCCTAATGCCTATTTGCAGCAATGCTGTAAGCAAACTTATACCATGGTTTATTTCTAACTAATTAAAGTCTTATTTAGGAATGAGTAATTTGTACACCAGAATTATTTATTTATTTATTTCTTTAAAATCACAAAGGCAGGCATTTCATACTGAGGTCTGCTGCCTCTCTAGTGCAACTTATTATCCCAAAAATGATCTGGGGTTGCTTCTCTCTGAATTCGAGCATCTGTGACATTAATGTTACTGCATTTTATAATTGGTACTTGATAGTTTAAGTGGATAATCAGCTAAGACATAAATGTAGCTTACCAGGAAACAATTGAGAATTTAGGATAATAAGGCTGATTAGACACTGTGTTATGCCAGTGTCGTGCTAAGATAATTCTACTGAGTTGAAGTTGTACAAATAATGCTGCAAGATGCACAGTGGTCAGGCAGGCCCCCTTCACATATGATTGACTGCCTGTCTTTGAACAGACACTGTCTAAAAGATGGTAAGCCCTTGTTAGTGAGAAACATTATATGCTCCTCAAATCTAGAGTCATAGACATTGCTTTCCTGTGATCTTTGCTACTTCTTTTGTAGAGAAGTTTGAAAAACAGTTAATAACATCTCAAAGCAGTCATCATTTCAAATACTTTTCTCCTGTTATCTAGGCTCTTTATTTTAGATTAAAACATAAAGGGAGAAGTATCTTGTCCAGCATTACATAAGCCTGGTGTCTCCTAGCATTCATTGGGAATACTTGTGTGATGCTAAAGCAGGTGTTCGTACTCTGTGGAGGAGGGAACTGAGTGCATTTTTCTGGTGGACAGGCACAAGACTGGAAGCACACAATTTGTACAGGCTCTTAAATCAGAGCCCAAGCAGTGGAAGGAGCCACCTGGTCTACTCAAGCTGTTAGGTAAAGGTGAACAAAGAAAGCTTTGTATTACCTTTGGTACAAGGTTTCATGAGAACCAATTTAGTCTATGTCACAAAAGATATCAGCCTTACTGTCTGGGTGTCAAAGGGAGGTGGCACAGAGCCTGGTGTGGAAGATGTTGTTGCTGGATACAGTAGCACAGGAAGGAGACCACTCACTCTTTTGTCCCAAGGACTCATTCTGGCCCTGTTTCCCATGGTATGGGGATGGAGAGAGTTCAGTGATGATAATTACAAGTTGTTTTTCTTCTAGAGCATGCTTTCCTGATACCAGGAAGTACTTCTACTAAGAAGATTGACCTGTCAGCGTCTTGTGCTGCTCTGGGACTCACATAACCTGAATCGTTCGGATCCATTTCTCAGATTCCTCTGTACTTACTAGGCACGTGAAATCCACGCACTCTGATGAGCAGTTAATGCTGTCTCCAAAAGTGCTGGCTGATCCCCGAGTGCCTGTTTGGCACACCCTTGACAACTTCAATGTCACAGGAGCAGCAGCTGGAGCTGTGTGTTCAGTGGCCATGTGATGGTTGGTTGGGGTGTGTTAGACATATGCTGTGTGTTCGGGGCTATTTAAAGGATTAATTTACATGAGTCATGCAACTGAACTGAAGCTAATGGTCTTCAGTCTGTGCTTGTTACTCTGCTGTGCTTAAGCACAACGAGCTATTCTTACTCCCCGTTTATTTTTCCTCTCAAAACTTCACCAAGGGGAAAAAAACCGTGAAAATAACAGAGCAGCCTCCTTGACTGGTTGGAAGGGAAAGAATGAATTAATTTCCTTAGCTTTCCTGTTCTAGGCTCAGTCTGGCTGAAGCCAGCTGGCCAGTTTGCCTGGTTCATAGCTCTGAGTGAGCCACAGTACCCAGGAAAGACACTGGGATGGGTGGGTGGGGAGTTTTTCTGAGATTATTGAGGTAGAAAGAAAATTACTGTTTAGGAAACAGGCTACCAGTGAAATGACTGCTTTTTTAAGGAATTCGGTGGAATGATTGCTTTTTGAGGTAATAGTCCCAAATTTCTTCTGTAGTTATTGACTATATTTTGGGTTATTCTTGTAAGTCTTTACAACAGACTTTCTATTTCATAATGGCACTTTTTTGTTTCCTGTACAATGAGGGTCATTTCACTGTATCTTTCAAGCATAGGAAGCTTCACTTTTTTTGCTTTCTTTGAACTTAATAGATTTACTTTGTTGTTCTTAGGCTGAGTAATTATTTAAGTTATTACTTCGTAGGAATATGGCAAAAGTCCTGAAAACTATTGTCGAAAAGGAACTAGCCCCTGTTTGAATTTTTACTTTGATGCCAAAGTAATTTCTGTGAAGGAAGGGAAAACTCTCATCTCTTTGTCACTAAGAACATATCTGAACGGATTTGAGTAGTTTCTGGTAAAATTGGTGTCATCCTTAACCAGTGGAAAAAGACACTTTACATTATTGTATTACCTCTTAGTAACAGTACAGTACTGCTTCTGTCAAGGTTAGACAATTCTGAAGTTTGCTAATAAATATCTAATTGCAACTGTGCCAGTGGATCAGCATGGCTCTGAGTCAGGAAGACTGAGATACTGATTTCTGTGCATTTTTTGAGGTGCCAGCTGTCCAATCAAGCTGTTATTGCTGAGCTATACATTGATTTTCTAATAGGCAAATTTTTCCTTTCCCCCCACATATTTCTGGAATTCTTGTTTTCTTTATGTATGTATTTATTAATTTATCATACATCCAGCAAGATGAATCTGTATGAAGAGCAACTGAAGGCTGACTGTGATTCAGCTGTGTTATTATAGCACATTTTTCCAAGGAGAATTGGAGAATCCCACTATGAGAGTCACAGCCCAGCTGCACATCTTAAAACTTATTGCAGCTCTGAACAACTCAATTGTACAATTTAAATAATGAAGTGGATCTCAAATGTTTTTATTGCAACCAAACAAATAGACACACAATGAACACGGCCCTGCAACTGTTGACTGACATAAAACATTAGGAACTGTTGTATTTCATGGTGCAGTTAAGCACCCAACAGCCCGATCTCAGCATGGATGTCACATTTATATTGGAACAGTGCTTTGTGATGGCCGTGATTTTTATTGATGACCCTTGCTACCCATATAAGACATGCTTTCTTCTAGCAACTGTGTTATCAAACTGACATCACCCCTCTTCTTCCTTCTTTCCTACTCCACATCCACAGCAACTTTTCACAGCAGATGGATTCAGGCATTTCACCTGTTTAGCTGCTTTTAAAAGAACCACCAGTCATAAGTTAAAACTACAAGATGAAACTATAACATTTCTAACAGTTCCTCTCACAAATGTATGTGGCACAGAACTTTGTGGGAAGGAAATGTCACATCCAAATCTTACACAGCAAGAAAAACGAATCCAGCTCCTGCTAAAGATGCTGATTTGTGGGGTTTGGGAACAATCTCAGCTTTGATAATGAACTGAATACAAATCACTTGAAAAATATGAGCATTTGCCTCGTTCCTTCAGAGGAATTACATTAAACTTGTGGTTAAATAGCCATTTCCAATATGGTCAGCCAAAGACAGTGTTAAAGGAAGGAAGTTTGTTGAAGTTCAGAAAAGCCAAATCAGCTCTCTTAAACAGTCAGTAGGAATAGGGTTTTTTTTATTATTTTGGCACCTTTTACATCCTTATTCTTGCAAAGTTGGAAATACTGTGTGAATAGCGTCCCTCTGGGAAAAAAGTAGTATTTTTATTTGCAGCCTGTCAGGAATGGAGAGATCTATAAGCTGGTTATAAAATTGTTTGAATTGAGTGACTGCCTAAAGAAAGCTTGCTCTGAATGCTGGACTATGTATTAATTCATGTTAAAAATTGTTCAAAATGTGTCTTAGCAAGTAGATTGAATTTATTTAGGGATGTCAGCTGAAGGTGCATTCTATGTTGCGATGGGAAGTTATTTGTATGGTTTGTGGAAAGAAACTTGATTTGGTTAGGAAGATTACTTATAAATGTCAGGTACACTTGTGACTGGAATTTTGGTCTGGTAACCTACTGAATTTAGTTTTAGGTGGGATGCAGCATACAGCAGGTTAGATAATCTTTCTATCTAGATGGGTGAGCACTTTTTTTAGGAATAAACAACTGACTGATTTTTTTCCTTTTCAAAGTAGTTAATGTTCTTCAAGGTCTTTTCCTCAACCTTTACAAGTGGAACATAAACAGTGAACAATGAATCTTCAGTGCATCATTTTCTCATCAGCATTATGTCAGTAAGAAGCATTTTGCCTCTAAATGATACTGAGCCCTCACTGTACAGCATAACATTGCCTGCACATGTGCAGCAGTTCTGCCTCTTTCTAGTTGTGTTGAACACACTGCACTTTGGAAAGTTTAATCTACCAGGCAGATCTTGTACAGTTGGTGTGGGCAGCTACAGTTGTCAAAGGCATTTTTGTTATGAGGTATTCCTCTGGCCGGGGCTGTTTAGTGTCCAGAAATTCCAGACAAAGAGTTGAACCTTTTTTCTTTTCCTTGTCTGTAAAATTCCTCAAGCAGTAAAAAAAAAAGGACATGAAGAGGATAACAGTGCAGTGTTAATCACAGTTATCTGTTGTAATACGCTTGGAATTCAAAGGCAGGCTGATGATCTTGAGGCTTCTGACGTCCTTTACTGCAAAAAAATTGCTCAGTCACATTGGCTTCAGGTCCTATCCCTTTGCTTGTCTTCCTGCACGGACTATGATCCTCATAAATAGGATCCTGCTTTCCCTTGTGGAGTTCTGCACAAGCTTGGTGTGGGTTCACTTGGAAAACTGAAGATAAAAAAGCAAATGTAGAAAATAGAATTATGTGTTCTCACCTGTTTTGTCTGAGGTAAAGCAGGTTGTTTACTGACCTTTTCTTGCTTTAATGATCTCTGTGTTTCATATCTTATTCCAGGAAGCTTTGCTTATCTGCTGGTACCTGTGACTAGAGAGCATTAATTTGGACACCTGGATGACAAAGAATTGTTTATTTACACTTAAGCAGCTGCAGTGTTGTAGTACATTCTCTGAGGATGAGAAGAGCACATGATGGACACTAATTGGAAGACTTTAAAAACTGAGCAGTATCTGCTTTGAATTATAACCTTGTGCTGTGCTCTGCGCAAGATCTCTAAGATCAAGGCAGAAAGTCTCACTGAGAACTAGGGCAGAGTTTCAGAGTGCAAAAAAAAAAACATTGACAGTCCTAGAAATGCCTCGCTCAGGGGTGAGTGGTAGACATGCCTCTCAACTGCATGGGCCTGAAGAAGAGGAAAAAATTTTGATGTGCTGTTGGGGAATTCTAAGCTGTGTTTTGTTAGTTCTGCATGAATTGTAGATCTTTGTTAATTTAAGAGAGGGCTAAACCTCAAGACCTGAACAGGCTGATTTTTCATGTGCAGAGTTCTGCAGAGACTGCTTTGTAGATTTTTTAGATAGACTTTGTAGGTTTTTTAGATATCTATGAGCTTTACAAGCCACTGTACAATGGGCAAAATGGAAAGTATATAACCCAGTGAAAGCTTTTATCTCACCGGGAAATGTAAAAAGGGAACACCATTGAGGCAAGCAGCTGAGTGAAAAACTTTGACAAATGATAGCTTTTCTTCTTTGGAACTTTTCTGGATTTGCAAGGCTGTGATAGGGTATCAGCTGGGGTAGAAACCAAGCATCTGTTTTAGTGGGACATTTGTGACAGCAATGACTGTTGTGTGAGAGGAGACAGAGGGGAGGCAGCAGCCCGATGGAGAATTACCTTGTCATTCACCTAAGATGGCAGCATCTGAGAAGGGGAAACTAGAAGAAATGCCAGTTGTATATTGCAAGGTGCATTGTTGTTATAAGGAGTAGTGCAGTGATGTTTGCCATTTTCCTTTGCAGTACTTCCTGGCAGGCTGTACTCTCTGGAGCACTATGTTGATTTGCAACAGAGGAGGAGTTGCTGTGTCTTGGTCACTTTGGGTAGTTTCTGTAGTAGATACCAGTTCAGTGACAAGATCCTGTGTTTTTTGTGTGTCCCCTAGAAAGGAGTCATTGCCCCTGCCCACCCTTTCCTTTGTAGATGTACAGCAGCCTGTGATGAAACATAAGTTTAGACTATTGTCCTGTGCCAAAAACCTGTTCACTGTTTTCATAATGCAGCTAGAGTGATTTTAGGCATGTGTTTCTTTTCTTCTTTCTTGCTTGCCAGTCGCGTTTATGCCTTAAAGAGCACATTGTTCAGGGTACTGTTTGGCCATCTCTGTGAAACCCCTTTTCAATTGTCTTGTTGGTTTATGTCTGAAGAGGGAAAGCTTTTTAGTCTTCGTCCTTCACAGAGGCACTTTGGTAAAGATAAACACTCAGTATACAAAGTACAAGGCTAGATGTAATGAAAGAGTTGTTTGCTTGACTTGTTGATCCATGTTATTTGGGTGCAGTGATTTTTACATGGATACAGCTAGTGCTGGTTTCCCATGTAGACAGGCCTTTAGCAGGAGGTATTCCCTGACAGGGCTGTTTTGGGGATTTTTTTATATGCATTTCTTATCATATAGGGAAAATGGTATTTTTTAAAATAAGTCATACATGACAGCTTTACTAACCCAGGTATATGAAATGCAGGCCTCACTTTCATGGAGATTTGAGGATTAGAGGTTCACGTGTTCCTATATAACAAAAAGCCCTTCATTGCTATGTGTGTCTCATCTCAGTATGAAATGTTGACCTAAAGCCTTGCTTGTGTTTCTCTTTGTATATCCTGGCAGCAGAGTAGCTGGTGTTGCTGCTGCTGGAGTAACAAAAGCTTCCAATTACCATCTGTCATGTCATACTTATAATTTTCAAGATCCAACCATGGCTCTCCTGGTGCAATTGACTTTGAATCAGGATTGACGTTAATAGCTATTTTTAAAAGTCAGAAACTAGCCTTTATTTCTGACAAGAGGAGCATGTTTGATTGATACTGAACTCATTACAGTAATATAGTCGAGTCCAGGAGTCCTGCAGTGACATTTATGACAGCTTTGTTTCACATGCACGTGTACAACTATGTCCTTGTTGCGGTGGGCCTGCTCTGATGCTTGGAATTTAATACCATGTTTGGGGGGGCTGGAAGAAGGAAAAAGAAGGGAAGAGGCACCTGTAGAGACAGTGAACACACCTTTTAGAGTTGTCCTATTACTGAGTGGAGGAACATAACTAAAATGTAACTCTAATGCATTGACTTCAGCCATATTTTTGTTTGCAGGGATGCATATGCCTTTTTTAAGTTGTGGCATGCTGGCAGTGAAATGCACACAGTGAGCTGACGTGTTCTCTGCCTGTTGAAAATATAAAAAAATGCTCTGCAAGGGTAGTAAATCCCTAGTCTTTGGAACAGGCTCATTATATGCTTGAGAAAAGCAGACTTTTGATTAGCCTTACTTTTGTCATTCATACCTGATTGCTTTTTATTTTATATACAGTATGTAATTATGAGAGATACAGGCAAAAACTTTTGATTCAACTTTGAAGCCAAGCTAGAAATAAAATGTTTTTGCCAAAAAGAAAAAAAAAAAGGCAAACAGACCTGTGTGAACTAAGTTGACAAAAGTAAATATTGCACTAGCTTTAGTTGCATTGATTACAAGAAAAAGAATAGACAGCTGTGGCCTGAAAAATCAATATATTAAAATAAATTGTGTAAAACACTGGCTGTAGTTGAAAAGCATGTTCTGTTGAGAAAATCTTTAGAAGTAGGTATTGCACTTCAGAACTTTGCGTTGTATTCCGTGGCTTTTCCACTTCTGTATATTTTTAGTAATTTGTGAACAAACTAAAATGAAATTTTGAAGGGTTTTTAATTTTTTTTATAGGGCATACTTCTAGATTTTTCAGTACTCAAAACAAAGGACAACTTTGAGGTTAGGTGACAACACAGTAGCATCTGAGTCTGCCACCAAAACTGGTCCTATAATTTCTGTGCAATGTTAAGGTGGTTTTGATTATTAGGAGCCTATTTCTGTCCTGTATAATGAAGTTTTTAAAGGGTTTCCTTCCAGCTCTCTGCCTCATTTTTTGTGTTGTGAGTTTGAAGGGCTGGGCTGGCACCAAATTGAACAGAACTCTCATCTCTGCTCTCTCTGTCTCTGTGAGATGTGGAATAAGCAATAATAAACAGTAAAGACTAGATGAGCTTAGAAAATCTGCATAAATAAATAATGGGATAAAAATCAAGTTTGTACAGAGTCAGGGCCAATTTTGTCTTTAAGCCAAGTGTCATAATTTTTAGAGAAACACCTTACAAATACATGAGTTTATGTAATAGTTTTTGAAAGCAGCAAGCCATGAAAGGCAGGAATTCTTATAGGACTATAAACATGATACATGAGTAGAGTTAATTATATCTAATTGTATCCAATGCAACTTCTAAAAGAAGGCAAAACTTTAAACAGGCATTACCACCCTCTGTCAAAAGGTGGGACAGAATATACTTATTCTGCAGTGCCTGGGAGCACCACTAGTATTTGACTGGCAAACAATAAAGGTTTTCTAGCAGAATTATGCTCATGGCTGCAAGAAAACAAACTCACATTTGAACGAGTACGTTGGACTACAGTGCCTACAAGCAGATAGCAGCCTTGAAGATGCACAGCCAGTTGTTTGCTTGTGTACATACAAGGCATTTTTGTTCTTGTAAGCAGTGCACAAACACTTTTGCATGTAGCTATTGAACATTCTTGTGAAAACCTGATCTTTCATTTGATAGCCTAATGGACTGATATTGTATTTTCATTTTCATTAAAACACACAAACTTGAATTGATTTTGCATGAATGTCACTGAAGAAAGAACGTAACTTGTGTGCAGACCTATAAAATTTTGTCCTCTTCTTATCTTTTTCTAGGCTGAACTTTAAAAAAAAAAAGAAAAATTGTAACAATTAGAGTGTTTCTTGGCACGAGCTTGAAATGTCTTCTGAAGCAAACTTCCTTTTTTGAGCTGACTTAGCAAAGTTCCTTGTTGGCTCTGTAGCATTCATGCTCTGAACACAAGTTTGAAATGCAAAGAAGGTGTCTGTTTTAATACCACCAGCCAGGAGCAGTGAAAGGAGTGCAATTCTTCTTACCTTCAATGTAATTCAGTGCTTCCAGTTCTTGGGGAGAGACAATTGAAAGAAGAGTCCTCAGTTTGGAAACAACTAATGATTTGTCTTTGATGGGGTTTGATTTCAGATCCTTGACCAGGTGAGACACCTGACCAGGATATAATGAGAGGATCATAATTTGAAGGAAAATAAAACCTAAGTAGAAATAGCTGGGGCAAAAGCTTTTAAGTATTTCCGTACATAATAGAGAATATTTTTTTCATGTACACGAGTGAATGTTTTCTGTGAAATTTGTAATAACCGTTATGTTCTTTTTGATTCTCATACATATTAAAAAGCTGAGACATGAGATATATAGTAAGGCAGATAAATTTGATCAAAGTTGGTTTTCTTTTATTTGAAAAAAACCCCCAAAAACTAAGAGGTATGAGACTTAATACTATCCTCAATAGCTGTGAGGTGTGCTAAGGAAGGCTTGTGTAATTGTTTCCAGAGTTCAAGTACTGGTTGAAGGCTCCCTGCTCAAGGGCATGCCCATGCCAGAATGAGTAGGCTCATGGAGGCAGCACTGTGGTCCTGGAGCTCACAGTCTACAGATGCCTGGGTATCACTAAGCTACTTCCTAAATGTTCTACAGCACAGAGCAAAGTAAAATAAGTTTACTTCAGGAGGTTTAAAATTGATTGAAACACAGGCTCACCTCCATTGGAAAACACCTAGGGGAGTCTGCAAAAATAAAGATTGAAAATCACTGGACTACACAATTACCTGTGTATGGTTATTACTGGGAGCTAATCTAACTGCTGATAAAAGCTCTCAATGTGGATAGCTTTAGCAACTGGTGTCTTGTATATACAGGGAAAGAAATTGCTGTTCTTTTGATTTCTTCAGATGAAGTACATTTGTGTAAAAGAACACTTGCCCCATCTGGTGGGACAAAAAACCCCAGATTGCTCATGAGAACTCTCACAAGTGTCTGGTCTGTTTTGAGCTTTTTTAGCCAACAGACAGAATGTTTTTATGGTCAGCCATCAACTAACAAGACTTTTAAATCAATTTTTTAGATATCAAATGCCACCTTGTCACAACTGTTACTTTCTAGCAATGACTTTTTAAGTAGATTGTACTCCAGAGAGAAATGAAAGTGACTCTCTGCTGTTAGTGTGATTTATGCTTCAAGTCACGTGCATACCTTGAACAATAATATTTGCATACTCAATTCTAACTATTTACAAGTGAAGTTGTTTTTTTTTTTTTTAAATTTTTACTTAGTTTTCTTACATGATGGGTGACATGGTTAACATAGACCAAGTTTTAATGGGCAGGACTAGTTGCTACAACATGGATGCTTTTTTGAGCAGACTTTATGCAACTGAGGTGAGTTTCACCCATAGTTCATCTTAAGATATTGCATGCGTACTTTTCTCTAGAGATTGAGGTGATCACATGTGTAGATATTTGTAGATTAAGTAAAGGTTTAGTTCTAAACTGTAAGGCTAGACTAGAAATTAATAGCCTAGAAATTTTAGGAGACACCAGTATGCTGAACAATCTATTATTTTACCTTGGCTTCAGTGTATTTGAGGTACCTCTTGTCATTTTTTAGCACATGCATATTGATGTTCTGTGGTGATGTTTTTAATTGGATTATTTTATATTATGTTTGAATCTGAATTAAGAGCATTTGTGAGCTCTGTCTTAATATCCTTTAAAAGAAATATGCTGCTATAATGTCGAGGGGTGCTAGTCCTATAACCTCTGTATCTTGCATATATGAAGAATGCAGAGTACTGCAAGGATTTTTTCAAGTTCTTCTATGTCTTCATTTGGCAACCTTCTGCTAAAGAAAGGGCTTGTGGTGAGGGAGGGGACTTTGTAACTACTAGAAATCTCTCTCTTAATCATGCATATGGTTATGTCTTACTTTGCTCACTGAAGATCATTTTCTTAGCCTTGGTCAGGATGGAGAAAGCATTGTCTGCAACATCTCTTCCTTTTGTGTACATTCCTCTAATGTCACAAGATAATATCCTCCTGAGGATATGACACGGCAGAGGATTCCAAACATATCCTCATAAAATAAAATCTTCCATTTCTAGTTGTCACTGAATACCCTCCACTGGGGGAGGAATGCTCTAGAAATAGCTGTCCCAGGAGCAGTGCCCTCTACATCTTAATCATTGACCAAATACAAAGTCACGGAGTCATATAAATTTGTGATAAGCAGAGGTCTCTGGAGGTCACCTGGTCCAGCCTCCAGCTCAAAGGGGGCTACTACGAGCAGTAGATCAGGTGAAGTGTGGCTTGCCTTGCTAAGTCTTGCAAACCTCCAATGGAGGTTTTGCAACCTCTTTGAGCAAAGATGTACTCCAGCATGGTTGTTTTGCTCTTGGGCAAGAGATTCAGCTAGTAATCAGCTGGTGTTTCATGACCACACAGTTCTCAGTGGAAGGAGGAATTAATCTCTCAAACTGTAAGACCTACACTGTAAATCAAAACACTTTCCATAAGCAGGTTTGCTGAAGAAAGCATAAGGGGAAATTCCATGCTGGTTTCTTTTAATCACTTCAAAGCTCAGCAGAGGAATTTGAAAATCAGTTATACAGACATGACTGCAAGCCAACACATCTCTTTTGGAAACAGCAGAATTGCTACTCCTCATTTTGCTGATCATGTCATGAGGAATCTGAAGCAGCAATCTGAACAAACTGCAGCTTAGGTAATGCTTTATCAGCAAAACAGTTATGGATTTGTGGTTAGCAGCATATCGACCATGTATTTTAGTGCATTTGGCAGTTTTATCCTTTAATCTTCTTGTAAACCCTTTTCACTGGCTTGTAAGTTAGGCGTTCTCAAAATATGTAAACTGCAGAGGTGATTATATATAATGTTACACTGAGGTATCTCTCGTGGTTAATATGATACCATTTTTTCATATTGGTACTATGGGAAAAATTTGATACATAATGTAGTTATTGATTTCAATAAAAAAGGTTATAACAGAGTAGGTCAAGCTGGACAGAACTAGATACTGCAATAGTTGGTTTGAAAATATTTTTGCAAGTTGGAATGAACCCAATGAAATCTGCGTTGGGGCAATGAAATGTACTGAACAGTATTGCTTTCAGAAGTAATTCCTGATTTCTGCTGGAAATAAGACCGACTATGTGGGAATAACAGTGATGGAGGTCCTTTGATATACCTTTGGTTTTGCTGCGTGTAGAAACTCTTCAAGATTCTTTCAAACTATTTTCTACTGGAAATTTTGTGTGCATTTTGCAAGCAAATTTGGCTATGTCCTTGAAATTCAAGAACAAGCAATTAGTTTAAGTTACAACTCCTAGATGACGGAATACACCTGAAAATTTGCTTTATTTGTTCCAACAATCCAGCAAGATTTCATATCTAGTTGTCAGGAATTCACCTGCCTATGAGATGAGTGCCTGAGGGCAGGTCTTGCTTTGGGTGCCGCTTGCCTGCTGAGCCTGCTGCCTAGGTCTGCTTATCCAGACATGGAATTCTTGCTGCAGTTGAGTTTGCAGGTTGCCATGGGCATTAAGCAGTTCACAATGTGTTCTCACATTTTAATAACAGCAAGTTCCTGCCCTTCCGGGGATGGGTGATAATAAAATTACTCTGTGGAAATGGATAGAGGACAAATGAAGTGCTGCTGAAAAGCTACATGTGACCAGCAATATGGAGGAATAAAACATTTCCAGGGCTTTCATTTGTGCTGCATTATGTGAAATGGATGAGAAATGGTTTCTTTGTTCAGTCAAGATTTTGTTATGAGGCAGCTAGGTCACCCAGGTTGACTTAGAGTGAAAACAGGAGGAGAATATTGATGACTCCTGATTGCTAGCCAAAAGCAGGAGAGAGGGAACAGCAGTTCATTTAAAACTGAGAAGCGTAAAATGTCACAGAACACAAGCTTTCTGTTTCAGGAGAAAACCTAGGTAGAGGGCTTTTTGTTCTCACTGTGAATAGGCATCAGACTTGATTGTACATACAGTCATAGGAATGCCAGGTCTTAAAGCTGTACTGATGCCATTAGCAATGGCCTTCCCTCGCAATCCATGCCAGCTCTGTAGTACTTGCATCCACTTACTGCATTGAAATGTAATGACTGACAAGTTTGTGTTTGTTTCCATCTCTCTTTTCTTCCTCTAATAGGTTAAACATTTTCGGTGTCTGTAAGAAATGAATCAATAAAAATGGCTGGAACTCCTTGAAATGTACATCATAGGTTTTTTTTCAGTTAAAGGTTTTTTTTGATGACAGCACTTCAGGTCTATTATGTAGTTAAGAATCCTAACCTTCCCCTAAGGTAGGTAAGTAATATTCTCTCCATTTACAGCTAGTTAAACTGCAGAAAAGCAATAAAGTAGCTTATCAAAAGCAGCGCAGCATAATTTTCTGAGAGGAATCTGGGACTCACAAGTTTCTAATGACACTGGAGTGTATTTTTGAAAGACTGGGCTGCTGGGTCCTGACATAATATGCACATAAAACTTGCAGGTAGCTACACAAGTGAACAAGAATGCTGTTTTCTGTATTTCTTGACTGTTGCCTCATGCCAGTCATATGCCAATCATTTAACCAGCACCATTTGCTAATATTTTTGTTAACTCAGGTTTTCTGAGTACTTTGTCAGTGATACACTGAGAATGTCATAAATTGCTAGCAAAAGGGCAAGAGTCAACTTCACTAAACCACTTCTTGAGGCCTTTTCTTCATTGGGTACAGATCCCTCTTTCCTAACCAAGAAATTAATTGATTTCTTGGTACAACAAATCCTACCTGTGATGGAATGGGGTGAAAATCTTCAAAGGGTTAAAATAGCGATCTTCTGTCCCTGGTAGGGCTTCTTTTAAGTATGTTTGTTTACACCATTTCAGATTGTCTCCATTGATCATTGTTCAATGCCTTGTTTTCTTTTCTCTTTTACTGTTTAAAAGTTACTTTGTTCTTTCTGCAAACAAGGCAAAAGAGTTTGTACATAAAGAGCACTGTGGAATATTACCTCTCTGTGTTCAGAAAAATATGGAAACAAATCTAAACAACTAAGTATGCAAATTTTGAAAAAGAAAAATACTGTGTATATATGTAAGCATATAAATATACCTGCATACGTAAGTAAAAATACATATCTATGAATGCTTTTCTTAAGTCACTACAGCTGCTCTAGATCCATCTTGTTCACAGTTGTATTTATGAATTATCAGCACATGTACATCAGCACTTTATTTTTCCTGTGTCAGGGAAAAAAGTGATTTGAGATGAAGTTGACATTGTATGATAGGTCCAGAAAAGAAGGGGTACTTGCTTTATGGTTGAATGCTGGCATAACATCCTTGAAAGCATAAGGTCCTCCTAGTTTGTAGTTTTTCCAGCCTCTCCAAGCTGGAGCTGCAGGAATTAAGTCCCTACAGCTCTCTGATAAGAAGAAGTAGGAGACAGACATCAAAGACCTTAATAAACACATCAGAAGTCCTGTTGATCCAGAAGTATTAAAATTGCTTGGAGTTTGAAGTGAGAAAAGCATCCAGTTGTTTGTGTAGGTTCTGTTGGACAGCAGCTCAAAATCAGTTCATGTTTAGGACCAGATGATTGAAAATAGTATATGGCCCACATGGACAGGTTCCTTGCACCCTTGATATAATAATGTCTTTTGTCTGGCCAGTGAAGGTAGGACAATTAGAGAGACATTCATTCTTGATACAAGGTTGCTTCTTGCATTAAAAATTGGGCATGGAATGTTGCTGTTGGTTCAGACAGCTGATGTCTGACAGTGGCTGATTTCTGCTAGCTAGCCAAGGCATGCATGAGGTAGCAGAAGGTAAAACTTTTTATGTCCTACCTGCTCAGGACTGCTTTTTCACAGACACAAGGACAGGATAAATTGTACAGGGTTGTAAGTGAAATTCTTCTACCTCTCACCCTTCTGAATACAGTCACAGCTTAGTCATCTCTTAGCTGTGTAATACAAGAAAGGTTCAACACTGAAACTTTAAAAATCCATACTTCCATGGTACTCTTGTGATATCTACTGCCCATCTGACACTGTCTCCAGTGGCTTGTACAGAGAAGTTCTGGTCTCATACACACAGATAATTTTTCATTAAGCTGAGCAATCTCTGGAGCAGGAGATGGGAGACTTTAAAAAGCATGTCATGGCTTCACAAGAGCATGGCTTTGAAATTGTGAGAGAATGTCTGCAGGCTGGCAGAATGGCATTTCTCAGTGAAACATTAACAGTTGGTCATGATCTCCCAAATGTACCCTGGAGCTCTTTTGGCCTGATTTTTGCATGTCTAAAAGATGGCACCCCCAGCCCTTGATATCACATTGGTTCGTCAGCTCAGTCTTGACTCTGAGGTAAGACTGCCATCTATTGAATCCTCACCATTATCTCCTGCAAAATTTAGTTTTCCACCTAAATACTGACCAGTTGCAGTCCTGCTTTGTTTATGGGATCTGACAAGATTGGAGGCCTCCCTGGCATGCCGTCAGGGTAGATCACCTTGCAGGTAGAGATCAAAATGTCAGAAAGCAGCAGCTGAGCAAGAGCTCTTAGCTTGCTGCACTGATTCTTTTTGCATTGAAAGAAGCCATTACAGACACATCTTTCCAGAGCGTAGTTGTCAGATGCATTTTTCCAGGGCTTGTCAACTGCACTAGGATGCAGCTGTCTTCCATCAAAGAGAATTTCAGGCACTTGAGGATAATAGAAAGAAAGAGATAAGAATAACTTTCAGAAAACACAAAATTGGAACATGATTATTAAAAAAAAAAAACCATTCAGCTCATTGATTCCTCTCAATGGTTTCTTGCTGCTTTCATTTATATGCAGCAATACTATGAAGTGTAATAAGATTCATACCCTGCATAGTAGTAGCAGAAATTTTTAAAAGCATTGGCAGTATGCAATTCTGAAATGCTGCCTTCTCCCTAGACGCCACTTCACCTTAATAGTTTGATAATGTGGAAATCCCATAAGCACAACACTTGAAATTTTTTAAAATCTTTTTTTTTCATTTCAAGATGTATTAAGAGCCTGTTCCAAGGCCCATGGAGATCCTCTGCTGAATGCAGTGGACTTTTAAATAAGACACCCTCATTTGAAGAAGAAAACTGGCCACAGCACAAGGTTGTTTGAAGCAATGGGGCTCAGTGGTATTTTCTGAATGCCAGTGCGGTGGGGCTCTAGCAGTTTACCTAAGTTGACAGGCCTTGAACATTCTTTGTTAACCTCCAGGGACTTCTCTTGCACTGTCAACAAGGGCCTGTGCAGGAGGATGGTGAGGAAGCTGATTGTCTCTAGAGGCACAAGGATCACTACCAACCTAGCACCTGTTGAGTGTTCAGACATTCCTTCTCCAGGCACTGAACAAGCCAAAGGTGCCTGGTTAAAAGCTGCATTTCACTTGACATATTCTGCGTATCTGTCTAGAGGACCTTCGTAAGACTTTCCTTCCTTAGCAGTTTCCCTTGGAATATCTCCTTTGCATAATGACTTCCAATGGTATCACCTCTTTCAAGCAAAATCCTAAACATCATGCACTGCAGGGTGGAGGTAAAACATTGAACATGTCTGAGTTGAAGCTGTGAATCCCCAGAATATTAAGGATTATTATTATTTTGTGTTGTCTGCAGTGGAAATGTTTGTAGCTATGGCAGCTGAAAAATAAAGTAAATCACAGGCCCAGTTCTTCCTCTTTGCTCTCCCAGAAACAGATGTGAATTACTGTGAGTACTCAATTCCAAAGTGTAGTATATTCCCCTTCAGTGACAAAGCAGCAAAGCTGCTTGTACATTCAGATCCTTCCCTTTGGATTTAGAAAGGATAATGCTTTCCTATTCAAGCACCATAAATAAGATAACCTATCACCATCAGAAGGCAATGGAAAAATCAAGGACCAAAGGTTAGTGTGAATCTTACACTAGTTTGACATTGCCCGGACATTGGAAATCCACTGTCCCCTGCTCACCTTCTACAGCCCAAGGAGCAGAGGCCTTGTCTTGTTCTGCACTTAGTAGTTACTTGTGGCCCTTCTCCCAAGGCTGTATGAGCAGTGAACTCCTAATGGAGCTGAAATTGCTCAGCCATTGTAAAGTGCAATATCACAGATGGAAATGTCCTCATCCCTTAGGGAGATAAATTGTATGGACACAGAAATGAGAACAAAAGGTTTTGGGGTGGATTGAGCAAATAGTACATTTTACCACAAAGAGTGTGAGCACATATTGGGTGAACATATTGCTCAAAAGGGTATCTTAAAGCACATAACTGTTCATGTCTGGACTTGTATGCTCCAGTATTCTTTCTGTTGGTGGTCTTGTCACCCACAACAGTCACCCACTTTTCTCACAGGCAGACATGGGTTTCACCCAGCCTAATCCTGCACAGTGATCCTGTACAAGGTCTTTCAGCATAATAAAAGTACCTGTGCAACAACCTTTATCTGAACTGCATCTCACAGGGGCAGGACTGACAGAAAATCACCTCAAAACTAAAACATTATTTTCTCCCTTGCAAAATCTTTGTTTTCTCTCAGTCGTCCTTGAGGCTTTTCATTCAGACATCAATAAATTTTTCCCTGAGTGCCAGGCACCCAGAGAATGATGCTGGCCCAAGAGCTCATTGTGTGCTCCAATTGGCAGCATCTTGTCCAATTCTTGACTTCAAAGTCTAAGGCAGACTTGGTTTGTCTGACCACATTAGGTAAAAAACTGGGAAGTAGTTGGGCATTTACAAAAATAAATTTCCCTGCACTGTGTGTGAAGTATTAGACAGAAAAAACCAACTTATGAGTTAATGTATGTGTTTTATCCCTCCTGAGGCAAATATGAATATGCATCATCATTTGTTTATGCTGGACAGAGAATTTGCATAACTTTAATAGGGCTTTCTATTAGTTTGTGACAAATAACAAAATGCTGATATATTCATCATTCCAAACCCATTAAACCTGTCAGCTTTGCAAATGATTGATAAAATGCTCTGATTTAGACTTGCACATTTCACCCACATTTTACTATAACCACTGCTTCATGTATGAGGCACAGCATTCTCACCAGTTTCTCATCAGGGATAAGTAATTGGCCAATTAAATCATAGGCCATGATATCTTGTAGAGTGGAGTTAAATCAGTGATAGTCTATCTCTGAACAATTTGAATCTTAATGTAGGATAAATTAAGCTCCCTCCTTTGCAGTTGCCTTCATATGGAATCCTCTGGTTTGAATAATGGAAAACCTGAATTTGTCAGTCAGGTAGGGCTTTAGATCCCTTTATTGTCACAGATTTGTTTCCCGAATGGGTTCCACCTCTACATTTATTATTGAAAAGACATTACCAGCTTAGTTGATAAAATAATGCCCCCCTTATTTATGGCTGAAACCTGACATCTTGGTAGCAGAAAGAGTTTTGTCAGGACAAGGACTCCAGGACTTGATTTTGGAGCTTTCACAGATTACTTTCCCCCAGTAATTTTGGCTTCTTAGTGCTAGGAGTTGAACTAATATTAGTAGTCCAGTAGTGTCTAGAGGTTTTGAGCTGTACCAGAGCTCCATTGTATCACAGACACTGTAGAAACCCATAGTGGGGAAAAGTCCCAATCCTGCAGAGACTGCAGTATAAACAGGCAAGATGATGGGTAACAAAAAGGAAATGGTATCTCTCTTTTTCAGATGGGGTTTCACTATTCACACAGGATAACTGAACAGTAACACTGTTTTCAGAAGTGTGGAGAAATAAAACATTGTGCCAAATGTCAAAAAGAGAATTTCTGGTAGAATAGGGAATGAGCCGAGGTTTCTTGAGTCCCAATACACTACTCTGATAAAAAGACAATCCTCCTGCTTTGTGATTTCTAAAGGAAATTCAAGCATATCTCCCATAGGCTGGAAGCTAAGTAACATTCTTCTGGCAGAAGAGAAAAAGCACTGTACCAAGTGGGGAAGGTGCAAAAAGTAAATGGAGATCATAAAAATAAATTAGCTTTTCTTTTTTTCCTATCTAAATAATTTACAGATATCTTAGCAACACTGCTAAAAATGTAAGAATTGCTTCTATTTGACTCAGAGCACTACCTCATAGTTGAAATATCTCTTTTTAGCACTCAAGGTTAAATCTTCATGCTTGGGTAAGAAGGAACAAAAGAGGTGAAGTGTGTGTTTAAGTTCCTAGTAACAAAAATTGTGTAGGTGACCAAGGTTTGCTTTTAACACTCCTGAATCACTTTTCTGCATTCCTGTGCTGGCAGTGACTGTTCCCCAACTCAGGGCTGAATGTTTTTAGCAAAGTCCTTCCCTAAAATATGCAGCAAATTCAAATCCTTATTTTGAAGTTGAGCCCAAGCCCAGGTATTTTTCAAGAGAGGCAGGGGCTCCAGCAGGGGAGGTACAAAAGCACCATTAAACCCATAAGTTACCTTAAAAAAACAGAATTATAGAATCATTTAGATGGGAAAAGACCTTTCAGATGATCAAGCCTAACAAAAAAAAAAAACCAAAACACTAAGCCCAAACATTTTTGATTCTGAAGAAGCTGATAAAACATGGTTTGTCTGTTCCTAACCCATCCTTTGGTTATGAGTCAGACAACACATATGCAGAAAGCAGCAGGACCATGAACAGTCCTGACTTGGATTACATTTTCCACTGAATCCATGGAGCTGCACCCAGTTTCCAGTAGTGAGGAATTTGGTGTGATGTCATGTGGCAGTTGCAGGGGCAGATGAGGAGGGCAGTAACCAGAAAGATTTCCTGATGACAGAAGCAAAATGTCAGCCCAGATTGTGGGGTTTTCCCAGCCCAGCGTGGAAAAATGAGCATTTCTTTTTGGTCCTCTGTGAACTTTTTGTAGGTGGATCATGTGTTCATACACTGAACAAGGAACAGACTTGGCTTTTCACACCACATCAGAAGAGCTTGATTGCTTTTTTGGAGGGAATGTGCCCAGACACCATCAGGGGATAAGTAGTAACCAGCTGGTGAGAGGTATTTAGAACAGAGACACATTTGGCGATTAAGTTTTGACTGTTGCACTGATGGCCTTCAGCCTCGTTTCCTTAATGGGGCAGACTTGGCAGCATGGAAGAGTCGGAACACCTGCCTGTTTGCTTCCCCGCTCCGGCTTCAACATCGTAGCGTTTGAAACGCAAGGACATCTGCTGCTAGACCCTGCCTTTGTGAGCACTTGCATGCATTTTCAAATACTTACATATGAGATAAATGCAAAATTCAGCTGGGGCAGGGTGTCAGGAGTCAAAAACTGAAGCTGAACACCTTTGTCTCTGGAGTGATCAGTGAGGTTATTTGAAAAGAGCTGCAGAGCAGTAGTGCAGTGGGTCTCAGCTGTGATGCATGGTAGGCTTGGGCAGACTCTGAAAACAAGATGTAAAATGCACCTGCATTTAATCAGTCTGGGGAGAGTTGTCTCTGAGCTTTATCAGGACTTCTGATCAACTGCTGGTGCCTAACAACACCCAGGGAGGCACTGGGACTTGTTATGTCACTGGCAAGATATAATGCTGTTGTTAATTTAATGCTCTTTAGATTGTTTAATTTGGAAATTCAGATTTAATCAAATGCCAAACTCACTGTCCAAATTCCTAAATTAAACATGAATTGTTTGGAAGCTTCTCCAGAACCGCTGTTTGTTGCATCAGTCCCACAGTCACTTTTATTGGTTGCAGAAGCAACTATTTTGCGACAAGGTAATTTGGCCCTTTCTACAGGAGTCAGAATAGCTGCCTTGAGACATTCTGAGCCCATTTTCTGTAAGAACCTGTGATTTTTAATAACATCATCAAAGTCATTTTGGTAGAGGCTGAGCAGGAGTGGAATAAAAACCCACAAAAGAAAGGGTAATTCCCTTTCTCATTACGGCATTCATTTGGTCTCTGTATCTTGATGTATGTCTGCTTAATGACTGTCATCTCCTCGATCCTCCCGAGGGTATTCATGTTTGTCTGCTTTTATAAGAAATGAGTCATCGAGTTTGGGCATCTTTGTCACATAAAAGCATCTACAACGATCTGAATGTAAACACTAGGGTTTTGTTCTGTTAGTTAAAATCATGCTGTGGGATTCCACTCTGCAAACACTGTGCTGCCTAAAGTTGCTTATAACAGCTTTGCAAAAAGGGGAAAGACCAGGCTTGGAATGTAAATAGGTGTGATTATTTGTTAACAGATACAGCTCTGGAGCAACTTCTTAATTTGATACTGGAGGTTTTGGTGTAGTGTTGTACGTGTCTGAGTGTTAACAACACTGCAGTCTGGTTCCTTAACAGCAGGGCTTGTGCGAGCGGAACGTTACTGAAAAGCCTGTCCCACTTCTGCGTGTGAACGGTTCACAACAAAAATACGGGTCCATCAGGTTTGCATCAACTTCCTTCCACACTGGCACTTCGTAACAGCATTGAGGATGGACTGTGAGACAGTAGCTATTCTAGATTAGAGTACAAATGCCATGTGTTTCCCCATGTTGTCCTTCTGAAGAGTTGAAGGATTTGGAGCAAGGACTTTGCACAAGTCTGTTATTGCATAAATATGTGTGCTATCAGAACAATTTTCAGAACAGTATGGTCTCTGATCTTTTGTAAATCCAGAACAAATGAAACAGTTTTATTTCATACTTTTCTTAAGCTAATTGAAAGCATAATTTAGTCCTTAGTGGAGAGTATAAGAAATAAAATGCTCATTGAGTTAAATCCCTTAAAATAATGATATTATACTCAGTCCAGGAGGGCTTACTGAAACATACTCTATTGCTCTGCTTTCTCAGGATGACCAACAATGCAAACCCCCTTGCTCCAAAAATAGACTTAATCAGTACCACTCGTATTAAGATTTTTACTGCATTTATGATTGTCTTCCAACTTTTCTTAATAAAACCAGCTGGCTATAGTTCACTAATTCTGTTTTTGGTGCTACTGCCAGAAAGGCAGTTACAAATGTGTTGTATTAGTGCAGAATGGATTTTCAATGTGCACCTAGATTTTAGTCTGAGCCACGTACTCTTTTATGCTAAGAACACCGAGACTCGAGTCCCACATCTATTCAGGGGTTGTCAGTGGCACCAAAAAAACTTGCCTTCTGTCAGTGTAAAAAGAGGTGAATCTTCACTGCAATGCTCCAGAGAGGTACTGGGGATGGTTTGTTGAGGCATTTGGTATTGATGAGACCCTTGGCCTTGTCAGATCCATCACAGCAAGACGTGACTGAAAACTTCTTAGCCTAGACCAGTAAATGTGTTTGTGTGTTAAGATGTGACTTCCCTCAGTCCAGCTGAACTGTTGAACATTTTTGGAAGCCAGCAAACAGCTGCTGCTTACCTTTTCCTCACTCACTTTGTAATTTTTGAGCTGTTACTTTAATTTTGTTTCAGCCTCATTTTTACCCAAGTGCAACTCAGACTTGTCACTGGCAGGAAAGTGGAGCAGGAAAGAAGGGAAAGCAGGAGGGAGAAAGGGCTAGGAAAGGAGCTGGCAGTGTGGTCAAAGCCAGATGGTACAAGAGTGTGTTTGGGGGATGATATCTGGCTTCTGAGAATATTTTATACCCTTGTTATTTAATATTTTTTTTAAATGACATAAGAGTCTGTGGTTAATATTGCTTCGTCACCAATGTGTAACAGCTAAAATGTGTTCTTCCTAGTGCTGCAGAAAGCTGTGTCCCAAACAAAGTGTGAAGCAACATGTCAGAAAAGCAAAGTGACATACTGAGTCCTGAGCAAGACTTTTCTTCTTTTGCTGAAGGGTAATGAAATCTGAAAAACAGGGAAGCTGTTTTGGTTTAATATATCTTGCTTTGATGCAAGACTAGTAAAGGGCAATATGAGTATGCTATGAAGTGGACGTACAGAATGGGTAATTTAATTTTGTCGCTGTTGTAATCTGCTGGGCATTTTTCCAAAACAAGAGTAGGGAGTAACTGGCATGTTTCATTACAACTGCCCAGATGACTAAGAGGAGATTAAACCTTTAATTACAAGATGGAGCATCCTGAACCAGCATTGCAGCTTGTGACTGAAGCCACAGTCACTCCTAGAAACATCTACAGGGTCTCAAGTAGATGACCTGTATGTACCTGCTACAGACTTTACATCTTGCCTATTTACATATTTATTTTATTGAAATTATACAAATATATGTATAAGAGGATTAATATTTTCCATGAGTTGGAAATATTCTCATACATCTGGTCTCCTAGCCATGTGGCATTGAAACAAACTGACAACTAGTTCTTTTCCTCTAGGTTTGCATATCAGCAACATAATTATTAAAAGATGCTGCCCTGTGTGGATAGGACCTTTAAACACCATATGTAAACCCCTTGTCTCCTTTTTGACTTTTCCTTTCAAATTAGCAAGGCTGGTTGCTATCAGCAGTTGTGAATTGCTAACATTCTTGCTGATTTTACTTGCCATCAGACTGTCAAGCTAGGAGATGACATGCAGTACTCATGTAAAAGTGGCAGAGAAAAGATTTTTGGTATTTTTTTCCCTTGTTGTAAAATAGGTAAAAAGCCAAATGGAGAGAAGATCTGAAGTACCAAGAAGGGCTGTCTTTTGACAATATTTTATTAAACCAGCCTGTATGAAGAAGCTGATTTCTCTTTTACCCGGAACATTTATAAGGAATAATGATCTATCATCTGAATATTTTGGTTTTTAGGGAGCTCCTTCAACTCCATTTGGCTCCAGCTTATTACAGGAAAAGAGCCCTAAAATTATGCTTTTATGCACAAGACTTAGGCGATTAGATTTGTGACCTTTTCAGTAAATTATGCTGGAATAGTAGCCAGAGCAGGGTGAAAAAATTTATTCTGCTAGTTCATATACATATGTTGAAGATTTGCCATTGAAAGCTGTATTGTGCCAGTGTTAGGTGGTCTGCCAGCAAAATGAATGAGATAAGCGTTCATTGACATAATGCTGGGTATTGCAGGCAGAACCTGGCTGTGAAGAACAGTCATTCTGTCTCAGCTGCACAAAGTTGCAGGATGTGGGTGATTTTGTTATGCAGATACCTTAACGCCTGGAGCAGCACCTGACTTGGTTAAAGCTCTGGTGCTGCGGACAGTTCTGTTCTCCCTAACTGGGAGCAGGGTGCATTAAAAATGACAGTGGAAAACAGCCATCAAGTTGGACCTTTCTTAACACACACGCAGTGTGTTTTCCCCACATGTGTCTGACTCTAGTTGGCATGAGGTGGCTTCTTCCTGGGAGAGGTCTCTAAAAAGAAAGCAACAGTGCAGTTTTTTTAGGCATTACAGTGTGAGACAGCAAGAACTAAGTGGTTGCAGAC
This sequence comes from Orthonyx spaldingii, assembly GCA_013397795.1. Lineage (NCBI taxonomy): Eukaryota > Metazoa > Chordata > Aves > Passeriformes > Orthonychidae > Orthonyx > Orthonyx spaldingii. The sequence goes on along the minus strand of VZTJ01004660.1, from coordinate 435,946 downwards.
ATGTCAACTGTAGTTGAATGACTGAAATATGGTGACCATCAGGAAAGACCTAAAAATGAGCACAAAATTCAGCTTTAATGGGATTACTGTGAAATACAGTGTCCTGTGAGTGTGCAGTTTTTGATGTTGCTACTCAGAAATCCTCTAGATGACAAAAAGTGTTATGGAGAAGCTGTAATTTTGCATGGGATAAGTGCACTTTCTCTTTTGAAATACAGCATACGCGGGCAATGGCCTAGTGAGTTGATACTCTTCAGCATCTCAGTTCAGGCAACACTGCTGTTACATCAGCGGGATTTTTCTGCAACTTAATTGTCACTTAATAAGAGGAGGGAATATTTTCAAAAGTGAAAATATCCCTGCTAGTTTCTTTGGAAAGGAGTTTTATCTTTGAGAGCTTTGAAGTTAACATGAGAGGAGTCAGTAAAGTAGCAAGCATTTTGGTATGTAAAGGTCAAGGATAACTATTAGATAGAGTGGCTGGCAGAGAAAATCCAGGCATTTAGCAGTGGATTCATGCCACAGCGAGTTACGATCAGGCAGTTAAATAGCAGGGTTATTTGCATCATCCATGTGGCACTGCTACGCTATTAACCATGCCTCTTAGTGTCCTCTACAACAATGTTTTTGAGAGTTTGTACTTAATTGCATATATATCCTGAGGCCCAGACTTCTTGTTCTTGTGTTAGTGGCTTAGGAAGGATATTAAGAGCTGCAGGATAGGGCATATTGCTTTAGCGTAAGAAATTCAAAGACTGCATTAAAGTAGCTCTTTCCGTTATTTGTTCTTATGTATTCTACTTTTCATCCTTTGAACATGATAGGAATTTATTTTCTTTTCCCCAATAGTAGAGTGCATTGTAAGCACTGTATATGTCCCTCAGCTATGACTGAAAAATAAAGGAGAGAACAGTTGCAGCTATTCCGTAGCCGGCGGCAGCAATCACTGCATGCTGTGTCGCCTGCTTGGCAGGCTCTACAACTCCCTGCTCAGCAGCTAGTACAATTACCTCAGTTTATTTATGGTTATGGGGGTACATAAAGAGTAAATTTGGGGAAAATTTCCATTTTCATGGTACACCTGGAAGCCTCAGTCATTGCACAAACTCAGCAACCTCACCTCTGTTGAGGCAGAAGCTGAAAACCCAGCTATAAACATCTTTCTTGTGTGTGCTTCTGTTGTGACCTCATATCTGTATTTTCAATGATCAGTCCCATTGAAAAAGAAAGGCAGACAGTGCAGGGTACATCTGCACTAGTGTTGAGTTTGGGTTAGGAATCTGGTTTTGATGAGAATCCCTCCAGTTGTCTGAACTTCTTACGCTTTCATTCACAGCAGTCCTGGTGCTTGTGAACTGGACTGGTTTTGGATATAACTAAAACAGAAGCTGCACCTCTGTATGCAAATTTCTCTTCTTATTCAATCCATGTGAGACTAAAGCAAAGCTAGTCCCAAGTAAGCCACCTTGAAACATACAGGATGTGGTTACTGGACCTTTAGCAACACTGTCATACGAAACTACTCCAACTGAGCTGCACTACTTGCTTAATAGACATAGCCTGGAACCACCAAGCTCCGTAGGGCAACTCATTCTGTGGAGTTCAGCTCAAGTTTTCATGCATCTCTACTCCCATGTAGAAAACTCCATGTTCAAAACCCGTCTTGATGGAGATGGTGATGGTGATTTTCTCAGCAGCCCGTAAGCACTCACAGCAGGGCAGGGTGAGATGGCCTCAGACACCAGCAAATGCCCAGCTGCCCAGGGAGGAATGCCTCCTTTGCCCTACGGTAACCACAGTCCTTTGAAAATGGATGATCCTTATGAACTCCACTTTCATTTAACTTCCTCAGTGTTGTGATGAAATGCCACCACCAGGACTCTGTATCTGTTAAGGATTGAAAGAACAATTGTGACTGCTTCATTTCACATGCTGTTAATTAAAAATTGCTGAATAGAGCACAGAATACAAATACTTCCTGAGTAGCAATGATTATTACTGCTACTGTCTGGATGAATCAGGACAGATTATTGTAGTTATATAGTTGTTAAATGATCAACAGAACACACATTGTGTGGAGGCTGTGGAAATTCAGAAGATGCCCCAAAGCAGCTGAACAAAAGACTGGAGTTGCAGCTTATTCCCACCATGTGGGCTGGGTGGTAACCAGACCAGTTCACTCTTGCCAGGACAACTGGGTGGGCCTCTTTTCTTTCATGCCGTAGCAGAAAACTGTCTGTGGTAGCCAAACAATGCCAATGTTTTCAGTATTACATTATCATAATTGAAAATACTACTGAATTGCTAGAAAATTGCCAAATGAAATGTTCCAAATAACCGTGGTGCCATTTGTCTGACAGATAATGTTTGATTTTCTGAAGAACCATACAGCATGCAGAATTAGGCGACGGGAAATATATTGCATGGTTATTAATTCTTTAATACTTGAAACTACTTAGCAAAGAACATGTAGATCAAAGCTTTTGCTTGAGAAGATTGAGCTTTCAAGACAGGAGAGAGCGGGAGCAGTCTGGAGCAATATAACAGAATCCTGGAGGATAAAAAAATAACTGATTACATTTCCATTAGTTTTAAAATCTCCTTTGTGTTCAGTTTAGACATTTTCGTGGCTCTTGTGTTCCAGGTTAAATGTAACCTGTTAAGCACTTGATCCATTTTCTCAAATTGACAGGCACTAGCTTTCTACTTTTAATAAATATACTTGGAATTTTGGTAGCCATCCTTCAAGAAGAAAGCTAAGATGCTTGTTGATTTCTGATTGTTACCTTAGATTATGAAAGAAAGAGATGGGTTGCAATAATCCATTCTTCATTGAAACCATCACTAAAAGACATATTTCAGACAGGTCAGATTTTCATTACCTCGATTGCTATTACTCATAGAATGGAAAAAGGAGGGCTAATCCTTTTTTTCTTGTTGTGATATGCATTTAATGATCTGATTCATATTTAAAACGCAAGTCTACCATAAGTACATTCTCTACTGATTTAATTGGAAACAGAAATAATATTTTATACCCAAGAATCCTGTAAATCCAAAAATCTGACCCTCCTGAAGTCAATGACAATTATACCAGCAATCTTTTAAGTGTCAAAATTTGGCCTCAAGATCCTCTGGATATATATGTGAGCTTTGGAAAAAAATTATTTGGAGCACTACTCCAGTTCAATTACATGAAAAAGAAAATAAAACATTAAGGGTCATTTTCCTTCCTGGTAGCTTTTTAGTATTTAATGTACTCAGTAATTTGATAGTATCAAATCTTCCAAGATTCTATGCTTGTGTATATTGCAGTTTAGTGTTACTGAAAAGGATCAGTTAAGCAAAATAACTGATTTTCATTGAAAACCCATCATATTTCATTAGAAGGAATTGCATTTCTCTTTGTGTAGGTTATTGAAGAACCTGAATTTCATCTCATGTATCTCTAAGTCAGTTGAAGCAAATTTAGACCCCTACAAATCCTGTATTAGGAAGAACAAAAGTTGATAAAATGCATTCTTCATATTTCCCTGACATATAATGTGTGTTTATTTCTGTAATTAGCACAAGGGTGAAAAATAGCACAGATTAAGACAGCAAACAGTCCGGTTTACAGAGCTGTGACTTTGAGTCACTGTGAGGGGAGTGCTGAGCACTGGCTTAGTTAAATACACAAGCCAAGGAGTAAATCATCAGAACACAAAAGTAGGCTTTAGCAGACGGTAATGCTACTTATGTTAATAACCCTCCACGTGACACAAGAAAGTATATAGATAGTTCTTTCACCGTTGCTGTTTTTACCCTTTTGGTACTAACTGGCAAAGCTTCAATTAAGAAAAGGTCGCCAAAAGGTTAAATTCTTAGTGGAATTTTTTCTGCCCTTTAGATAAAAAACAATTTTGTATCTTCCTTCTTTTCCCCTCTCCACCCCTTTACTGACCCCTTTTTAATGGGTATAAGAAATATTGGGGAGGATTTTCGACATGTTTAAAAGTCAGTGTGGCTCCACTGACTTCAGTAGACATATGCTGATTTTGATCAAAGACCTGATATTTTATTTTAGTGTCTCTTTTCTTCCAAAGAGTTGCTTGAATCTTGACTGTTTGGTTGGTTTGTTTTGGCGATTTTTTTGTCTTACAAAAATGCATTTAACATTGCTAGATATCAACTGGCTTTTTAAAACAGTGGAAATAAATAAAAATTAACAGAAAGTATAATACGCCATAACAAACATAAGTTTATCTTCTACTGCTAATTAGAAGTTGAAAGTCAGATTTTTACATTTAATTTGAGTACGAGTAGAGCTAGTGTTTGTAATTGAAGGCTGTCAAAAGAGGAGATTTTTAACAGCTAGCTTTTAATATACAAGGTAATTTCTTTGTTAACTGGTTCATGGCTGCCACAATTTTGGGTGCACCTGAGTGTGTGGGCACCCAACACGCCACCCTGTGATTTAACTGTGTGCCTCTCCCCTGGAGGCACCATGACACCGGAGACTGCTGTCTCAGGGATGAGGTGCTGCCAGGTACGTAGAATATGTAACAGCACACAGCACCTTGGCTCTTGGTGTGCCTCACAGCCCACTGAACACGCCTGAGGCAGGTTGTGAAGCACCTTGGAAAGGCTCCATCATTTTTACTTACCCAACTTTACTAGCATGCTCAGTACCAGTTCATTGGTACTGAAGTATTGAACTCTTTTATGAAGAGGAAAATGTGTAAAATTCAAAATGAAGGAGTTTATATGTGGTAGGTTGGATTGCACCTTGAGGCGTCGTGTGAGTCAGAGCAGAAAGGAAAGCTTCTGGCTGGCTGTAGCAGGTGTATTGAACTTTTCATCGGTGTGATTTATGCTTCTCTCTGCTTTCCAGCCACTTCTGTTGGGCTGAGGGTGAGAGAAAACAATTTCTCCCATGCCTTTATGAAAACAAATCAAAGTAGTTAAATCTGCTAAATTTTCTGCCTTCCTTCCTTCTTTTTTGACCTTGAATTCAGTGTACCACAATACCATTCAGTGTAATGGTGGCATGTTAGCTGCAGCACAGACAGCATTGAAAATACTGAGAGAAAATCCTGAGGTTGTGCCTTAGCTAGAACAGATGAAGCACTACTTAGCAGGGCCTGGCTATGTTCTTTTGAATTTTGGACATGTTTTGTCAGTTCTTGTTTGTACTTCTTTGTTAGTGTAGCACTAAGGTTTGCATACATTCACTTCATGGCAGAGCATTTGCCACTGATGTCATTTTGCCTGTGCTTGTGAAGTGTTGTGCAGTCAGTACTCCTGTTGGCACCGAGCTTGGACCTCTTGGATATGAATTACAACAAGCCTCGATGTTCAAAATGCAAAATATTCTGTCAGAAAATACTTTTGCAGTGAAAGGAAAGTGTTGTTTTACTAAAATACACAGCCATTTCCCTAATCTCTGTTTCTCAAGTCCACCATAAGACAAAGAGTGTCCCTCTCCAGGGTATGTAATGCCCTCCTGATGCAGACATTCATGTGAGAAGCTGGAGTTGTAGATTCAAGTCCCTATTTGAATCAGACAAAGCAACTATTTGAGCTGGTACTTTTCAAGATCCTAGGTGAGGTTTTATTTAAGGTTTTTTTTTTTGTGGGGGTTTTTCATTATTTTTTTTCTTTTTTGTGCAATATGATTTTAAGTGTAAATTCCTTACCCCAGTGTGGAACAGAAAAATATTCAAAATGTTGAGAATTTTCTTAACAGAAAAAAAATCCTGCCCTTTATGCTAGATTGTGAGGAGCCCATTACTTAAGTGATGTGTCCTTCATGAGGAAGACATGATGGGTTAGTTCAGACATGTACGATTCTGCGTTATGTGCTGGTCTGGAACCCTATCTCAGGCAAGCCCTGAAATGCGAGAAACAAAGTCTCCAAACACTCCCTACTGCAACAAGGGAGCTTTTGTATTAGCATACAGATTTTTGGAGCTTCTATATCCACGTTGTTGTAAAGATGGATGAATGTGGGAACGCAGTGTAAGCTCCTCTCTGCATTGTCTTCACTCATGGGGAGTGGAATTTGCAGTTTTGGACAGAGGATGGTTCTCGTGCTGTCTGAAGGACAAGGACATAGGTTCTTCGTGGCCATTGTGGAGCTCTTGGATGGGTGGGGAAGGCTCTTGGGGCTTCAGTAGGACTCTTATTATCTTCTGTTAGAGACAGAAGAAAGCCTTTGTTTTGTCCTCCTCCATCTTTCTCTCCATCCCCCACATAAGAGTTGTGAAAAATCGCTCTTTATAAATACTCTACGAATATATGTCTGTAAGTTTAGATACACACACTCACATGTGAATGTATGTGGGTATTTCTTGGATTGTCCTGGGGACACACAGGTGGTCAGCAGGTGGAGAGCACTAGCACACAGCAAATGACCCGATTAGCTTTCCCCTGTTAGTCCAAACAATGCCAGCCCTGCTAGTTATTTCTGGAATGTGTTAGAGCAGAGCCATGCTCAGCAGACTAGCTTTGTTGCTAAGGAATAGTGGCAACCACGGGAAAAAAAAAAAAAAGCTGATTTCTAAGCTTTTCAAAACAATGTCTGGAGGGATTTCCCTCTGGACTTAAAATACATTAATCTTTCTATCTCTTATCAGAATTGCAGTGTATTCATGTTCAGGTATCATAGCTTGGCTGGGGGAACATTTATAAACACAGACAAATGTGTCTTCTCTGAATATTAGGGGTCTTTTTATTTCAGAAAAGCAATTTGGCCACTTCAAATAAATTCTTGACATCTTGTGATTTCAGCACTTGGGAATAGCTCTGGCTTGACAACCTCAGCTACATGGGACTTTTGTTTTGCTAAACAGCTTTTTCTTAGAAAAGGGAGAAAGATGTTGTTTTTTATGATGTGTGATGAGCAGACCAGCACCTGGTCCACAAAGAAGGAAACCTAAGTAGTGTGATAGCAGTGTAGAGTTCTTTACATCTGTGTCCATCCATATGGGCAGAGAGAGTCTGTGGCACCCTTTTAAAACTCGGTAGAATTAATCCCAGTGGTGTTTTTACAGGAGGACATGAGTTTGTCTGCTGTTGCTAGTGAATGGTAATATCTGTTTAGTTGCACAAATGAGTGGACTTTGGTGCCTAAAGCCCCTTTGCTGTAGCTGGTCTGTGATGATCATTCTACATTAACATGTTAACTGTAGGTTTCTTAGCTGCTGTTCAATAAATTGTCTGAATTGGAGATTATATCTTTCTTGAAAGAACTGCAAGAAATAAACATGCAAGTACAGAAGAAAACTGTGAGGGAGACAAGTAAATCTGTGTATGTATCCCATCAATTGCAAACATCACCTTTACAGTGACAATTGGCTTAAAGTATCTACAAGAGCCAGGTACAATTTACTCCTCTAATAGAAGAGGGACAGCTACTTTTCTATGTGTGCTCATGGCTAATGGTCAGAAAACTGGATAAGTATGATATTAGTACATAAATAGTCATAAATATGAATTATTACTCAGCATAGCTCCCTGTTTTGCCTTCAGATATGTGCAACAAAATTAAGCCTGTTTCAATAAAGAGTGAAATAATAGCAAGTTTCGTCAAGAAACTGTTTGCTGCTTCAAGAGATAAATTCTCTGTAGCTAAAACATTTTTTGTACCACCAAAATTATAAAGCTGTATGTGGATTCTGTAAGTTTTATTTTTCTTTAGTATGTCAATTAAATCCATAAAGATGATTAAAAACTGGTTTCCTCTAGGCCCTTTCATTTGTAAGGAAACAAATGTGCCAGTCTCAGCAAACAGATGTCCACCACATAACAATCATCATCACAGTTGGCTTGAAACCTTGCCTGTCTCATGAATGCATCTAAGGACTGAAGAGACAAGGAGTTTTACCCCTCTTGGTCTCTCTAGGGTCAGACCTGAGAGAATAGCAAAGGAGAGTAAAGAAATCTGCTTTGTTACTTGGATGTTATATTGTATGGGTTTTGAAATCCCATGATTCCGGCTGTCCTTTAGGGATATCTTGTTATTAAAACAGACTTATAACCAAAAATATGTAGACAATGTTGTAATGTGATTGTTACTTTAGTCACACCATGCTGAGCCTGGGAGGGGAATGCATTAAGGATTTGGTGCAAAAGGAATGGGAGAAGGAATTCAGTTTTATCCCCAGCTCTGGCACAAGCACTTGGATCACTGTAATGGAGTGAACTTATCAGAACAGAGAGTTGATCTGAGTGCTGTTGGGCAATTTTGGGAAGCTTTGTGCAAATTCTTTTACTGACTCCTATAAGAGTGTAAGTCAGACTCATTGGATATGCCTGGAATCTAGCTGTATGTTTTTCAGATTCAAAGATTGCATGAAAATGCAATTTATTGAATCCAGGCTTTTTGTCCTTTCTCTGCATAACAACAGTTCCTAAGAACCAGTAGTAAATTTACAGACAAAATGAGGTGTTTAGACCAATACTTTATTGAGGAACAACTTCAGATTTGCTGTGGGTGCTATAGCTTATCAGCCACCAGCATATGCAAGACGTAAGAGCAGGATGCTTTGGGGGTGTCTTTGTTCCTGCAAGGCTTTGTGGATTTACTAAAGCCTGAGATGTCTGCCAGTCAGCGTTGGTAAGTAGTGTCTCACTGCAGGGTGAGTGTGGAGATTGCTGAAACACTGGAGTCCCACTTCACAGATTATGGTGCTGTTCAGTGCCTATGTGAAGAACAAAGAGGCTGTATCTCAAAGTGCTTTTAATAATCTCAGATTGTGTTTTCTGAGGAAAGGAGTGGGTGATTTTAGACTACTGCATTGTAGGGTAAGGTCCTGCAATCCCAAACTACCACAAACTGCTCTCTCTAGTTTTTATCAAGAGTTTATGGTGCCACAAATGAAGTCTAATGTGGCACTGGGATGGGATGGATCTTTCCTTACAGTCCTAAAAGTACTGTGAGTCTGACCTGTATGAGGCATCTTGTCCTATGTGGTATGCTGTGCATGGCATGTGTCTTCTGCTTCAGGTGCTGTGACCTGTCTTGTGTGTAGGATCGTGGGGGTAGGGAGAGGTGTCTGGAAAATTTTTGTCTTTCAAAAGGACTGCATCTTGCCTGCTTATACAGAAATGATAATGCTGAATTTCTTACATTGTTAATTTCCATGGCAACAAAAAATAATCTCATAAATATAGGATTATTGCTTTAGGATCAAAGAGGGGAGAACCTGGGCTGTGAAAGAGGAAGTTCTTTATTTAAATATCTTAGCAGCAGAAGGAGTAACAAAACATCTCTTGAGATTCAAGCATATATTTGCTTGTACTTCTTGATCACCTACAAAGCCAAGCCTTAAATATTTAAGTAAATAAAAACAAGAATGTCCAGCTCTCTTACTATATTATCTTGTCAGCATTGTTCATTGCTTCTGAGTGCTCAGCAGACAATGAAATAATTGCAGTGGAGCAATAATGTATATCTAAAAGAAATCTCTTCTGTCTCTTAGCAGTGCCCTCACACCAACTGGCTGGAAAGTCAGACCCCAAAAAAGAACACGATACTGTCCATGTTGTGAGAATAGGTGACTCATCCCAAACATCTCTTAATGGGGATCCAGTGGAAATATTTCTTCTCCTCATGGTGATTGGAGGGCAGCAAAAACATTCATGGACTTGCTGAAGAATTCTAGATGGAGTCAACATCAGTTTTCCCCATGAGAGGATTGCTGCAAGCATCTCAGTGTCCTCTGCTTCTTTTCATCATGTCATTTGGAAGCTGTCTCTCACATACCTACTTACATATTGAGAAGCTACAGAGGAAATGTAGGTTTATAGAAAGGGGCTCACCAGCTGCCATTTTTCCTAAAAGAAAAGCTGCAATTTAACATTAACCTAGCAATTAAGCAAAAATTTACGCTAACATGCTGCTTTCTTGCATAAAAATCCCTCTCAGCAACTCTGAAAATTATCTACGAGAAAGGTAATAGAATAATTCCCAGCATCTTTGATTTGGAAAAGCCGTTTTCTGGCATGATTGATATTTCCTTTGTGTTAGCATGGGAGGGCATAGAAAGAGGAGTAATCTCTCTAATGGGTGTACTCCACGCTGGTGTCTGGGGTCCATGATACACTTGTCAGGCTTTAATTAAAGCTCTGGAGTTGAATTTCCACAGTAATTAACTTTTATTTTCAGTTATACTATGTCTCTCATTTTTGACACTGACACTTTCCTGTTAGAGATAGGGGCAGCAATTGGCACGAAAAATAAAGACTGTGGAAATGAGGAATAATTTAAGAAATGGCATTGTATTCGCCATGACTTCTGAAGTAGACAAAATCACATTTTCTTTCAAAACTGCTTTGTTGTTAGCTACCTAATATGTTTTCTCTTCTGCATAAACACATATCCTATTACCTTGGTTACCCTTCTTTATGCAATGTCCAGTACTAAACAAGCAACTTTTGTTCAGTGGTATTCTACATCCATGTGACATCCTTTCTCATTATGTCTCACGGAAATATTTTGTTACCTTTTGGCAAACCTTGACTTTTAAGCATGAATGTGTGCTAGGGAGGCTATTCAACCATTATTTTTGGACTGCTACTTTTAGTTCACTTCTGGGTTGGATTTTTAGGAGTGAATACCACAAGAGTCTACATTCTGTTGTCAATGGTGGGTTTGGATTGCAGGAATCTCTGTGTCATTGAATATACTCACTGCTTTTATTAATAGAAGTTAGGCACTTGAGTCTGCTCTTTAGATTTCAGATATCTTTCTCTTCCACTTTTAATTCATGTAGTTTTCACACATACTGCAAAGTGCTATTATGTAGGAGCACAAATAGCAAAATCAAAGTAATTTTCATTAGGCTTGACCTTAACAAAACAGCCTTTCCAGGAACAGAGAAATGCAGACCTGGAATCCAGTCCCCTTCTGTCTGAACTGCTGTATCAATTACCCTTTGACAGACTCACTGAGCTTCATTTTAAAAATTAAGTTTTTTGGGTTTTTGTTTTACACTACAGTGGTCTAAAATGTCTGCTATTTATTGACTGCCTTCTGATTTCCACTCTGAATGTGTTCCCAGCTGGCTGTCACCATATCCTCACATGTGCCACCCTGCATGTTTCCGTGCTCCCAGGTGAGATAGGTGAAAGCCTCCTTGCAGGATGCTGTAGTTGAATTAAAGACTCTGAGAAAAAATTAATTTCTCAGGTGTCCAAATGTTGTCTTGTCTCACTCTGAAGAATAATCTTCCAGAGAGGAGGTGGCTGTTTTCTAGCTTTACTTTTCTCAGACCTATTGGTGTAAACTAACTTTGGAGTTTGCTTTCTGTAATTTGCAGCAGCATCTTCTTTCCCAAACATTTGAAATGTGTCGCTTGTTTCTAAATTGCAGATCTGGTCTTGCTGCTATAGCTTTGAAACAGGTGATAGAATGGGCACTCCAAATACAATACCAGTAAAGAAACAGCTAAGAATAGTATCACTTCTGAAATAAAGCACTAGAGATAATTAAGCAGAACAGTACAGTAAATCAGTGTGGCACTTAAGGCCATGGCAAAGGCCATGAAAAAGAAAGGTAATAAATTGTATGGTGAGAGATGCTAATTGATCATTGTTTGCAGTTTCAAGCTGTGTCTCCAAATTTCATTTTAATATTTCTTGTGGACTGAAAAGCAAGTGCAGAGCTGAACTGATTGTGATAAAACATAAGAATGGAAGCTGGAGAGAGACATGGGCTATTCAAGCACCAAATTCTTGTGAAGTAATTCTGACTAGCAATAATTTTCCAAGTGTTTTGCCTATTGTCGTGGGTTGACCCTGGCTAGGTGCCAGGTACCCACTCAGTCGCTCTATCCCTCCCTTTCCCACTGGGGCAGGGGAGAGAATAATATGGAGGGAAAAACAACTAGAAGGGTAAGATAAGGCAGTTTATTACAGCAAAGAAGAAGCAAGCAAAAGTCTGCGCGCGCAAGAGCTAAAGAGGAAAAAAAACCAATCAATCTCTACTTCCCATCAGCAGCGATGTTCGGACACTTCCTGGGAAGCAGGGCCTCAGCACGCGTAATGGTTCTTCTGGGAGGCACACAGTGAAGACTCCATGAATGCCCCCCCTTCCTCCTCTCTTCCTCAGCTTTTATATCTGAGCTGACGTCATATGGTATGGAATATCCCTTTGGCTGATTTGGGTCAGCCGGCCTGCTTGTGTCCCCTCCCAGGATCTCACTCAGCCCTGTCCCCTTTGGTGGGGGAAGGAATGTCAGAGGGACAGCACTGCTTGGCAGTAGCCAAAACACTGGTCTGTTATCAACACCAGCTACCAATGCAAAGCACAGCACTGTAAGGGCTGTGAGCTTTACCTCAGTCAGACCCAATACACCTATCTATTTTTTAATGTGCTGACTCTACTCACCCCACTTGTCTTGGAAAACTGTTCCACAACAGAATGTGTCTGGGTACTGTGAAATCCTTTATGATACTTTCTGTATACTTTCTCTTTTTTTAATTTGATTCTTCCTTGATTCTTCCTTGCTTCATGTGTCCACCAATTATTTATCCACTGTCTATTAAAATTGTTCATCACAGATAATTTTACCAGCTCTTTGATCAGCTTTATCCCTGAATGCACTTCAGTGCTAACATCTGTTTAGCAGTGCTGTGTCAAGGACTGAGTGGCATTATTTTATATGCAGTTGCTCTAGGTATGTCATGGGGAGGAATTTCATCTATGTGTTCCACTGCAATATCCACTTGGAAGAGAAACTTGGGGTTTGTTTGATTTCTGACCCTGCTCAAGTTCCCAGATCTGATTTTGGACTAACCTATGGTTAGTGAGCAATCCTGTTTTAACACAGGACCCCATCCTGACTTTGCTAAGATTGAAAAGGAGCTTATGTAAATGGCTGACATGAGATTGCCAATTTTATATGACTAAAAGAATGGGGAGATGAGCCTTGCCCCAAATCTGCTGTTAAACTGAATAATATTTCCTCCAGACACAATGTAGTCTTGCAAAGCATGAATTAATGTGCCTGGGTCCTGCATTGGTAGCGAGAAATGGCCACTGATGAGGTCACAACTCTATAAACCATATTTGCAGCATTTCTTGGAAGCTTGTGTGTGATATATTGTGTTGAATATCATTACTATTGATCTTTTTTTTTTATAAGTACATTTCCAAAGTTTCCTTCTTCATCTGCAGAGCATTTAATGCCATGAGTGTATAATGCAGTTCTTCCAGGATCTGTTTTCCACATAGAGCTATTACTTCATGTTTTACAGAGAAATCTCTTGCCAGGAGTAGGGTTTCCTGCCTATTAATGGTCCTTTGATGGAGTGTTGCAGACTAGTCTGAGTTCACTTTGATCTTGACTTCCCCAAAACACACAAGCTTGAATGGGAAGCCCTGTAGCTGTCTTAAATGTACTTGATCCAATAAGCTCTCTCAGGAGGCTGGTTTTATTCCCTAGAGCATAGTGCCACACTGTGTGGTTTTTGCCTTCAGCCAACTCACATCTTCAGTAAAATATGTCTGTCCTCATCTGTAAAAGGCCATGTAGGTGTAACACTGATGTGTAGAGTGAATGTGTCTTGTCTGGGATGCAAGCTCTTGGCTGCTTGGGGAGGAACTTCTTTATATGTAGATGGTATCTAGGAGCAACAGTTGCTGACATTCCCAAAACCTTAGGATGTTTGAAACCCTGCCCTTCATGTGGAGAGACAGACTGCATGTGCATTCGGACTGCTTTTATGGCATATATTAAAGGTGAAAGCACACTGTGACATTGACAGGAATCATCCCATCACATGCAGAGGCTTTCAAGGCACCTGCTTATCATTTACAGTATCTGTGGTCTTTCCTGACTCTTGCTGTAGCCAAAATATTGTCAACACAAGTTAGCTCAGCTACTTTGCATCCATGTGCTTAGTATGTCTGACAAAGTGAGCATACATGGTGAACAGGGTTTAATATTGACCAGAAATCTCAGGCCATTGATGTTGATACATGATGTCTCAGTCAAGAAATAGAGTGAGGAAATAACTATCTGAGTTTTAAATCAATGTGTGTCATTTTTTTCATTTCACCTTAATTATAAGTTAGCAGGCTACAGTCAGTTTGTGCATCTTAGTCCTGCTACAGCTGTTTTGTCTCAAATAAATAGTTCAGTGTTCATGGCCAGAGAGAGAGAAACTCGCTCTGTTATTTAGTGGGCATTTTAGGGCATTCTCATTACACAGAGGAGGCTCAGGTTTTGTGTCTTATTTATACAAAATGGAAGAATAGGTCTGGAAGGGCAGGGAGGGAAGCTTTATGTTATACTCAGCAGTATGATGGTTAAAATACTTATCTAGGCTATGGATATCTAGCTTAACCACCAAACCAGAAGGAGCCTGATTTTTCTGAGAAAAGAGTTGAAAGGCCATTTTTCCATCCAAGAAGAGTGGTAAAATATCTGAAACCTCAATAAAAGAAAAAAAAATTGGGGTGGGAAAAGTATCTAACTCGTCTCACTGAACAACACTTTCAGTTGTACACGCCATCAGAAAGTGTCAACATCATATGTCATTCTTTAGTTTTACATTTCTACAGTTGACAAATCAGAGATCGGGGTAACACTGCATCAACTCTGTTATCGCTGCAACTCTGCTAGGCTTGTGAGCTGAGGCAGTAAAAAAAACAAGCCAAAACTTTAGCTCTTGTGTAAGCAATGATTCTCCAAAATGCACAAGTAGGTGAAACTGGAGTAGGAAATTGCATTACTCCTTGCATCTGCAGTTTGTGGCTAGTGCAGTTCCCAAGTGTAAATACGAGGAACGTGCACATATGGTAAGCTCACATATACGATTTGTCCTCCTACTGACATCCATAGTGCTGTTTGCATGGCCAACCTGCTTTCAGAGCAGTCAGATGTCAGTAAAAGCATCACAAACCCTGGGTGAGATAAGTCTGAATATATGGGTCTCATCTGCATTCATAGCACAATGGGAAAGACTTGACAGAGTGATGAAGGTGTAAGAAATGGAAGCTTGCACAATGCAGGTGCTATGTGCTAAGTTACTTAGGCATTCTGAAGATAAAGATATGTCCTGTTTTTTTTCTGCATCTGTGATAAGAAGGATTATTCAAAGCTTCAGTTGATTCGTGGATAATGCAGACGTAGTATATTTTCACTGGAAAGCAGAGAGAACTGGTTCATACAGATGAGTTTAATATTAGAGAGGAATGGCACAAGATTTTCTTTCCAAGTGAATAATCAAGCATCTGTATTGCCCTCAAAATGTCTAATATTGACTTTTTCCAACAAAAGAACCTCAGATTCAGTGCACCACTGCTTTTGTGACTGTGCCTGGTTTATAGATCCAGTCATCACATGACAAATCCCACTGTTCTTTGGTGTGAGATACAGTTTTCTCAAGAAAACATTAAATGGTTTATATAAAGTCAGTCTCCCTCCCAGCCCTAACAAACCACTCCAGAATTGCTCTTTGTTTGCATTGTTCCACGTGCATTTAGCCTTCTGGCGAATAGCAAGTGAAAGTTCTGTTCTGCTGTGTTACAGCATGCTCAGTTGTACTCCTACCTGGTGGGAACAGATGTATCTACTTCTCCTTCTTCAGAAATGCCTTGCAGGGCTTTGAGACTTGAAATGGCCTATTATCTACCAAATAACAGATGTCTTCACAGATTAGCCTCTCGGAGTGAAAACATAGGCACACCACACAAAAGATGATGATTAGCTAGTTGAATAACAATAGACAAACTCCATGCAGATGTACAGGAAACAAGGAAAGGATCAGACACTTATATTTCTATTTTTCGGGGTTCATTATATACATTCATTTTTACAATGACATCTTAATGTTAAAGCTGCCATTATGCAGCTTTCTGTTTCAAAGCTTCTAACTTATGATTTTTTCAAATTAAAATAATGTATTAATATTTCTCCCAATTACATGCTAATAAAAGATTTAATTCAGTTTGCATACAATTAATGCATTTGTTGCAAAAGTATTCCATATGTTATTTTAGTTAATTTCTTTAAATATTTTTCAGTTAAAGGTTTGCATTCGTATCTTTCAATATGAAGGAGATTGAAGACTTCTTCAGTGATAAATCCTGCAAGTCATAATATGCCTCTCTGTATATGGTCCAGTAGAAGCCAGGTTTGGTCACACAATTTGGAGTGAAGTTTATGAATAATCAGACACATTTATCTACAGGGCTTCCCCTTCTTGATGGTTTGATTGTCTCCTAGCAAAGACTTGAGTGCCTGCTGTTATTTGGTGGTCAGAGTCTTTCTGAATGCAGAAAAATATAGGCAAGGACTCTGTTGACCTTGAGTCTGGTAAAGGTTGCCTGATGCCTGTTTTAGTCTGTAATTTTTTTCATTTCAGTAAGAATAATTTAGTCTATGAGAGGAAAAAAAAAGGAACAAAACAGGGGGATGGGCAATCATGTTTCATTGCATTACAGTACCTTGTATTATTTTGTGGGATTTCCATATCACAGATCGGGAAGTTGAAATCTGTTGGGGGGAGAGGACAATGCAGGAGCAGAACTAAAAGGGATTTCTGTTAGAGCTTTCTGCATGTTAGTGGAAAACTGCCGCATTAGACTGCATTCTGGTCTGAAAAATTCTTATTCATATATGTTTCTTTAAATTTTGCAGTTCAGCTATCCTAGGATTTTGTCAGATGGGGGAGATACAAAGGTTGTGGTTATGGCCTAAGTGGTTGACTTGGGTATTGAAATGATTAAGAAAGGACAGGGCTGAGGTATGGTCCCCATGTAAGAGAAACTAGGAAAGGGACAAAGAGGTTATTAATATGTGGAAATAAAGTGGTGAGACAGAGAGAGAAGGAGCAGAGGGGTGCTGAGGAGGAGAGGATGGGATGTTTGAGAAGGGATGGAAGCCATATATAGGGGAGAGAGAGAGAGAGGTGGACAGGATTCTGGCAGTAGAGACCAGACTAGCAGTAAGGCAAGGTCAGGTGTTAATCAGCTGAAGGGTTAAAGTCTGGGTTCAGAACAGAAAAGGCTCCAGTTCTCTGGAGGATTGTGTGGATGTCAGTGTGACTGTGTTACACAGTTTCTGAGCTGGAGAATTTTTTTATAATTTTCCTTTTTTTTTTTTTTTGGTCTGTGTAAGTTACACTTAAAAGCCTTTTAAGAGTACAAAGCAAAGCTCTCTTAAGTAAGGGCAGATTTCAGTCAACACTGCTCAGACGAATCAATATTTTATTTTATCGTAGTAGTTCATTATGTCACCTCTTCCTCCCGTAACTGTACATCACTCAGATCCACCTTTGAAGCCAGAGTTATTAATTTCCTGGGGAGCACTTCTGCAGCTCTCATTATTGCAACATCCGAGTACTTTAAAAACATTAATGAATTTATCTTCACAATGTGCCGATAAGGTGAAATGACATGATACACCAGGGAAAATGATGCACAGAATCATAATGTCAACAAAGGACATTTAATTTAGATGCCTAATTTGAGATATTCATGCCTCGATTTTCCAGAAACAGCATTGGATCATCCTCTCTTTGTTCTGGAGTTGGCTTCTGTTGAGTCCATAAGTTGGAATTGCTCCATCCTTCCACGGTTCAGAGCGCAGGTGTTCTGTGCTCTGCTCTAAGCAAACAAAGAAGATGCAATTAATGACCGCCTGCACAGAGTTTGGGTTTTGTGACTTCCTTGGCATTAGGCACTGAGGCAGAGACAGAATCCCATTCCCCAGGGCAGCTTTCCACTGCCCTAGGCACAACCATGGTGGCTTTCCAAGCCCTTACCTCATTCTTGTTGGATTGTCCAGTGCCATCAGTGGTGAGGCAGAGATGCAGCAAACAGCAAGTTCCTTCTTGTTGTGACCTTGACTTGCTGAATGTGTACAATCAGTCCTTGCTCTTACACTGAGCGAGGCTGGATAGTAGACTGAAAACCAAGGTATGTGAGTTTATTATTTGCATTGCCACAGTGTGTACAGACCGTAGCCAGTGCAGATTTTTTGCACTGCAGGAATAGATGCACCAAAAGGGCTCTCATTCCTTCATATTGATTCATATATTCCATAACTCTGTTGTGGCAATCTTAGCACACAGGAGAAGGGCGCGTGAAGCAGAGAGAAGCTGCAATTTTATTTGAAAAGAATCCTTTCTTGTGTCCCTGGATGACCTCAAACTGTGTGAGTTGATTTGGAGATGAGGTGAGAACCATGTCACACAATACACTTGTGGCTGGGCATCTCCTGTCATCTCCTTTGTCCTTGCAAGGCTGAACTCATGGCTCAGAAGTGCATTGCGCCCAAAAGACACAACATATTTTCCCCGACTTTTTACAGCCTGTAGAAGCAAAGCCATGGTGCAATCAAGCAGGACATAGAAGAGGCAGTCTCTTGTTTCACTGAAAGAGTTTTCTTTAGTAGGAAAAGAGAGGGATAGAAAGGTACAGAGAATGTTTTTCAGATGCACAAATAGAAGTTAGACTCTATTAGCTTTCACAATGAGAAGGGAGTCTCACTGAAGTCTGTACCAGCAAAAATCCTGCTGTAATAATCCAGTGTCCCCCACATCCTCTCCTGTTCTGTTCATGACTGTTCTTCCCCATTTTCCTTCATCAGTTCATTTTCATATTGAATCACATTGTGGAGTCACTGAAATTACTCTGGGTTTACAATCAACAGCTCAGAACATGGCTTAGCCCATCTCCATTGTAGTGTAGCAAAAAATATCTGACAAACCTGAAACTGTCATCATCGCATTTTAGGTGCAGTCAGTTATTCAGGGACATGTTTATTTATTAAATCCATCTATCAGTCCTTTACCTAAGCAGTCTTATTCTTTCCCTGTCTAGGCTCTTCCTTACTTCTGTCAGAAAAAAAACCAAAAAAAGAACAACCTTCTTTGAATGGTGGCATTTGCTTGCACTGCTTTATGAAGCCTGAGCCAGGTGCTGTGTCTATACTGAAATCTCCTGTCAGGGTCAGTGGGCTTCACCTGAGGAAGAACTTCACCTGAGGAAGAACTTCATAGTCCCAGGCAGTAAATAAGAGTTTTCACTACCTATTAGAATAAGCTGTGCATCTGAGCATAATCCTACTTGGCAGCATAATGTGTTTTTAGATGCTGGTATTTTGAGATTTCCCACTTTTTTTTATATGCATTTCCTTCTGGCTTACTTGCACCTCTATATATGCCAGTGAACCTTTTGAAGGAGGGAAGATGAACTGTTTAGCCAGTAGCAGTCTTGCTGGCTGCACAAAATGAAAGGGAAGAAAATAAGACACACAGTGATCAGTATGCTAAATCCTCTCTAAAGCTACAGACCTGTCATGTAGACCTAAATCTCTGTCAGTGCCAGGTTAGCATCTTGGCCTATCATCTTACCCTAGCTCTCCTTCTTTTGCCTTCAGTTCCCCTCTCCAAAGCCTTAAGTTGTAGACACCACGTTGACAGAGACTAGGGCATTATTATTATTCAGAGTTGCGTAAAAAGTGAATTTACATTGAGTAAAACCAATAAGCCGTGCTGCTGACATTTAATTTTCTTTGAAATTGTTCCTATTGAATCAGACAGCACTACATGCATTTTCAAATGAAATTCAGTGTTTGCACTATAGTAACCTTGTAGGCAGAACAATGAGTAATTTGGAAAATACCAAGAGCCTATTTCCTGCCATCTTCCTCCAAACCTAAATTTTTATGGGGCTACACTTCTGTTTGATGCCATGTAAAATTTTCATTTTATTTCTGCCCACTGTTTCAACATGGTGTGCAAAATAGTCTTCTATAAAAAGGGTTGCTATTAATGACTGGATCGCTGTTTGGTAGTCTCCTATTTTTTCTGTGGCCATTTCTTCCTTTGACATCAAACTCTGGGAAAGCTGAGGATAAATAAATGGTGTCCCTTGAACCAGACACGGTTGTAATAAACTCTGAGATGAAATGTCAAGTCTAAGCAGGTGTACTATTTTATTTTCCAGTGTATGTTGATCAGCCCGCCAAAGCAGAGCAGTCATATTTCAGAGCTCACTTTATCTCCCTTCTCTTCTTACCATATTGAATTTCTGATTATAAAGGAGGTAGTAAATGGCTCTGTTAAAAGGAGGTTTAACCAGAGAGACGTAGGTCAAGACATCATCTTACTTTCTGTGTCAAATGATTATGCATTTATGCATCCATCCATCCAAATCTGCCAAAGATGGCCCTATTCTTAGAGCTGAAGTTGTTATAATTACATAGAAGAAGCCTTTGCAGACAGACTTTGTCTTTGAATGGATAGACTTCAAGATGAATGTGTGCTCTCAAATAGCTGAGCAAAGGAAACCAGCAAACACTCCAGTTGGGATTGCCCCTGTACTAACGCCCTGTCATGGGGCAAAAGGATCTGGCAAAGCACGCAAGGAGGTCTTAAAAATGCCCAACCTTTTGTGTTTCTTTACCCTACTGATATTTTTACTAAAAATATTATTATGTACCGTGTTGGGTTTTCTTGGGATTTATGGTCTGTTAACAAAGCTAGCAATATAGGTTAGTATTAAATACATTAATGCACCATTGGGACTGAATAGTTAAGAATTCAAAAGGTGGTTATGCTTTCCTACCATGCTTTTTTCAACTGTAATAAAATGTTTCTTTCAATCTTAGGTACTTGTATATGTCTATTATAACCTGTCATTGTCAAATTAGATCCTTATGCTGTACTTACACATTATGATTAGAGCTGGTTCAAAACATTCAATCCAAAACTGACATGGAAATAATCTTGAACATGTGTTTTGATGGGAAATTTAATATGGTTTTCTTTCGACTGAAAAGAAGAAGGAGATATTATGTATATGTTTATTAAATGTTTTTAATTCTTATTTTTTCTTTTTACTTTTTGTCACTGGGAGAGGCATACTAGTATAAATTGAGAAGGAAAGACAGAAAACATAGCTGTCAACTATACATGTATACATAAATATATGTATGCAATTCAAAATTATGCATTGCTTTTTATTTTTTTTTTTT